>CM021100.1:814792519-815342473 GCA_007115665.2 Sequoiadendron giganteum | reverse complement strand
GCTCCGAACACTGAATTGCTGGCGGAAAACTAGCAGTTGCGTAGATCCCACTCTTCATTATATTATGTGCCGTGACGGATGGTTGATGGCCCCCTAGCCCGAACATCCTCGATTTGAGTGCATTTAGATTAAATGAACCAAGGTTGGTGTCATTTAATCCCGCCAACTTTGAAACTATTGCTGACTTTGGGAGAAATGGCTTAGCGAGCCTTTTAATCATTGTCTGCCGGGATGAGCCAGCCTTGCCTGCTTCAGTGTTTGCAGCTCTGCCTGCGGCTCTGCTTGTTCCTGCAACATCTTTTGCCCCAGCCATCTGTAAAAATAAAATAGAAGAATAAGCTAGACTGCAGATTTTGAATAAAATAAAACAATTCCCGAGATGGCTGCGAATACGGAGTTAGCTTTGAAAATAAAATTCCTCAGCATAAATTTCTAACTCCAAACCTCAAACTATATAAAAATCTCTGAGTTTAGAGACAACTCTCAGCAACTGCACTTCTGACTGGTGAATAAAAAACGCAGCAAGCTAATAACTTTCAGCAATGTAGCTAATTTCTCCAGTACAAATAGTTCGAACCTTGACTTCACTTTGTCAACTTCAGCAGTTAGAGGAATAAAGAGTTGCCAACAATATGAAATTTCAACTTCCTCAACTTCTCAACGTTTAAACTTCTTCAACACTTCGACTTTCAGTAGCTTGAAAATAAAGATCTCCAGAGAAAAGAAATCTTCTACAACTTCGCAAATCTGCAGCGACTTCAACAATCTGGAAATAAAATCTTAGCTCTCCAGCATACAACTTCGAACTTCGCAGCAACTCCACTTTCAGCTTTTCGAAAGAAAAAGTCTCGGCACATGAAATTTTCTCCAGCACTTCGCACTTTCAGCAACTCAACACTCCGAAATAAGATAAACTCTCAAAGAATTTCTCTCCTCAACCACTTGGAAAATATTTCAATCTCTCAAGAACTTCTTCAGCAACTTCAACTTTGAAATAATGTGAGGAGAAATGAGAGAAGAGATTGTTTAAATAACTTTTCTCGGAGAATCCTGCTAAGTAGTGCTGGGGCTATTTTTAGCACCTTCATCAATTTTCCACTCTCTTCGTTCGGAATCTTCTAATTCAAGCGCAGTAGTGGGCTAGTCGTCAGCCAGTCATTATGGCAGTTGCCATTAATAATGATTCCTTCCTCTTCAAATTTCGAATTTTCCTCTTAGTCTGCCAGTTAACTCTTGGCGATTTAAACAACTCGCGAGAAAAATAATCACTTGACTTGATTTAAAATTCCATTTTAAAATCTCGCAGTGTTTAAATAAATTCAACTCGAAAAATTTCGTGGGAGTTGTAAATATATTTCCAACTTTTAAAATGTCTGTCATTTAAATCCTCGATTTCATAAAATTTGCCTTAGACATTTTAAATTCTCTCATTAAAATGTTCAACTCCGGGTGATTAAAAATTATTCGCCTGCTCGAAATAATTCATCCTCTGAGATTTAACTTCCGTCAGGAAAATAATCTAGGCAAAACGAATTTCCTCTGAAAATATTAAAATTTCCCTTAGGAAATTAATTTTCAAACTCTGTTAACTCATGGGTGCTTTTAAACGGGTTCATTTGATTTTCACTTGACCCATGGAAAATATTCATCGATATCAAATCTTCCCCTTGAAAAATATTCGTCAACTTTCAACTGCCTTTGGAAAATTTTAAAACTCATCAAATCATCCTTCCATGCCAAGGGCGTATTTTTCCCTAGTGAAGTGCTATCTCACTTAGAAAAATTTTCTAACATTTTCTCTCTTGGCGTATTTCCCTTGGTATAATTTTTCTCTGAAAAAAAAAATCTCCATGCCTTATGAATTAAAATTTAAATCCCTCTTCAAGGGTGTATTTCTTTCAAATTTAAATTTTAATTCCCACGCCTTAGGAATTCTTCACTTGTTTTCTTCTTGGGCGCACTTTACCTAGTGAAATTTTATTTCACTTAGGAAAATTTTTTAGTTTACACCTCAGGCGCATTTGAGGGGGGAAGCTTTCTTTAACACTTAGGAAATTTCCTCAACATTCTTACTCCAAGGTGGGCGCATTTACATATGCAAGCTTTTACTTTCACACGCCTTAGAGAATTCTCCCATCTTTACTCACCTTCAGATCATGGGCGCATTTGCTAGGCCAAGCTTTCACTTTACACTTAGAAAATTTTCAAACACTTAGAATATCCTTTCAAGGTGAGGGCGCATTTCATAGGTTCCACTTTCATTTCGTTGCCTTAGGAAATTTTCTCCAGCAACCTTGGGCGCATATGGGGTCTTGAGCTTTCATTTTCTTGACTTAGAAATTTCTCCAAGTCCTAGCCACTTTATCTTGCCTTGGGCGCATATGGGTGTGTCTGGTTTTATTTTCACCACTTAGAATTTCTTCAAGCCATGTATCTTCTTGAGGGCGCATTTTGACCTCTCTACTTTCATTTTATGCCTTAGAAGAATTTCGGCCTCCATTATCCTTCTCAAGGTGAGGGCGCATTTCACTAGGTGAGGTTTCATGTGAGGGCGCACTTCATATGCCATGCTTTTATTTTGATGCCTTAGGCGTTTTTTACCAAGCATCATTTTCTCCAAGGTGAGGGCGCATTTTCATGGGTGTGCTTTCGTTTTTGCCTTAGAAAATTTTGATGCTCCCCCTATTCCTCTTTGGGCGCATTTTGAGGTATGAGCTTTTGTTTTATGCCTTAGAAACTTTCAAGGCTTCCATCAAGGTGGGCGCATTTCCTTAGCTCAACTTTGAATTCTGCCTTAGACAATTTTCAAGCTATCAATCTGTGAGGTGGGCGCATTTTGAAGGGGATACTTTCATTTTCCCACACTTAGAATATTTTCCATGCCTCTGCCTGCCTTTGTTTACGCATTCTATTTTTAGCAAGTTGTGCTATTTTTAGCAAGTCCCTTGATTTTCAAACCTAAGGCTCCGTTTTGCCTGAAAGTTGCAACGCTTGATCTTGATAGCTTGAGTGTTACTCTGATGCCAACCTCGGGTGCAGACCTGCTATTTATAGCCGTGCCCTGACTTACTAAAAATAGTAAGTTCTCCGACTTCGCTCAAATTTTGCCAGCAGGTACTTTGAAGTGTGCCGACATGGGTGGGGTACTTCGTTTCGGCTATTTTTGGATTTTGCCCCCTATAAAAGTGGAAACCCTAATTTGACTTGCATGTATCCTGAACGGTCTCCGTTTGACTTCGTTCCTTCTGCCTGTTGCTTTGTCTGCTGAACTGGAGTGTTGGGCGGCTGCCAGAGTGTACCTGCTAAAAATAGAAACTGTCTGAAAAGTGACTCATCCACTGCCGGATGGTTTTGCATGTCATATTGCCCGTGGGATCTCAAAAAACCCAGAAAAACCCAGAAAACTGGTCTGCATGCATGCACTGGCTAAAAATAGTAAGTCCTCAAAACTCGATCTTCTCCGCTTGCATGTCACCTTGTTGCGAAGCTCTCGAAAAACCCATAAAGAAAACCCGACATGCGTTGAAAAACACTGCATGCGAACCCTAAAAATAGCCTCCGAAGGCTGAACTCTGAAAGTGGTCGTCTCGGTTTGCATGTTACATCACTGCGAAGGTTTTGGAAAACCCAGAAGGATTCTCCAGACATGCATCTGAAAAGCTCATGTGGAAACCCTGAAAATGGCTCTTGAAGCCTGAACTGCCAAAAATAGCAAGTCGTCTGATCTGGCTCAAAATTTACGTGTAGGTAGCTTGATGTTACCCGGATGCAGTGGAACTGACAGAATTCCAAAATCTCAATAAAATAGTCCCAAATTGAATACTTACTAAAAATAGTAAGTTGCCGGAATACAGTGAAAATTTAGGGGACTCTGCTGGAAGTCTTCTGACTGCTGCACTAAGCTTAGATTTCAATTTTATGACTCGGTTTGACCTTAAATAAGCCTGAAGGATGAAAACCCTAATTACACAGACTTAACCAATATTTCAACCTGGGTCAAACAACGGGACATCCCCGGAAGGACCAGAGACCAGAGAGAGAGCGAACCAAAGCCAAAAGACCAGAATGGAGCAAAATTTAGGGGGTCCCCATCTTGATGGGGTGATGTGTGAAAAAGGTCACAACAGGTAGTTTTCACTTTTTCGGGAGAAAAGTTAGGATCTTTGGGGTCATCAATGATAGTCGGCCAGTACTAGGTATCAATATCTAAGCCTGAAACTCAAAGAGAAACGCTCTATGATAAAAGATGTTGGAAATAATGCTTTTTGATGGAGGGGATTTTCAGAAGGCAAAACGAAGAAATGGCTAAGTCTGGAATTAGTGCATCAATTTAATCAAAGGCGCCTAATTTTCTAAGGTGTCAGATGTTGATTTTAGCAGTTGTTGCTCCTAGCAGACATTTCATCCTTGTCATGCAGGCTTCGTAGTGGATATCTCAGCACGGTCGCAAGATCATTCAATCATCCGAAAATTAGAGTTGAACAGGGTCAATTGTAACTTTGCAGTCAGCTACAAAATAGGAGATTCTCAAAAATCTCATAACTCTTGCAAATGGAAGCCTAAAAGATCAAAATTTGACTTTTTAGAATCAGGGAAGTGTGTTGAGCACAACAAGATGCTATTTTTGGCAAAATGATAAAAATAATATTCTTGCATGCAAGGCATTAAAAAGTGACGAGTTTCTTCAAAGATAAATATTGGTGCCACTTTTAGTTCTTTGCATGCTTTGAAATTAAAATATTATTTTTAGTCTAAAGACTCAGAGACAGCAGCAGTTCAACTGGTAAAGGGCCAATCGGCTTCCTTCTTCACAGTTAGGGTTTGAGCTTGCAGTCTTGCTTTTGTGGTACGATTTTGCTCTAGTTATGCAAGCATGGCATTCATCATTTCATTCATCCAGTGTAGAAACCCCTTGTTTCCCCTGTTTCCGAATCTGACTGTTTTTTTTGAGTGTTTTGTGTATTTTTGGTTTTTTTGGTGTTTTTTGCATAAATGATAAAGAATGCAATTTTGCAATATTTGAATAATAAATTCAAAATAAAATGCTACAGTATCAATATTGATGGAAATACAAGATCTACTGAAGGCGAATCATTTATTGATCATATGGACTCAGCACAATAAAGATCTGGTAACATGCAACATGGAAATAACATTATTTAATGAAAGAACCTGGTAATAGCAGCAAGATGAAGAATACCCTCGATCTGATACAGCAGCAATGAATAACCCTTTCTCCCTCTGTCAGACGATCCAGAACAATGCCAAATGCATAGGCGCCCCTATTAGTGGTGACAGACTGAAGAGATGGAAGGCGTTTTGCTTTATCTTGAAGGTACGCCCCCCTTTTTTATGATGGTACGGCCTGGTACAAACAATACGGCCTTTGAGACAGCAGCAAATAGCAATAAAATAGTACGGCTCTTCTTTGCCCTCCAGATCTTGGACAAATATGCGCCTCAATGGAATGACTCCTCTGTAAATGAATTGTTAACTAAAACCCCGAAGATTGAATCAACTGTGATGCTCTGCAATTTCTTCTGAATGAAGAAATCCCTCTGCCTGGCAATAAATCGGATGATATTTCACACCCTCTGAATCGCTTTCACTGGAGATGGCTCGTTCCCCAATGCTCTGAGACTGAAATCCTTGGCTTTCGTGCTCTGGTTGAAGATTTCATCAATTTTCAATAATCAATAACATAATGGCTCGAATCCCAAGGCAAAACCCTTATATTCTTGAAAAGTGCAACTTTTCTCAATTGAGCATCATTTAAATAAATTCGAACTTTTTCTTTTAATTACTTCAATAGTCTTCAATCACATTTTTAATTATAAATTGGCCCCTTCAATGATGGTCGACCCCCTTCAGCAATTCACTTAAGTTATAATATTAAAATATTATAACTTTATAATATAAGCTCCGAATAATTAATATTTAATTAAATCAATTAAATATTAATATCTCTCTAAATATTCACCCGATGCACGAGCCGTCTGAAGCTATCGACTAAGGAAGTGATTCTGCATGTAATCAATCCATACTGCTAAAAATAGTAGGGGTCCCATGTTGAGTGCCAGATACTGCTAAAAATAGCAATTCGGGCTAGAAGTGTCCGAATGAGCCCGAACGAAAGCCAACTGATCAAATATTGACAACTGAAGCTAAGCCAAGCTCCATCAAGACCCTCTATCCAAACTATCAGCCTACGAGGGTCGCATAATAGGCTAATCCTGTGCTCTGAGAGATGTCAACTAGAAGGGGACATGACATCTAGCTTGAGCAGAGGTGAATTCTTTTCAGAGTTGGGCGAATTTCTTCAACGGTCAGTTGTAAAGGTATAAAAAATATTCTTTTGCAGGTACAAGTCAAGATTCATTAGTAGAATTCAAGGCAGAGTGGCGATTTTGACAGAAGAAGATAATAAATAAATAAAAATTAAAAAACATCTTTCTTCTTCTCTAGATTTCTTCCATCTTCTCGTCTTAAAATTTTCTCACATGTTTGAAGAATTGGCGTTTTTGGCAAAACAAATCATCTGGGTTGATTCAGAATTGCTTTCTCAGCAAAACCCATGTGCTAGAATTTTCAAGAAAAATTTGTTCCAGAGCATCAGTTCTTGAGGCTTTGATTTTCTGAAGTGAAATTCCTTTGCATGGTGGAGTAGAAGTCGATATTTTTCGAATCTAACGTTGTGGGTTGTCTTAGAAATATCTTCTAGACAAAACCCATATCTTAGATTTTCTCGGGAAAAATGTCCTCACAGCCCCTCAGATCTCAACTGAAAACCTTTTGCATGCGGGCCTAAATCACATTTTTTCACAATTCTGACATTGTGGGTCATCTTAGAATTTGATTCTACATAAAACCCACGTCTTAGAATTTTCTGTGAAAATTGCCTTCCGACAAGCTATTTTTAGCCTCATTAGGAGAGATTTTTGGTTTTTTGGAGAAGTTGTCATAATATAGCCATGTTCACAGTCAATAGGCGAGTTTTTCAGGATGTAGTTCACGCAGAACAAATTCAAGACCAAGTTAGTCTTAATTCATGATTTCATCAGAAAAGCTGACATTGATTTGTATCAAGCACATCGGAAAGGTTGACAAGAGTAGTCACTCAAGTTCACATGGTTTCATGTCTCGTATAGCTGATTGTCTTCCAAGGCCAGTTTAGAGGGTTGATACCGTTGGGTTTCTGTGTATGCAGCATGTTCATTTGTATTTCTCACAACCAAAGAGTTCGCAGTTTCATCATGCAACACTCTTCCATAAAGAAAAGCATGAAAAACGTGAGAAGCATCAAATTGCAGAGGAAACAGTGGCCATCACTTCAGTTACAAAGCCGCCATAGTTACCAGCCAGTGAAGGGCCAGTTTAAGTATATAGAGATTTTCAGTTTTGCTTGAGTTGCTAAGAAGCAATGAATTGACAGTTGAGACATGTGACGACCTTTAGATGGTGATGCAGTCACTAACCTCGTGGAGGGGTTACTTGCTCGAGATCAGGGTCAGGGAACTTCAGTTCAAGGCGTCCCACCTTTTCCAAGATAGACATTAGACACAGGAGTTAAACTTGAGGCTTCTTTCTGAGTTAACTGGTTGTTACACATTGCATGCATGTCTTTCTTGGAAACATCTACGTACACTTGGAGCTTAGATTAGATCTTTTAGTTAACTGATGATAGCATTCCAGTTGACTTGCTTTCAATAAGGACGTGCATGTTGCACCTTGTCCATTTAGATTAGAAGTTTCAGTTAACTGATGGTAGTTTCCCAATTAACTGTGTAGGTTCATTCAATTAGGTTTAGAGAATAAGATCTTGCATGTCTTGCAAAATTGTAGTTGACTCAAGGTGATTTTAGGGTTGCCTACACCTTGATGTCTATAAATAAGAGCTTTCAGCTCATTTGTAATTAGCTTTTCCTGGTGATAGAGAATTGTTGCGTTGTCGGCAACATGCTTATTCTCAATATTGGTTCACCCTTGTAAATTAGAACTTTTGCTTGATAGCATACATGCTGCGCCTACCTTGCCCGTAGTATTGCTATTATTGTATCTGTTCAAAGAGTGATTGTTGTTATAATAAATTGCTGCGCCTACCTTCCCTTCATGTTATTGTCATGGTGTTTATTCGATCTTAGTTAAATGGGATTGCTGGTTTGATCGTTATTGCATGCGTATTGTGTCTATACAATATACTGTCCCAGTTGCTTACCTTGTGTTTTGTTTATCATGAGCCTATTCAGAAGAGCAAATAGTTGCGCCTACCTTGCCTTCATGTTGTTGCGAAACTATACTTAAAGCTTATTGTTTGATGTGTGTGATAGTAGACTCATTCAACCAAGCAGATAGTTGCGCCTACCTTGCCTTCATGTTGTGAAGCTGTACCAGGTTTACCGTTTATTTGTTTGTTTTAATAAACTTCTTCCCGGATTAGCAAATAGTTGCGCCTCCCTTGCCTTCATGTTGTGAGCCCGCACCTGAAGTTTATCGTATAATACATTCTTGCTCCATTTCCTCATGCTCTGTTTCTTGAGGAAACTGGATAGATTTAAAGAAGTTAGCTTAGTTGTAGTTAGATGATCTGCGAAACCAGAAAATACTTAGCTGCAACATTCTAGGTTTTCTTAACCTTGTGCCTCTACCAGCTGAGAACAAAAAGATAGGACATTAGTTTAGTTTTCTATTTCATGCATTCCAGCACAACGAGGGAGCTTCCCCTCCTAATTTGAAGAGCACTCATTACGTAGTGTGCATAGCTGTCCGTACAAACTCACACTCCAGAGGTGTTAGTTCTTACGCCAACAGATAGCAAGTTCACTGGACACGCCAAACGATCACACGTTGAGATCAAGCAGAAAAAGCCAGAAAGGAAGGACTGAAAGGACAAGCCAAAAAATTGGCTAAGGACAGAAAAAAAGCGCCCCTCTTGGAGAAAGGCACCCTTTCTTTAAGGCATGCAGATGCAGCCTGAATGCTTACTGCTCTACAGAACAACCTTCTCAGCTTTGACGAATCTCGACAACGAGATTGTTAGCGGAAGAATTTGATCATTGAATCATCCAACGACGGAGATCAAAGCAGGCATTTTTCAGAGTAGACAAAACCAGTCAACAAGCTAAAAGCGCCCCTGCTGGCCAGGGGCGCCCTTGAGCTTGAAGGGCATAAACTCATTGTCAGCAACTAAGAAGTCAGTCATCCTATGCAGGACTGAGCTGGCTACCCGATGCATCGTCAAGTAGAGTCATCTGACTCATCCATTGTAGTGTACCGACACTCTGCTGATTTGTTTCCACTGAGTTTCATAGATTTGATTTTATTTCAGTTTGTGTTTGCCTTCTTTGTGCTCCTGAGTTTGTTTGCTAATAACACTAAAATGGTACTAAAGAGCATATGCATACAATGAAAGCTTCAAATAATCTAAGCTATTGAAACAACTGGAGTACATTGCTCAATTTAAGAGCCAAATATGTCTTCTTCATTACAAAATAAGATGCTTACAACATATAGTTTTGATCAAATTCGAAACTAGGTATTTCATAAACCATATTTTAACTTACAGCCAAACATCACTGTGAATAGTGACTTGCTACAGTACCCGCGCCCAAAGAAGTGCACACAACTTTTGAATAACGAACTTCTCCCAATCAAATCCGGATTGGGAAGCCTTCTAGGATAAGGGCACCCCTTTTGGGTGTGATTGCAGCCTCTAAGGAAAGACGTCTTTTCTACTTTGGCTGGTTGAAACCCTCAATAAAACGCAGCTGGCTGTAGCTTACAAAAAACAGCTCCAAAACTTCTCAAAAGCGAACAGCTCTTGCGTAAATGCCAATGGAGTCTATGGCTGTCAAGAACACTAAAAAAGCAGCTCCAAATAACCTGCAAACAGCAACACAGGTCTCCAACTGAAGCAACAATAACTGATCAACAACTTTAAGGTGGTGTTTCACACCCTCAAACAACTCCAAAACGAAGAACAAAGCCCCACCAGGCTCACCCACTGCAAGAAATCAGGAAACCCTAGCTTCCTTCTTCCTCCAAGCTTCACTCCCAAGTTTTCAACAAGCTAAATCATTCATCCATGAAGCAATTCGAATTACTCTCTTGCCTTTTATAAATTTACAAAGGAAACACTATTCATTAAAGTGAACACTATTCACTTAAGTTATAACATTTTTCACTTTAGTAATAAATAGTAACTTAAAAATAGAAAGTGACCCTTTCATATTATAACACATGGTCCCTAGGCCGAGGATGGTGAAATAAAAGGTGAATATCATTAGATTAAGCACCAGTATCATGCCAAACGCCACAATTCACCTTGCCACCATGCTCTAGAGATCAACACTGAAGTTTGACGACCAAGTGCCCGTCTGAGAAATGCTCTATCCAGAACTATTAGCCTACGAGGGTCAGGAAAATAGGCTTATTCCCCAACTTTGATGCACGTGAAAAAGGGGACATTACAGTCCGCCCTCCCTGAAATTGCTTGTCTCCAAGCAATCTCTACTGCAAAGAAACCTCACTCGTCGGAAGGTCGAAAAGGAGAGCTATGAAATGTCCCATGCATCACTGACTAACTCTGGAAGCACCAACATAAATGCAACTGCGCCAAATATCCCAGGATCCCAACACCAGAATGGAAGTCTGCCATGTTTGATAATCTTTGACTTCCTCTGCACAAATCTGATCACAACTTCACCATGTTGGCAAATGGTGAAGCAACCTATTGGAACCCATCCAACTGCAGTGCGAGACCTGTCACCACCTGGATCTCTATACGACCAGAACTCACATCCATCTATCATGAAGAGATAAACATAGATGGAGACATCTGCAATACAACATCTCTCTACAGTCTCTCCAAAACACCCATGGAAGTGATAACCAATCCAACCATCATGTCCGTTGACATCGTAATCACCTTGTAACCATGTATCCGTAGGAAGTCCCTGTGGCATTAAAGTGGCAACCCCTGTCAGATACATATTAGCATGATGGATAACTGACTGTTGTCCCTGCAAGTAATCCCCTGCCAACAACTGAGTCAGGTAGTTGCAGCCTCTAGTCCCAACTTATGAATATGGTAACTCTAGACACAGTAAGGAGTTACTCCCCTTGACTGCACCAAGAAAAACACCCTGTGCACTAGGATTGTGCATCGAATACGAGTCATGTACAGGTGGATCAAAGTCCAAACTGCAAGCATTCCTCACTTGGTACACACTATTAAACTCCTCTGTGAGCCCTGTTTGGAATCCTGCTGCACTAGGACTATCCCAAACACTGTGATTATTGCTCAACCTTGAACTAGTATCAGGAGTATGATTGAATTCCAGCTCGAAGAGTGGATTATCATAGATCGAACCACCATCAAACTCAGATAAGGGATTATTCACAAACTGCGCAATCACTCCGTGCGGATCTAAAACATCCAACTCTGAGTCCCTGGAACAATACCTTGAATTGTCCTCCAGAATTGGTTCATCAAGCTGCCAATCATAATCAACGGTATGGAATGAAATGCCTGTTTTGCTTCCAGGAAAGGGAAACAAATCGACATAAGAACCAATCTCCCAACTAGATGTTGCTCTGCATATCTCCTGTGAAGTGGACGAAGTAGTGTCATGAGTTGACACATAACTTTTTGGTGAGTCAACTTCCATGTCACAAGAGCTATCAATGATTTGTTCTGCATCACCTGTCATGGGACTAAGCTCAGGAGAACCTGGTGCCACACATGGCTCTCTGCAACTCTCAACCCATGCACTCATCCCATTTGTATCAACTGCACCTGAAACCGTGATGGATGTAGTAAACACATCCTCATTTTGCTCACAACCACACTCCGTGGACATATGTTCATCACCCACTGCTGCCATGGAAACCCGAGCTATATCGGAAGAGGGTGAAGACTGTGCCAAACTCGATACCATGGTAAGCTCCGTGTCCAATGATTGTGACTCTTGAAGGGCCAATTGAGTGCTCTTCAAAGTATCCATAGTCCTCTCTAGCTCATAAGTGAGCTCATCAACCTCCTCTTCTTTTCCCTTCAATCCCTGATGATAGATGCAACCCCACTCGAGAAGGAAATCTCTATCCGCAAGTAGTTGTAGGTAATTTTGTTTCATAATTCCAATTGCCTCTCGAAGTGTATGGAACTCTGCTAGGGAAAGACTACTAACACCGTACTCATCTGACATAGGAGTACTCCAACCATAGGTTGCCAACATCTGTCGAGCAACATCAAAATGCTCCAAAGTTGTAGCAATCATATCATCACTAACCTTCAACTGTCCTGCCAGATGATGATACCCCTGTGACTCATCATTTCCACCCAATTCCACACTATAGTAAGAGGCTGAATCCTCATCGCTCACCTTCTGATCAGCAACATCATGTGTGCTATCATCAGTGCACACATCAACAACTAAGGTACTGCTGCTATGTACCTCAAAAGACGGCTCAACTGATAAGGTAGAAGCTGCTGATATGACAGTATCTTCATACACTTCCCCTTCCAAGGCATCTGCACATCCACCCGTCTCACGATCCTAGGATTCTATGTCAACGCATGAATCATCAAACCTATTCTCTGAGACCTGATCTGGAAAATCAGACTCACCATGACACGAATCCACGCCAAATATTGCACTCTTAGTACCCAATTCCTGAGTACTTTCATGTAACAGCTCAATAGTAGCATCTTGCACATGTGTAGCCACTGTTGTCTCATGTTGTTGCAAAGTCTTATCATCTTTTAACCCAAACACATCATAGAGACCTTTGGATACAACACCGAGTCTCTCAATCTTACTTCGTGTTAAGGTTCGTCTTGAAATGTTATCTTCGTACTGCTGCACGCTACGAGCTAATCTTCATTGTGAAAGCGTGAGTTTTCGCTGGGTATTATTCAAGATGCTCACAACCTTGGTCCTAACTCCACCATACCAGAAGTGGTGAAGCAATACATTGGGACCCCTCCAAACGGCAGTGCTAACTCTACCTCCACCTGGATCCCAGCTCAGTAAACCATGCCAATTCCAAACACTATGCTGATACACCTCAGGTATCATATTTGAGTCGCATAGATAAATTGAAAAACTATCAACCTCAACACCATCTGACTTCAGCGGTGCCACTTGGATATACCCTTTCTCCAAATTGCAGCAAGTCTCCAAGTCTTGAATCGAATGATAATCAACATGGGAGAATAAAGTGGAGGACCTGCTAAACCTGGAATGGTCATCTGAAGTCGGAGACAAGTCATACCAGAGCTGACTAGAGCACTCCTTATTCCACCCACCTTTTTATGCCATCAAAGTCATCGTCAAATCCTGTGTATGTGGTATGAAAATAAGTTGATGAGCATACCTCATGCTGCAATCGAGGTGAAACTCTCCTGACTGTGCTAATTGAGTGCTCACCAAAGAACCCTTAACGTCCTCAAGCTCTAGAGAGAGCTTATCAGCTTCCTCTTCTTCCCTCATCAAGGAATCCGAATAGATCCCAACAAGGCTAAGTAGGGTGTCTCTGTTTGCAAGAAGGTTCAAATAATTCGTCTTCATTGTTTCCATACCTTCTTTGACAATTTGCAAAGCACCATGAGAAGATCCGGCTCCAGTCCCATCTTGTCTTCTCTGTGACTGGACTGCCCAAAGATGATCTTCAATTAATTTGTGCATCTTGTCATGATGAGATAATGCCGCAATAATCCCATTCTCCTTCACTTTCAACTTCGTCTCCAAGCTACGAACAACCTCCGCCACATATGGTGAAGCCTCTAACTGTTCTTGTTTACCCATGTCTGGAATCTTCACCAAGTCCTTCGATTGCCCAGGCTTACCAACCTCATCTCTGTCATTAGAACAAAGTGCATCCCTTCTCTGCGTAAGGAGTCCTCTAAGGTTATCTATTCCCTTTTGTCTTGCTATGTTGATGAGATTGACTTTATATTTTACCTTTTGAAGGTGTTGTCTCGCATTGGCAGCCACTAATCTAGCCTCCTTAGCTTTTTGCAACCATCCTTCATTTAACTTTTCGGACCTCTTTACCTCTTCGCTGCCAAAATATACAAAACCAGCCCTCATATGCTTGATATCTTCATGTCTACCAAATGGTGTAGTCAACACACTAGTGGCTGCTCCACTAAGTAGAAGATCAATTTTCACATTCTCTTCAATATCTTGGGCCTTTGACCGACTTTCATATGGGTGAATAACATCCACCGAACCACAATCCGATTCCTTGTCATGATAGGTTGAAGTGATGCTAGACTCATATAATGAGGTATCACAAAAAATCTGACCTTCATGTTGTTGCTCTGGTGTAACTGATTTAACTTCAACGAACCTTTGCTTTTCTTCAACCTTGACGCCATCATGAAGTGTCTTGTGATCCAAATCTTCCTCTTGGCAAATTTGTTTTGTACTCTCCTTAGGATCATCAGTAGGCTGATCACTAACTACTGCAAATTCATTGTAGAGATTTCTAGAAGTTTCTCCTATATATGCCTCTTCTCTCTCCTTCTTTTTGTTTTGTGATCTAGACCTGAAGAAGGATAATTTGTACTGCTCTGAATTCGGGTCTGAAAGCATTTTATTCATCCTTTTTGAAATCTGCCTTGACTCCTCGCTACAGTATCCAACTGCTTTAATATGGCATTCCATTGCTTTCCATGAGTAGCCATAAAGCACAATAAAAACCTTTGCAGCTGAAACTCACCCAACAGGTTGGCAGGAAACCGCTCTGATACCACTATAGTGTACCGACACTTTGCTGATCTGTTTTCCACTGAGTTTCGTAGATCTGATTTTGTTTCAGTTTGTGTTTGCCTTCTTTGTGCTCCTGAGTTTGTTTGCTAATAACACTAAAATGGTACTAAAGAGCATATGCATATAATGAAAGCTTCAAATAATCTAAGCTACTGAAATAACTGGAGTACATTACTCAATTTAAGAGTCAAATATGTCTTCTTCATTACAAAATAAGATGCTTACAACATATAGTTTTGATTAGATTCGAAACTAGGTATTTCATAAACCATATTTTAACTTACAGCCAAACATCACTGTGAATAGTGACTTGCTATAGTACCCGCGCCCAAAGAAGTGCACACAACTTTTGAATAACGAACTTCTCCCAACCAAATCCGGATTGGGAAGCCTTCTAGGATAAGGGCGCCCCTTTTGGGTGTGATTGCAGCCTCTAAAGAAAGGCGTCTTTTTTCCTTTAGCTGGTTGAAACCCTCAATAAAACGTAGCTGGCTATAGCTTACAAAAAACAGCTCCAAAACTTCTCAAAAGCGAATAGCTCTTGCGTAAATGCCAATGGAGTCTATGGCTGTCAAGAACACTCAAAAACCAGCTCCAAATAACCTGCAAACAGCAACACAGGTCTCCAACTGAAGCAACAATAACTAATCAGCAACTTTAAGGTGGTGTTTCACACCTTCAAACAGCTCCAAAACGAAGAATAGAGCCCCACCAGGCTCACCCACTGCAAGAAATCAGGAAACCCTAGCTTCCTTCTTCCTCCAAGCTTCACTCCCAAGTTTTCAACAAGCTAAATCATTCATCCATGGAGCAATTCGAATTTCTCTCTTGCCTTTTATAAATTTACAAAGGAAACACTATTCATTAAAGTGAACACTATTCACTTAAGTTATAACATTTTTCACTTTAGTAATGAATAGTAACTTAAAAATAGAAAGTGACCCTTTCATATTAAAAGACATGGTCCCTAGGCCGAGGATGGTGAAATAAAAGGTGAATATCATTAGATTAAGCACCAGTATCATGCCAAATGCCACAATTCACCCTGCCACCATGCTCCAGAGATCAACACTGAAGTTTGACGACCAAGTGCCCGTCTGAGAAATGCTCTATCCAGAACTATTAGCCTACGAGGGTTAGGAAAATAGGCTAATCCCCCAACTTTGATGCACGTGAAAAAGGGGACATTACATCCATCAACGGGAACGTCGGATCAAAGCACGGAGGGTCTGAAAAAGCCTAAACGAAGAATAGTCAATGAAAATTGACTAAGGCACAACCAAAAGCGCCCCTCTTGAAGAAAGGCACCCTTCATTCTGGAAGCTCAAACTCAGTTTTTTGAGTTAATCTCTCCCAGGCATATCTCATCAAGCTGATCCCATCTCAACAACGGATCCGTCAGCAACTGCTGAAGATCAACTGAGCAGTCAGGATCGAAGATCAAACGGAGGCACTTTAGCCTACAAAAATGATCAAAACTCCGAAAGGGATGCCTAAGAATGTCAAAAACAAATGTTGACTTGAGTTAACAAATTTTGGAGGCAAAAAGAGGCCAAACACTCCACAATCAGTGGAAATCATCTTTTTGAACTCCAAATCAGGCTCAATCATGAGTTGGATGCCCAATTGATGTTTGCAACTCCAAATTGACCTATCAAAGCATCTAGGCATCCATTATTCATTATTTCTTTGTAGGTTGAGGAGTTCAAGAACGAATATTTTTCTTCTCCAACATTTTTGAAGATCTGACAAAGGGGTTTTCATCGTTCTTCATATTTTTGAAGATCTGTTGCACAGAGGGACTATTTATCAAAGTTTGCATCAAAAGGCATAATTCTTCTAGATTGACAGCCGATAACTTCCAATCCACCTTCTGTCTACTTCCTCTATTTCCGTCTAAAATTCTTGCATGTCCGAGAAAACGACAGATAATCACAGATCTAGCCAACTGGGTATGATTGACATAGCTTTTTCAACAAAACCCACATGTTAAATTTTTCCAGAAAAAGTAGCCCTACTGCCCCTATTTTTTAGGGTTTTCGAAAAAAGTCATAATTTTGAAAAACAGACAAACTGTGTTTGTTATGCTCTGAAGCATGAACAAAACCCATGTGTTGGATTTTTCCGAGAAAAATCACTTTCTGGTGCCTCGCTGCTTCTGCCACCGAAGGGCTCTTGCATGTCATAGAAAAACTCGTTTTTCCGAATTTCTGACGATCTGGGTTTGTTTAGAAAATCATTCTCAACAAAACCTGTCTCAAAATTTTCCGTAAAAATTACCCCCAACAAGGCTATTTTTAGCAGTTCCAGAAAAAGTTGTTCGAACAACATCGTGTGCATAGTAAGTCTTCAAGGTTTTCGAAACGCAGTTCTCCCAAGACGAATACAAGACCAAAATGGTCTTACTCCATGATTTTCTGAAAACGACTGACACCGACCTGTGTATGGCACACCCAGAAGTCAATTTGGACAGATTGACAATCATAGACACAAGTCCACGGGTTCCATAATGGTTTCACCTCATATATCTGATCGCCTTCCGAGGCCAGTTTAGAGGATTGTAACTGTTGGAATTTTACACATGCAACAAGTTCCTGTGCATTTCTCACGGTTGGAGTGATCACGGTCAAACTTCGCGGTTTCATCATACGACATTCTTCCGTTGAGAAAGGTCAAGGAAAACGTCAAAGCTGCAAAAGAATGCGGAAGGTAGTCATTCCCAACACAGAGCCGCCATCGGTTAAATACTACACTACCTTCCACATCAAAGTGGAAACACAGACAAAAGGAAAAGGAGTAACCCTCCTAAGGGAAGCAGAATGAAGGAGATGCATACATCAAGTTGTTGACAAGCGATAAGCTAACGATTGATAGGCATGTAACGGTCTTCGTATGAAGAAGTCAACGAATGAACAAAAGCACCGTTGACCAATGATGATGAGGTGTCAAACACCTCAAGAAGGACGTCCTACCCTCCAAAATAGCAATAAATACGACTGAAGTCAACTTGATGCCCCTTTCCAAGTTGACTCTAGATTTCCACAGATCATGCATATCAGATCCCACTGATCTAGGATGTCTAATTGACTCCCACGATTTGTGGATCTCAGATCTCCTTTAAAAGTGGATGTCTATTTTGGAGACACATGTAATTTTAGTTCACTTTAGTTAGGTGTCAGTCAACTAAGGGAGACTCCCAGTTTGACTTTTGTTTAGTTTCAGTTAACTGAAGTAGATTTCCAGTTAACTGCTTGCTCACCTACTTTTAGACATAGGAATAAATCTTGCTGATTGGCAAGAACTGATTGTTAACTCAAGGAGATTTTAGGGTTGCCTACTCCTTTGAGTTTCTATAAATAAGAGCCTTAGGCTCATTATTTGTTTAACCTTTATTTGCTAAGCAAAATTGTTGCGCCATTGTTGCCAGAGTTAGTTTGTTCATATTTGTTCACTCTTGGATGAGAGTTTGTTGGTTGATCGTAATTGTGCATGATTCCGTGCCTTTGCTGTCCGAACCTTTGTAATTCTTTGGAGAAGCTTGAAGAAATAAATCAGATGGCGCATGCTTGCTTGATCTAAATACTTGAGTTCTTTCAAATTCTTGTTTTCAATAGTGTATTGTTTCAATCTCCTCCTCGGATAGGTGTCGTCACCTCCTTGGATATTTTGTTATCAATGATTATTGTGTGATGTTGTTTAATGAGTTGTCTTTTCAGCCTACACTTTGGATAGGTGTCGTCACCTCCTCGGGAATCCTGTTAGCCGAATCATCGTACTTTGTTGTTTCCAGTAAGTTGTTTCCAAGCCTATACCTTGGACAAGGGTTCCTCCTCCTTAGCAAGTCTCAGATCCAGTTTACCGTAATGAGTGTTTACTTGTGTCGAACCTTATCTTGGCATATATCCGAGAGTTCAGAGCCTCGGCCATATTCTACAAAGACAGTGGATTCAAGTGATCCAACCCATCCGTTTCGCTCCTATGCCCTCATACTCTATTTATCTTGAGGAGGTAGGATAGTCTAGAAGCTAGTTAGTCGTAGTTAAGATCTGCGGAAACCAGAGAAAAGCTTAGCTACGATGCATTGTGTTTATGCATCCTTTTGTCCTGCCACTGAGTAAAAAATATAGGAACCTTATAGTACACTTTTTTACATAGAAAATCAGCAAAGAGAGATCTTCCTCTCTATAATCCAAAGAGCATGTACTAACACACTTGCAATAGCTGTCCGTTTCCAATAAGCACTCCAAAGGTGCTAATTGAAACACCAACAAGCATAAAGAAAGATGCTTTATTAAACTCAACCACTCAATCGTGGGAGTATAAAATTAACTAGAATTTGCAACAATGAAACAATGGTTGTTAGTACCATAGTTGGAAAACTTGGACTCGCCACGGACTCGGCAGCCCAAAAATATGACTCGGACTCGGGACTCGGGACGGACTCGGGAAAAGACTCGGCAAGGACTCGGCAAAAAAAAAAACCGTAGTTTTACAAAAAAAACAAGAACAAATTAATGCATTTAGAGAATATAAGAGCTTAATTTGATTATCAAACACTCATAATTCAAAGATTACACATGTCATATGATCATCAAACATTCAATAATTGAAATTTAATCATTCATAGTCATCATATACTCATAGTTTCACTTTCAATGTATAACATCATAAGTTTATAAATGTTTACATATAATCATGTCAAAAAGAGGAAAACATTAACAACCACATATAATCTACATCTTCCTCTTTCCCCTCCCAATGGTACTCAATTTTGGAGGCCTAGAACTAGAAGGTGCCCGTGTTGTAGTATGCAAACGAGGACTAGGAGATCGAGCAGGGGAAAAATGATATTCAAATGTGTCTTCGTTGTCCTCCATGGCATCCAATCTTGCTGCTTCTTCTTCTTCTGCTGCTGCTCTCTCTAATTCAGCAATATCCTCATCAGTAAGTAAGACATCAGCCTCATCATTTTGTTCATTAATAGTCCATTCACCATATGGATCAATGTCATCCAAGTCGATGGACTCGTGTGAAACACCCTCCACCTTCCTAGTTCGAAGGCGAAGGTTGTACCGAACAAAAACTAAATCATTTAGGCGCTGCTGAGTCAACCTGTTTCTTTTCTTTGTGTGAATGTTTTCAAATAAACTCCAATTGCGTTCACACCCAGAAGCACTGCATGGCTGCGACAAGACACGTATGGCTAGCTTTTGAAGATTTGGTGTGCTAGCACCATAGTTCTCCCACCATAGATCTACAAAAACATGTTTAAAAAATATAAGTATTAAGAAATAAGAATAAAGTAAAAATCTATATGTAAGAATCAAGTTTCTAATTTCAATTTTTACCTGGTTGTTGTTTTCCTCTCCTTTCAATTGCTTGTTGGGAGGAAAAGAGTCTCCCCTCTGCACCCTTGTAGACCTTGAATAGATAAAAGAAAAAGTAAATCAAATATAGAAAATTCATAGATAGTCAAGGCTCAACATTGCAAATTCATAAATAAGATGTAACAAATCTCACCTCCAACTCATCAAGCACCTTATTTCTCAGCTCACTATCAGGCACCATCCTATCAATGCAAGTGACAACACCGTCCATGACCTCCTCATCCGCCTTAAATGAGTCCGAGAAGTAGAACTTCGGATTCAAGAAGTAGGCAAAGGCATGAATCGGCTGGTGGAGTTGGTTTGTCCATCTCCGATCAATGATGCGCCATATGATTTCATATTTTTTTTTGTTGCCGCCATAGTAATGTGATATGGCCTCTTTGGCCCTATCCATGGCCTCATAGATGAAACCCATTGGCATGCCATCTCCATCCACCATACGAAGAACCCTCACCAAAGGCTCTGTCACCTAAAAAAATGAAAACAAATGTTAAATTATAACAAAATTAACCCCTCAAAAAATAAAAAACAGCAAATAGATTATCATGTATAATTTTTTTTGTGTGATTGCTACTTACCCCCATCAGCTCCTCTCCATTTTTGATGAATGTCTCATCAAAAACTATGGTAACAATCCTCTCCCCTTCAGCTCTACTGGAAAATGAGGACTCCTTCCAAGCATCGGACACAAACATTTGCTTGAGATGACCAATGGCACCAAGAATGCTTTGCAATGTGAGGAAGTGGCTAGCAAATCGTGTCACTCCAGGTCGCACAAGGTCCTTGCCATTTGTGAATTTCCTCATCAAAGAAAGCACCCAAGTATGGTTGTAGATAAATTTTGTAACACTTTTTGCATCTTCAACCACTCTTTTGACCCATGAAATCTTCCCAATATCCTCTAACAATAGGTCCAAGCAATGTGCAGCACATGGAGACCATGCAATTGTGGGATACCTCTCCATAAGTAGCCTACCTGCAGCTACATATGCAGCTGCGTTGTCCGTGATAATTTGGACAACATTATCAACTCCAACCTCCTGGACCACCCCATCCAATAGACTGCATAAAGTCTCAGCATTTTTAACTTCATGGGAGGCATCTATTGATTTTAGGAACACCAATCCACCATTTGAGGCCACTAAAAAGTTCAGGAGAGTTCTATTCCGTCCATCTGTCCACCCATCAGATAAAATGCTGCAACCTTTTCTTCGCCAAAATTTCTTTTGCTCATCAACTACAAGCCGTGTATTCTTTACGGATTCCTCTAGCAATGGCCCACTCAAATCTTTAGCTGATGGGGTCTTAAACCCCTTTCCTGCAACTGTAAGGGCGTTCACTAGACCTTCCCAATATGGGCTGCTTGCAACATTGAAAGGTAGATTATTGTAGTACCAAAAGTTTGCAGCAGCCATCCTAGCTTCATGATGCTTTTCCTTATTCCAACCGGTACCTTCAAGTGAAGGTTGTGCTCCTGGAACATTACGTGGAATAAAATAATTTGGTCCTGATGAAGGACCGTGGCCAGCACTAGCAGTAGAATAGGAACCCTCAGGACTCTCACCAAAAGATGAATGTGGAGCACGAACACTTGGACTTGCAGCAGTAGCACCATGAGGCATAGTTGGTGTAGAAGGGGATCCACTCATCATTGATGCTAGGGCATTCTTTGTTTTTTGTCTTTCATCTTTTTTTAGCTCATAGTCAGCAAGAAGGGCCTTTATCTCTCTAATAATCTCAGGAGTAGTTTTAGGGCATCCCTCCACATTTTGCCCAGGTATCCTTGCAAGGTGGTATTTTAACCTATTTATTCCTCCTGTCATCCATTTTTGACATTCAGTACATGTCACTTCACCTTTTTTGATTCCTGGTATTCCATACTTCCATGCAGGGTCTTTTCTCATTCCCTTTGGATTTGAAGACGACATTGCTGTTTCAAGTTCAACGTGGAAAAAAAAAAATCAGCAAGGGTTTGCAAAAAAATCAGCAAAAAAATGTGATTCAAAGTTTCATTTATTTGCAAAAAAAAAGAATGCAAAACCAAGCTAGAAATAATAGGAATTAGGCTATAATGGCTATTAAGGAAAATAGAAAAAAAATTTGGCAGCATATCCCCTTATTTTTCTTGATTTTTTTAAATTTTGAAAGCAAAAAAACAAAAAAAAAGAAATGTTAGATCACTTACCTGGCTCTATTTTGATCTTTTTAGCTCCTCCTCTTGCCTTCTTTCAAGCTAAAACCAATTTGCAGACCTAAAAAACACCAATGCTTGAGCTAAAATGAACAAAAAATTTATAAAAAGTATGGGTTTTAACCCATTTAGACGCCCCAGCCCGACGAGACGACTCCCGAGTCCTGGGTCGGCCGAGAGAGGTCGGACTCGAGTCCCGACCCAGGACTCTTCTGGACTCGACTCCCGAGTCCGTGGCGAGTCGACTCGGCTCAGCCACGGACTCCCGAGTCCGTCGAGTCCGCGGCGAGTCCTGAAGAGTTCGCCAACTATGGTTAGTACTACTAATTAGCTTACAAACAAATGACATACAACTGCAATTATATCAAGATAAGCTTCCAAAAACATGAGATAGTTAGAGTGTCACTTCCTCTAACTCTTACAACATGAATAGATGAAGAATTGAAGCTCAAATCAGCATATAAGTAAAAACTAACTAATCTGATCAGAAATAGAAGGTACATAAAATCAGACCAGCAAGTTGTGAACTCATCAAAATGGACGTATCTTTCCCGAATCAACTCGGAATGCTCCCAAACCACAACCAAATGACAGCTAGAAGATAGACGTCCAATCTTCAATGAGAGAACGAGCCAAAAACAGCAGCAACAAAAGGTACGTTTCCCAATGCTAGCTCAATGAGATGGTACGAGCTTCCAAGAGGGTCGACCTTCTATTAAAAATTCAATACTCAACCAAAAAATCTGAAACTTTCCAGAAAGGGGCGCCCTCCACAGTAGAACAGCATGGGCCAGTACCCAAAACGATAGAAAAATTAGTGGCGAAGCAATGATCAAAAATTCGCTTCAGCCATGAACCAATCAGCAACTCAATAATAGGTTATACAACAGCAACCTGTTAAATACTTTCAGAAATAAAGCTCCATCTGCACTCCAGTGTGAAGTACAATCTCATAAACCCACCTAGGAAGCCATAGTTTCAGGCCCGAAGGATGGATCGCAAAATGCTAAGCTTCCCCTTAGCCAGGGTCTGGATTTCAAACCAACAGCATAACTTTACTTTCAAATTTCCAAGATAAGAATGAAAGAGCAAGGTACTAATATATAAGCTTCACAGAAGGAGATGAATCTTTAGTAACTCCAAAAGAAAACTCCTCATCTTCCCAAAAGGGACTCCCATCTCCAAAAGGCACCTTTTTAAAATATATTATTAAATTCTTCATTCACCTCTCCAAGTCGTCCCCCACTTTGATGAGAAATAAAACATTTAATAAAATATTCAATGTATCAACTTTATGGTCCCAACTTAAAAACAACTTGAAGTCATTAAGCTAGGCGTGGGGTACAACTTCAAAACACAATTTTAACTAAGTATAAAACTTAGTCCAATGAGAAAACCAATGCCAAACTGGAAACTGAGAGATTACCATGATTTGGATAATGATCTGAACAACGTTGCTGATGAAGATACTGCCAAAAATAGACTTACAAAAAATAGCCAACTGCTATAAATAGTAAGTTTGCAAAACATTATTTGAACATCGACTGAGCAGTAATCATGACTTACTATAAATAGTAAGTGTTTCCAAACGCCTTCTGAGCACAAACCGGGAAGCCAACATGACTTACTATAAATAGTAAGTGCCTGGAAAGGTTGTCAGATGGAGATGCATGTTACACCATTCTGAAGCTCTCTGAAAACCCAAAAAGCCCCCTAAAGCACACTTCCAAACTCCTGCATGCAATTCAAAACTGCATCTGAAACCTCCTAAAAAATAGGAAACCCTAATTTTCAATTCTGCTTAGCCTATGAGTTTCCAGAAATAGGCTAAAACCTCAAAAAGAGCATAGGGCTAAAACGGGGACATTACACAAGTTTCTTAGAATCCTCTCTCTCCCACCCCCAAAATGTTCTTGTAAAAGTCACAATGCGAAAGGAGATGAACCCCATCCTCTTCCATGCTTCTACAAAGGAAACACCTTGAAGGACCTTGAAAGCTCCTCTTGTTTAGGTTATCTCGAGTAACAATTTTGTTTTGGCTTGCCAATCAAGCAAATTGCATTTGCTTGGAGAGAAGAAATTCCAGATCATCTTCATTGACCACTTCACACCTTTAGCTAATTATAACCCTCCTTGATCTTATATTGATCTAGGCTCTCACCCAACGATCTCAACTTGTCCATTTTGGAGGAGTTATGAATGCATCTGCTTTGAGGATATTAAGCAATTTCTCTTGTACTCCCGCTATCTCTTAACCATCTAACGAATCTGGTCGGCTGAATTGGATCCAAATCATTCTCTCAATATTCTTGACCTTGCAACCCTATGAGGTCTATAGGACCTACCAGATCTCCTCCAAATCATCAATCTCAAACAAGGTTGGGAAGCCCATTTGAGAGTCTATGCAAAAGTCAGCTTTCTTTCCGTACCCTGATTCCCAATTGATTGTCATTGTTAAAAATATGATGGCTTCGTGGCAAAGTTTTATAAAAAGTCAGCTTGTTTGTCTATTGGGTGATGGCTTAGTGGCAAAGTTTTTAAGGTTGTGGTTTATTGGTGAAGGTTCTTGGTCCATTCTATTCCTACTGATACAAGAGCTTCACATATTTGCAAGGGATGTGGATGGCATGGATGCATATGTTTAGGTAATTTTTACAGAAGTGCTATCCTCAGATCTCTGTAGCTCAGTTAAATGAGGTGCATGCTTATTGCGTGGTCCTTGTGGGCTAGTTAAATTTTTTTTGTTTGGTTTTGAAATCTTTCCATTTTTACAACATTATATCTATTTACCAGGTAGACAATGTCAAAACTATAAATAAAAACTACTTGCATATAGTTTACAATGTCCTAGGGTGATCTAAGCACAATGCTATGGTTTTTGCTTACATTTTTCAGTTAGCTGTATGTGATTTATTTGAATTCTTTAAGTTCTAGGCATTGATTTGTAATGAGAAACACTGATGCAGGGAGGAATTCCTGGTTCAGAAAGTTTGCGAGACTGTAAAGTTTTGGAAAATATTACCAAGGCTCAAGCAGATGAGGGGCGACTTTATGGTGCCATAGGTGCAGCTCCTGCAGTTGTTCTGGAGGCATGGGATTTACTGAAGGGACGCAAGGTAAGGCCTTCTTAAAACCACCTTTTGTGTTACCTATAAGAAGGGAGACTAATTTCAAATTATCTGTGAATTGTGGTAATTTGTTAAATTATTAGAAACATGACAGGTCATGTTGTTGCTATATATTAACAGCACAGGCTGGGGATCTAATATTTGACAAATCATAAATTTTTATATATTTAGAACTTGGGCTGATGTCTTCAAAGTTTGTTTTTTTGGCTGAAGGTATCTAGGGTTAAGATACCCTAGACCCAGGGACAATTGTTGGCTCAGAGCCTCAGCTGGTGTTAACTAACCAAACTGGGAAAACAATTTTACAAATTTGGCTGAAGTTAAGAAGAGTTTTCTAATTTGTGTACGAGTCTATGTTTTGTAGAAAATTAGTGAAATCTTGAAAGCAAAAGATTCTATTTTACAGACTGAGTTGGATTTTCAGTTTAAGTCTGCCAAAAGTTATGGAAAAATAAAATAAATTTTCTTAATCAATATTGGTCAGTGACATTTTCACCTAATTATAATAAGTCTTGTTTTATGGCTATAGATGTGAGGCCATGTTTACTAGGATATCTGGCCAGCCAGCATTTTAAATAGAAAACTGCCTCTAATTGGATTGCATAGTAAATATTCTGTTACAGCTTACAGTTGCTTGTGTTGGATTCAGCATTTGCTTCATGTTTGAAAATGTTCTCTCATGTAATCAACCAGTTTGGCAGAAAAGTAAAATTAATTATTTTTGTCTGCTCTAGTTTGGTGCCCACAAATGTCTTTCAACCAGCAAGTGCAACGTGCTATGAATGTTTACTTTTTATCAGTGTAGAAAACTAAAGTCATGCTTGGAAGAAAACTCGATGCTAATTATATTCATTTTGCTGGTACTCAAAGGCAACATGCCACCCTTCATATATGAACCAGCTATTTTCTGCGGTGCCAGAGAACTGTAGTGTGCAGGTAGATGGACCTGTCAGTACCTGCCAAGGCCCTGCCTTGACATTGGACTTTGCACTATGTCTTGTTGAACAACTTTATGGCAAGCAAACTGTGGACAAAATGCAGCAATTCGCAGTAAGTTTTTATTTTTATTTTCACTTGGAATATGTTGCTTTCATGATTTATCTTTATAACAATATAAAATTAAAGATTACATTAACTTTTCAATCACATTGATGTCAAGTTTAAATCAAGCATGTTCTAATTCTACTCTCTTCCAATGATGTTTGTGTAAATACTCATAGAAATCGGAAGGCAAATTCTTATTTATAATAATATATTTCCCTATCTAAAAGGTTGATAGATTCAATTTTGAACCTAATATCCACATTTGAAAAATGAAATGAAAGAGAAAAACAAATCATAAGTTGGGATATAAAATCAGAAAATTTAGTTTATGATAATTACATGGGTGTGGCAATTTTAATGCTCTAGTTATTTGTGAACTGAGTAGAGGTTAAATCAAAAAGGAGAAAGGAATGAAAAAATTTTAAAAAAATAATAATTTCAACCCACGAGTAATGTTTTAGAGGTTTGTATGCATGCATGAAAGTTTTGTTGAGGTTTGGTAAATTAAAGTTGTTTGAAGCATTTTGTACAATATCTAATAGGTATAGATTTCTCTTCTATAAGAGTGACCCATGTGAGAAGAAAAGAGGAGGTGCCATCCATTAGGAAGTGGCAGGTGAGGAGGGCTTTGAATTAAAAATGTAAGACAATTTCAATGATCTTGAAGGCAGTGAGAAAGCAGAAAGTAGCTCTTTCTTAATAGAACTTACTGAAATCGTTTTTGGAAATTTGGGAGGACAGTCATTTTACAGTCATTTTACAGTAGGAAACAAAACAATTGGACAATAATATTCATAGATTGGTCACTAAGGGGCTCATATCCAGCATTTTAGGTATACAATTATCAGTGGAGGATATGTTTCTAGGTATTGGGCCAAGAAGCACTCGAGGACTACTGAGGTTATGAGATCTGATCTTTTCCCTCGAGGGTATTCCTTTGTCATTTTTGCAAACTAGGAAGATAGGGAGAAAATTTCCAAGATAGTGCTTGGTTTAACATGAATATTGGCATGTTTCATGATGTACTTGCACATGGGGTTCAAACCCACAAAGGACTGATTGTATGCACATTTGTATAGACTATGGATAGAGCATGTTTTGAAAATGGTTGGTGAATTTATAGGATACATCTGCACCTCAAAGACATATTTCAGAAGAGGAGAGACAAATTTAAATTTTTTGCCAAGATATGCATTGAGTGGGAGCTCAAGCAATTTGTAATGTCTCCCTCATCAGTTAGCCGGTTGTCGAGTATTAGCCTATCCACCAAGTTCCTGTAGGCTAATCAGATGATTCAGGGAGCCCACAGTTCTTGGAGTAGCAGAGTTTGACATCATTCTTTGTCAATTGGGGTGATATTCCCAAGGTGTTTGCGAAAAAGTCAGGTGGAAGAAATGAAATAAACACCTAAGTTATTATAAAATAAGTTCACTTAAGTATTTATTAAAATATTTAAAGTGATTTATTTGGCGACTAAGTAGGACCAAATTTTAAAAGGGATTATTTTTAATGCTCTTTTGGGAAAATTAACGAGAGACATAAGGAATGAATTAAATATTAATTTATTTTTCAAAAGGCACTGGAGTTTGGGAAAGAAGAAAATAATAATATTGAGTTCATTTTGAATATATGAGAATTACTATCTGAAGGTTTATGCTGAGATTTTCTCCAGGAAACTTCTTGAGGACAGAAACCCTCATGAAGAATATCTTCCACAGTGGTGAAAGATTCTCCCTGGTCAAGTTGCTGATAGTTTCACTCAGAAATTATGCTAGGTATAAATACAGTGATTTACAGGTTTGGATAGAAAGGGTTTTTTTCACAAATTTTCTTAACAAATGAATTGGAAGGGTGAGTTGTAGGTTATTTTGGGTTCAATTTGTGAAGTCTTGCCAAGCAAGACAAATTGACAGTTTATTGTATAGGAATTGTTGTGATGGGAATATTGAATCATGAACACCTTGCAAACAGAATGACCACTAATAGTGAATGACTGGAAGGTAATTTCATTTTTGAACGTTGAACTTCCAGGTATGCATGATTCCAACTGAGTTAAATGCTGAACTTCAGTTAAAAAATTAAATTCCCTAATAGAGTTTTAAGTTGACGGTTCCACAACAGCTAGGCGTCGCAATTTCATCTAGGAATGAATGGTGGTATTAGTATCTGCTCGTCATACTGGTTTTAAAAGGTGCAAGCACTTAGGTTGGTGTTGACAATGAAAGTCGGGCTGTCGGAAGTTGCAAGTTTCTTCCTCATATCGACCGTTGGGAATGAATAATTCCCTTGCGGGGAGGCTCTAAGTTTGGGTGAATTAACTTTAATTCATAAGGCATTACTTATTTGTTGCAGCTCACTGATTTAATACCCAACATGGTGGTCTATTATTCTATGTGCAGTAAAAGTTCCAACGAGGGATTAAATGGAGTTAGTTCCAGCAAGGCAATTAAACAGGTGATTGGCGCATTGTAACTCAGTGCAGATCATGATTCAAAATTAATTATTATTAAGGAGGTTCATAACACCACTTCTCAAGGGATATTGAGCTGCTTCCCCTTCAACATGGATTATTGAGGAATGGTGTGGTGTATACAAGTGCTGGCAGTGGTGCAAACTCTTAACATATGCTGAATCAAACCCATTGATAATGGAACGTCCTGTACTCATTGTTGGAAATGAACTGAGTGCAAAAATAGTCCATTAATCCAGGTCGGAAAACAAATTGTTATCTTGGTAATTTGATTCATGCACTTACAAAGTATTTGTTGGTGTAAGAACTAACACCTCTGGAGTGTGAGTTTGTACGGACAGCTATGCACACTACGTAATGAGTGCTCTTCAAATTAGGAGGGGAAGCTCCCTCGTTGTGCTGGAATGCATAAAATAGAAAACTAAACTAATGTCCTATCTTTTTGTTCTCAGCTGGTAGAGGCACAAGGTTAAGAAAACCTAGAACATTGCAGCTAAGTATTTTCTGGTTTCACAGATCATGTAACTACAACTAAGCTAACTTCTTTAATATCTATCCAATTCCCTCAAGAAACAGAGCGTGAGGAAATGGAGCAGGAATGTATTGTACGATAAACTCCAGGTACGGGCTCACAACATGAAGGCAAGGTAGGCGCAACTATTTGCTAATCCGGGAAGAAGTTTATTAAAACAAACAAATGAACGGTAAACCTGGTACAGCTTCACAACATGAAGGCAAGGTAGGCGCAACTATTTGCTTGGCTGAATGAGTCTACTATCACACACATCAAACGATAAGCTTTAAGTACAGTTTCGCAACATGAAGGCAAGGTAGGCGCAACTATTTGCTCTTCTGAATAGGCTTATAATAAACAAAACAAAAAGGTAAGCAACTGGGACAGTAGATTGTATAGACGCAACACGCATGCAATAACGATCAAACCAGCAACCCCATTTAACTAAGATCGAATAAACACCATAACAATAACATGAAGGCAAGGTAGGCGCAACAATTTATTATAACAGCAATTACTCTTTGAACAGATACAATAATAGCAATACTACAGGCAAGGTAGGCGCAGCATGTATGCTATCAAGCAAAAGTTCTAATTTACAAGGGTGAACCAATCTTGAGAATAGGCATGTTGCCGACAACGCAGCAATTCTCTATCACCAGGAAAAGCTCATTACAAATGAGCTGAAAGCTCTTATTTATAGACATCAAGATGTAGGCAACCCTAAAATCACCTTGAGTCAACTAGAGTCTTGCAGTGCATGCAAGATCTTATTCCTAAACCCTAAAAGAATGAAACTATACAGTTAACTAGGAAACTATCATCAGTTAACTGAAACATCTAATCTAAATGGACAAGGTGCAACATGCACGTCCTTATTGAAAGCAAGTCAACTGGAATGCTATCATCAGTCAATTGAAAGATCTAATCTATGCTCCAAGTGTGTGTAGATGTTTCCAAGAAAGACATGGCATGCAATGTGTAACAACCAGTTAACTCGAAAAGAAGCCTCGAGTTTAACTCCTGTGTCTAATGTCTATCTTGGAAAAGGTGGGACGCCTTGAACTGAAGTTCGCTGACCCTGATCTCAAGCAAGTAACCCCTCCACGAGGTTAGTGACTGCATCACCATCTAGAGGTCGTCACATGTCTCAACTGTCAATTCATTGCTTCTTAGCAACTCAAGCAAAACTGAAAATCTCTGTATACTTAAACTGGCCCTTCACTGGCTGGTAACTATGGCGGCTTTGTAACTGAAGTGATGGCCACTGTTTCCTCTGCAGCTTGATGCTTCTCACGTTTTTCATGCTTTTCTTTATGGAAGAGTGTTGCATGATGAAACTGCGAACTCTTTGGTTGTGAGAAATACAAATGAACATGCTGCATACACAGAAACCCAACGGTATCAACCCTCTAAACTGGCCTTGGAAGACAATCAGCTATACGAGACATGAAACCATGTGAACTTGAGTGACTACTCTTGTCAACCTTTCCGATGCGCTTGATACAAATCAATGTCAGCTTTTCTGATGAAATCATGAATTAAGACTGACTTGGTCTTGAATTCGTTCTGCGTGAACTACATCCTGAAAAACTCGCCTGTTGACTGTGAACATGGCTATATTCTGACAACTTCTCCAAAAAACCAAAAATCTCTCCTAATGAGGCTAAAAATAGCTTGTCGGAGGGCAATTTTCACAGAAAATTCTGAGACGTGGGTTTTATGTAGAATCAAATTCTAAGATGACCCACAATGTCAGAATTGTGAAAAAATGTGATTTAGGCCCGCATGCAAAAGGTTTTCAGTTGAGATCTGAGGGGCTGTGAGGACATTTTTTCTCGAGAAAATCTGAGATATGGGTTTTGTCTAGAAGATATTTCTAAGACAACCCACAACGTTAGATTCGAAAAATATCGACTTCTACTCCACCATGCAAAGGAATTTCACTTCAGAAAATCAAAGCCTCAAGAACTGATGCTCTGGAACAAATTTTTCTTGAAAATTCTAGCACATGGGTTTTGCTGAGAAAGCAATTCTGAATCAACCCAGATGATTTGTTTTGCCAAAAACGCCAATTCTTCAAACATGTGAGAAAATTTTAAGACGAGAAGATAGAAGAAATCTAGAGAAGAAGAAAGATGTTTTTTAATTTTTATTTATTTATTATCTTCTTCTGTCAAAATCGCCACTCTGCCTTGAATTCTGCTGATGAATCTTGACTTGTACCTGCAAAAGAATATTTTTTATGCCTTCACAACTGACCGCTGAAGAAATTCGCCCAACTCTGGAAAGAATTCACCTCTGCTCAAGCTGGATGAATGAAATGATGAATGCCATGCTTGCATAACTAGAGCAAAATCGTACTACAAAAGCAAGACTGCAAGCTCAAACCCTAACTGTGAAGAAGGAATCCGATTGGCCCTTTACCAGTTGAACTGCTGCTGTCTCTGAGTCTTTAGACTAAAAATAATATTTTAATTTCAAAGCATGCAAAGAACTAAAAGTGGCACCAATATTTATCTTTGAAGAAATTCGTCACTTTTTAATGCCTTGCATGCAAAAATATTATTTTTATCATTTTGCTAAAAATAGCATCTGGATGTGCCCAGCAAACTTCACTGATTTTAGAAAGCCGAAATTTGACCTTCTAGGCGTCCATTTGCAAGAGTTATGAGATTTTTGAGAATCTCCTATTTTGTAGCTGACTGCAAAGTTACAACCGACCATGTTCAGCTCTGATTTCTGGCTGACTGACTGAGCCTGCGACTGTGCTGAGATATCCACTGCGAAGCCTGCATGACAAGGATGAAATGTCTGCTAGGAACAACAACTGCTAAAATCATCATCTGATACCTTAGAAAATTAGGCGCCTCTAATTAAATTGATGTTTTGACTCCAGACTTAGTCATTTCTTCGTTCTGCCTTCTGATGCTTGAAACTGCCGTTGACGGTGAATGATGAACTCCACTGACTGAATAATGGATTCATTGCATGACTAGAAGTATTCTGCATCCAATGACTATATATGAGGGATTTGAAAATTGTATTAAGAACCCCAAAAGAATGAGCGCCCCTATTCTGTGATAGCTCAAACACCATTTTGACAAAAGTGTGATTTTCATCTGAACACCATACTTTGACCCTTGATACCGGGAACTGGAATGTTCCGATATGCGTGCCGTCTGTCTTGCTGTACAGTTTGGTCAACTTGCAAGAGATGTTCTTGGAGACGACGAAGCCAGAAAATTGCTTTTAAGGCCTCTAAAAGAAAATCGCCTTTTTCAAAGAAAATAACATTCTTACACTTAGTCATTTTTTGAACTGCCTTCAATCAGCTCTTCTTCACAGTATTATCATCTTGACCTCGCACGTACGAGCATTCGCCAAATCCCGGAGGTTGTCGGCTAGACTCGTTGGATAGCTTGAGTAATTGCACACAAGTCTTGTGAAGACTGTAATTGCAAATAACCTCGTCTGGCAGGCCTAAAGGAGAATCGCCCCTAGCCTATAGCTGTGCAGCTTTGTGTAGCTACGCTTCACCATCCTCTGTTTTACGTGCTCGGTAGGACCTCTGTCACAATTACTCAGAACATCGGATCGTCTTGTGAACGGATACACTGCAAAACTGAACTGAGCTGGAAGAGATCTCAGGAAGACCTCAATTGCAAATTCATCCATCAAACAGGTCTTATTCAGGATCGCCCCTGGGCTACAGGGGAGCGGATTTGCATTCTGAAAAACTTCTTCTGACATGTATCCTGCCTGCAATTTCCACTTCTAACGCTGATAACCGGATTTCTATACTGGATACGCTTTCGCTTGATAGCTCGTTGAAAAGCTAAACTAATTTTGCAAAGACCGAAACCATCAAAACACACATGCATCTAAATCTGGGCCTTCAAAAAGAAAATCGCCCTTGGGCTAGAAGGGAGCGGATCTGCATTTCTAGACTGCCTCCTTGTGAGAAAACACTCTTCGCAACCTCTGCTTCTGTCTTCGTTTGCCGGAGTTCTGTAACTCGGATAATCTTGCTTCATGGCTAATCGGAAAGCTGACTGAAAACTGAACATAATGAATGTATCCTTTATCCAAAACACTCAAATCTTGACCTTCAAATGGAAGGGCGCCCCTAGGCTACAGGGGAGCGGATTTGTTTTGAATTCATTGATTTTCACCATTTTATGCTTTGCAAACGCTGTATCCATCCTGCGGTTGACCATGTCGAAGCGTTGTGACTGCTGAGGTGTGTGGATGACTATACTTCATCATTTTCACATGTACGGACACTATAAAGTTGATTTGCACGTTGATTGCGCAAGTGTCTACTACGTTACATAGTGAAAAGTTCCCAGACTTAGAATATTTTAGCACTTTTTGCCAATCTGAAAATCCCCTCCATCAAAAAGCATTATTTACAACATCTTTTATCGTAGAGCGTTCCACTTTGAGTTTCAGGCTTAGATATTGATACCTGGTACTGGCCGACTGCCATTGATGACCCCGAAGATCCTAACTTTTCTCCTGAAAAAGTGAAAACTACCCACCAGCCTTAAACTGACTTTTAACCATAGTAACGAGACTCGGACTCGGCTCGGACTCGGCTAGGGCGACTCGACTCGGGACTCGGGGACTCGGGACTCGGACTCGGTGCAGACTCGGCAAAATGAAAAAAAGTTGAAAAAAACCTAGAAATTTAGAGATTTTTAAGGATTTAAAACTTGTTTCAAGCACCCTTTATTGAATACAACACAAATAAAAGCAAATTTGATCACATACACAAGTATACAACGATCACATAAGTATAAAGTACACAAATTGTAGTTGCGCTGCTGAAGGAAATAGCATACTTAGATATATAGATTATAAAACTAGTCAAATGTATACAAAAGTCATGGAATATGAAATCCATAACATCAAATGTTCCATACAAATATGAAATATCAAAACAATAGCTATGACTCTATGACTCTATGGCATAGTGGAGCCAACATCCTTCCTACGAAGGCGTCTAACGCTCCTGGATGATGTTGCAGCTGCAGCCATAGTCTCTGCCTCTGTCTGAGTCTCCATGCCACTCTCACCAACAGCAGCTATGTCTCCTCGTGCTCTAGCCTCCTCCTCAGCCATGGCTACAACCTCAGCCTCTCTCTCTGCCTGGTCCACCCAATCAAGGTCCTCGTCACTAAAGACTGCATCTGTAGCCTCAGTGGTCCACTCAGACTGTGGATCAACCTCATCTAGATTGATCGGGGTGTTGTCGTGGTCAAAAAGCTTCTTGTATCTGAGCCGAAGGTTGTAATGAACATAGACCAAGTCATTCATCCTCTCCACTGTCAATCTATTGCGCTTCTTGGAGTGTATGTGCTCAAACATACTCCAATTGCGCTCACAACCAGATGAACTGCATGGCTGGCTCAATAGACGAATGGCAATATTCTGCAGGTTCCGTGCATCAGAACCAAACAACCTCCACCAGCTATCTGAGATGAGAAAAAGAAACAAAATCAATCTCATTTCAAGTTTCAAGTTCAACATTTAATAATAAAATACAATATAAAAAGATGACAATTATGCCCTTAAATATATTTTTACCTGGTAGTAATGTTGTCCTACTGTCTATGGTCATTTGACGTGCAAAGAAGTCTCCTCGTGCCTTACTGAAGGCATCTATCTCCTGCACTATCTGTGTAGTAACAGCGGGCAACATCCGCTCTATCGTCGAGTAGAGCCCACTAAGAATTTCTCTATCTCCACGGATATCACGGCGGAATTGGAAGGCCGGATTTAGGAAACATGCGGCTGCATGGATGGGCCTATGAAGTTGGTTTTGCCATCTCCTATCAATGATCTCCCAAATGGGACGATACTTATCCTGAACTCCACCATAGACTGATCTAATGGCCTCTTTGGCCCTATCCATGCCCTCATATATGTATCCCAGTGCGGGCTTCTCCCCATCTGCAACTCGTAGGAGAACTAGCAAGGGCTCAATAAACTGCAAAGTGCAAACATGTTTCACAAATAAGTGTGAATGAAAATAAACAAATAAAAGATATGATTAAAAATTAAAACATAATAAAGAATTAAATTTTACCTTCACAATCTCCTCCACTGGTGTCCAAAACCCTTGCTCGTCAAAAATGCAATTGGCCACACCAATCCCTGCAGTGCTTGTAGAAAACGATGAGGAAGACCACTCCTCACCAACAAACATGCGCCTTAAGGCTGCCTTTGACCGAATCAAGGATTGCAACGTGATAAAATTAGTTGCAAACCTAGTGATGCCAGGACGAGACAACTCCCTCAACCCCGTGTATTGCCTCATAAGGTTAAGCACCCATGTGTGATTGTATATAAATTTGCAAATGTTTCTACCTGCATCCACACATGTTTTGATCCATGGGAGCTTGCCAAGATCCTCCATCATGAGGTCAATGCAATGGGCGGCACATGGAGTCCAGAATATAGTAGGGTGCCTCTCCATCAATAATCTACCAGCAGCAACATAGTTTGCTGCATTATCTGTCACCACTTGCACTACATTCTCTTCCCCCACATCAGCTATCACCTCCTCTATAGCCTCACACAGATATGTGGCATTTTTGAATTGGGCAGAAGCATCAATGGACTTAATGAAAATGGTGTCACCTGAAAGAATAAGCAAAACCAGTTATTCAATAAATTAAAAAACAAAAATCAGCCATATTAAATTATTAATCACTAAATCAAATTCAAATTTCAATGCATTGAGGGAAGTACAATTACCTCCGGAGGACACTAGAAAATTAAGCAGCGTCCTATTTCTCCTATCGGTCCAACCATCAGTCATGATGGTGCAACCAATCCTCCTCCACTGCTCACGCTGCTCCTCTAATTGTGCTTTCACATCTGCCACTTTTTGACTCAAAAGTGGGCCCTTTAATTCATCTTCAGAAGGGGCTTTGAACCCCGGCCCACATATGGTTATGGCATCAACCATGTTTTGCCAAAAAGGTGACCTAAAACATGTCATAAATAAATTAATAAGTTACTTACATAAGTATTGTAAAATGAAAAGTTTTAAGATTTTAACTGCACTAAATTTGAATTCGATAATGAGATACATCTAGATTCTAAAATAATAAATTTTAAAACAATTAAACAAAAAAGAATTACCTGGCTACATGGAAGGGAATGGTGCAGTAGTACCAAAAGTCTGCAATTGTCTTTTTTGCTGCATCATGTACATCCTTGTTCCAACCCATGCTCTCAAGTGACGGTTGGGAACCAGGAGTAGTGCGTGGTACAAAATATGAGTCCACCCTAGATTTACGAACTCTAGGGCCAATAATACTACCACTACCACTACCACTAGCAGTACTAGTGCCACCAGCAGTAGGAGTATGCATAGGGATAGCTGGTGCAGAAGCAGTACCACTAGCACAAGCACTAGCACTAGGACGGTATGGAGGCATGGAAGAAGCATCTCCAACAGCACCAAGTCCATGTCCAACTCCCAAACTCACCAATTCATGCTTCTGTTTTTTTTTCATCTCTTTTTGCAATTCAAAAGTTTCTAATTGCACCTGCACTTCACGGACAGCCTCAGGAGGTGCTATAGGGCATCCCGCTGCATCATGGATGGGAATGCGTGCAATATGGTATTTTAATCGATTTATGCCTCCATGATATATTGTTTTGCAGTATTTACATTTTGCTTCCCCTTTTTTCATTCCGGGAAAGATTTCAGCATGTTTCCAAGCAGGGTCTTTTCTGCCTGGGGTTTGAGACATTGTGAAAATAATAATATGTTTTGATTTGCAAATGAATGTGGCTGCAATAACAAGTAGGGTTTATAAAATTATTTATATTGCAAGTAGGGTTTGTAAAAAAAAAATGCAAACTAAAAAAAACAATGATTTTTCAAATTACAATGAATTATTTGTTAAAAAAACACAAAAAAAACCAATAAAAATCAAACTTACCTCTTATATTTGGCTTGGAATGCAATGCAAACTCCTCCCAATCACTGGTAATGAGCTCTCAATGCACCTTCTTGCTGTTATGAAGCTTCCCAAATGGTATGTGGCCCTGTATTTGTCTTCAACAGCTTGCTGGTTGCCCTCTCTTCTCCTCTTATTTTTCCTCACAACTCTCTCTTCTCCTCCTATTTTGCCAAATGAATGAAATGAGGTTGCTTTTAGGGTTGGGGAGATAATATAACACAAAAAAAATAAAATTAAAACATCAAATTTTATGATTTTTTGTTCACTTTTCTTTCTGCATTCGCCAGCCGCGTCCAGGGCTCGGGACTCTCCGGGAAGCGGCGAGTCTGGCGAGTCCGGCGAGTCCGGCTAGGACTCGGTAGGACTCGGCCGCGTCCGCGTCCGGGCTCCCAGGACCCGGCCAGGTGTGCTCGGCTCGGGACTCGCCGAGTTTGGGCGCTTCCGGGCGAGTCTCGTAACTATGCTTTTAACTGAAACTGACTTCACCACTGTGATTGTGATGTGAAATAAGCCAATCAAAATTAATTTCAGCCAATTTTGACAAGTTTCTATTTTTTAGGGTTTCGAGCTAAAAATAGATTTCAGAAACCCTAATTTTCAAAATTTTCAAATTTTGCCAGTATCTTCCTGGCATCACACTGACTAAAAGCCCATACTTTATTTGCCCAAAAACTGAGTTTTGACCCCACTTTTACAAGGTTTAGACCATTTTAAGCAAAATGCCTTAATGAAGCAAAAAATTCGGTTTGGGTACAACAGTATTTAAATTAAATAATCCGGTCCTTGACTTGTGTTAATGATGATATTTAGTCTATCAAAATTTTGATTGTCAATTGAGTTTATGAAATTGCATGGATAAGAGTTTAAAGAAAAAAGCAATTAACAAATCTCACAAACAAAATTCATACTAGAATCATCAAATGGGAGTACTTGTAAAATGTTTGACAAAATCCTCTTCATCAAAAATTGAAAGAAAGGAAAAAATTTGCATATCAATTTGGGGGTGGATTGTTATAGTGGTATTAGGGCACAGTAGTTTTCTTGTAGCGTATTGGGTGAGTGACGCGTCCAAGAACTCATCATTACTACTTGAGGAGAAACAAGTCGAATCCAGATTTGGAAAATCAGCCAGAGATTGAACAAAAAGAAGAGTTGAATATTTTTGAAATAGGTGAAAGAAGAATAGAACCCTATTGTTTGGAAAACATGATGAATGATCTTGCTAGGGCACAGCATCAAATGATGCAACTTATGAGACAATCACAGTAGAAGATGGCACAATCACAACAACAAATTACTCAAATGTTTGCACAAATGACGGGAAACAATGCTAACAATGGGGTTGAAGGGTCTACAGTTAATAACCGAGCTGCTCATACTAGGACATTCGGTTGCTTAGTAAATTCTAGACCTTCCATGCCAAACTTCATCCAAAGAGATAACCCTCCAAAAGTGAATAATGAACCAACATAACAGGAAATGCATGCTCAAGCTATGAGAGATTGGAGGGCATTAGGTGCAGATTTCTAGGCTGAAATGTCATTCCTGTTACATCCCAATTGTGAAGTTACTATTTACTATTACTACATAGGGTAAATATGAATGTAATGTGAATTCTAGAGATGAATAGATTATGCTTGTACCTTGTTATCAATATGAATGTTTGATGTCAACTCATTTGATATTACCTCAATTGATGTTATTTATGGTGAAATATTGCATATATGTGAATGGAAGGTTATTGAATTATTGTTATTCTAATTTTGGAAATGTTTATGTATATTGCATATGCTATGAACAAGTAACTACCGTAGGCATGTGTTAGTGGTTGTAGGTAAAAGTTCATTTCTCCAGGGGGAGGGGAAGTATCATTGTTTCCTATTTTTCACTACCAGCTCAAACAGGTAGAGCTGAATTTAATTCATTATTGAAAGGTACATAGTGTCTCAAATTTTGCTGCTAAAGATGTGTCATCATGTAAAAAATCAGATTACATTTGATTTTTCAGTTTTATTATGCAAGTACTTGTAACAAAAAATTAGACATTTGCATAACAAATGCTGTTTTATTCATATTGTAAAGATCAAGGTCCAACACAAGCCGTGGGAGTAGCTGAATTTGATTTATGTAATCAAATGATAGGTGCAAAAACAAATTGTAAATTATACATCTGTAGACAATATAAACATAGAAAGGAGGGCGGTTCATCATTGCTTGTAATGATGGAACTCGTGATGCTTGATATCTTTTACTTGGGTTGTTGAAGCTTTCCAGGTTCTTCGACTCCAATCTCCTTGAGTTGTCTTGCAGGATGAATGGAAACGATGTTAGAGATTAACTCTAAGCAATGATGAATCAAAATCAGTCCTATGCCTACATTGGCAACAAGAATATAATCTACATCCATTCAGGCATCCACCAGATGATCAAGTTAAAAGAGCATAAAGAAAAGAGGAAGCTTTCAGCTTAAATTATTTTGCTAACACGTTTGTTCACTGTGCAGGAACAGGTTTATTATGATCGTGATCGTTTTGTCAGATATGTGGAGCAAAATGGGCTCCCACGAGGGTTGAGCCCAACATATCATGAGGGCACTCTCTTATTTACACATGAGAGTTATCAAATTTCATAACAATCATTAAGAGAAACTATTGTAACCAAGAAGAGATTCAAAAAATAGTTTGAGCAAGCATAATATTGCTCATTATGCTAAAAGAATGATCAAAACATGTAAAGAACTCATCAATTTCATTGATATCCTGTTTTAGCTCTGCTTTACATTTTTCACATTACATTTAAATGAAGTATAGAGCCTCTTTACATTGAAGGGAAACAGAAACAGGATATCAAGCATCAAGCTATTTCATGGAGCTTTGGAGCTGATTATACAAAGGACAACGAGTATTCACCATAGTAGCTGAAGAGATATTGAACATAACAAAGTGCCAATAACCTACAACAACAATCATTAAGGGCAGCAAAAGGTACAGTAGCATGAAAACATTTGTGACAGTCATCTTTAATAAATTAATGGACATTGATAGTCAATATAAGGCCAAAGGAGGGCAGTTACAGAGGAGTTTTCACATGAAAATGGGATCATACAAGGTTTGGAGCTCACTATTGCAATCAAAGGAGTTGCAGCAACCTTGAAGACAACGAGCAGGTTGCCTTACAAAATTTGTAAAAAGCAAAAAAAATATACATATGGAGTTGCAGTGTATATATCTAAGAAGGTGAAGGTCATGTTGTTTTCTTCAGACGATAGGCAATAAAAGAAATGGAACATGTATGCAGTAATAGCCTACTGCTAAATGCATCATGCAACATCACTTCTCATGCATGCAGCTACGATGTAGAGTTTTCTCATAGTTTGCAGTGAAATGCTATTTAAAAGTAAGCACATCAATGATAGATCTTGATACAAAACAATATAAAGATTCCTTGGAACAATAATGGTTAGTTGGCACAACTACATAAAAGACCATGCAACTGTGTTTGAAAAGTTTACTTGCATTAAGTACAATCAGGTTTTCAAAAGAATTAAAAGTAAAGCAAACAATGATGTGAGAAAGCTGCTATAGTGGTGATGGATAGCTTGATGATGTACTTTGAAAGAAAATGCAATAAGGGTTACTAATATATGAATCAAAAATACATCCATATTTTGCTACAGGGAGTCAAATGAAACGGAAATCTTCAAACACTACGGTCTCCAATACTGTCTCAAGCTACAGGAGGAGCATGGCCGCAACTACATAACAGAGAATGAAGACTTTTATTTTGAAATATGTAAGTCCAATCTTCAAGAAAAAGTAAATGACCACGAAAATAGTTTACCAGAGTCTCATGGAGGGTTGAGATTCCCAAAATTTCAAAGTAGAAGCCCAGAACAATGAAAAAATGAATGAAGATGAAAGAGGGACTTGGGCCAAATAACAAAGTATTCATAGTGTACAAGCCAAGGTAGGTCAAAATTGCAGAATATTGAAGCACAAAGCCCTTTAGGCCGTGGGTTTGGGGAAAACCCATATTAAATAAAAGCTTAGAGAATGAGGGTCTGTATCTTTTCATAAATAGAACAAATCTTATGAACAGATTTAAGCTTTTTACTGCTGAAAGGAGAATACCCAGAATGGCAAGCTCAAACTGTAGCTCAAGGTCAGCCCTCAAGAGATATCAACTCAGGAACAAACCCAAAAATCACCAAGTTTCCAGCTAGAACAAGAAACATCTATGATGAAGCTTCAATGGCGGCCTGCAGAAAAGAATACACAAATGGAAACATCTATTTACTCACAGCCGCACAAGTTTGAACAAACCCTCAAGCATGCAGATTGGAATCACGGGTTTCAATGGTTTTTTTATTTTCTTCCAAAAGAATACAGTGGAAGGCATTTTTCAATACAAAAACAAGCAGGAAACATGTCAGAGAAGGAGATATAGCCGCGGCATATGAGGCCTGATTTATTCTTCAAATAAAGTCAAAATGCATATAAATGCAAATATAAATAGCTTACCATCGAATACAGAGGAAAGCACAACAGTTTGGAGAAGAAATTAGCTCGCATGGTGATGTAGAACCTCCAAACCCTTCGACCATGGCGGCGCAACAACTTGCTCGCAAAACTCAGAATGAAGTATAAAATGATTTTAGGTTTTTCCAAAGTGCCTTTTGCCATTGTTGCCCTAAGATAAATGAGGGGAATTTTTGACCATGTTCTAAGACAAACTCATTTTTTATTATGCCGTGGTATTGACCTTTATGCAAAATATATCAAGTCCCTAGTAATGCTAAGTGGTTGACCAGTTTGTTGAGAATGAATATGCTAAGTATGATATGCATGGAGCTCGAGAGTCATAAGGAGTGGTTTTAATTTTTTATTTGCCTTAATTTTTATGTTTGCTAAATATCATATAAAGTTGATTAATTAAATGATGAATCATAAATCATTTAATTAATCTAACTATTTTTAGAAGCAAATATTAAACATTAAGTTGCCCCAATCATGCGTGGCTTATAAAGACGTGAAGATGGAGTTTGTGTGATGACAAGTTGATGATGCATGTAAAGTGCTATTTTTAGATTGCGCATGGAGTGGCAAATATTGAAAATTCTAAAAAAAAAATCGCTCATGCACAAGTGGAGCTTCAAGTTCAGTTATTCAGTTCATGCAGATAGTGAGACACTGCTTTCAGTTTCACATAAGTTCACGAGGTGTTTTGATCATGTGCATGGGGAGGTGAAGTTTTCTAGGCACAAAGTGCAATTTCATGTAGTTTCGAGCTATTTTTGTCAGGGTTTTCTCTTTTGCTCGGATTTCACATTGGAGATGCTGTTTTCACTTCAGTTCTCATTCAGTTCTATTATTGGCTGCTTTATGCATGCCTTTCGTATATATTGGGAAAACTTAGTTATTTTTCCTAGTTCTTGTCTTTCAGCCTTTGCATTCTGCAAAGTGAATTATCATGTAACTCAACTTTTAGATTTTAATAAGATTATGCAACAGTCTTTACAGGTTAATTAGTGTATGATTTGCAGAAGATTCCTTTAATTTCCAGTACTTTCAAACTTTGCCTTCAAGATTTCAGGTGTCATTGCTATGTAGGATTTGATCGAAGAATTATTGTGTTATCAGTTTTGAGACCTTTAATATTTATTTCTCCTTCATAAATTTTTGAATGCATCTTAGTTTAAATTCACTGGCTAAACACTATGCATGTAAATGATTAAACAGTTTAGTTGTGAAAACCATGTTTTCCTTCGAAGATTGTTTTTAATCAAGGCCTCTGTTTAAAACATTTAGGTGATTAAGCTACTAGATCAGGTTGTGCAAATTAAAGTACCGGGTAATCATTTGTGAGTTAAGTCTGCACATTAGATTCTTTTGGTGCATCACCATAGTTTAAGTTTTTCCAGTTTTGCATTAGAATAAGTCTTTCTCCCTTTTCCAAGCAAAGTTCAAGTTCATAATCACAGAATCATATAGGAACCAACCTAGAATCTGGAGGTCTATCTTTGCCAGAGGAATACCCACAGCCTGAAGATAGTTCCCATGTTTCAACAGATTGCTGAATTTCACCATTCAAGCATTTGGGTGCAATCTATTTGACAACAGTCACTCAGGAGAAGATCTTAGTCGAGTAACCGGTAAATGTAACTATCTGAGCATAAACACACACCACATTAGAATGATTGAATTGAGTCAGTTTGTGTGTAATAGGTAAGTCATCCTTGGTTAGTATGTTTGCATTAGGAGTCTTGTTTGCTTCTGCATGCATTTGTGGGTGATGTTTATCCATTTGAGTTTTGAGATCTTTCTTGTGCTATTACAAACATATGGGTAAGTGGGATGTAGGTGGAAGTATGTTTATATGTATGCACATGCATGTCAATAGGATCCAACGACACATATATACATATGTATAGATATACCACACATACACACTTATCAATATGATGGTAACATGAATGACTAGAAGTGAATTGGATGTGAACATATATATATGTATAGTATATACACGTATCCATATGTATATGAATATCGATACAAGTGTGCGTTTGGCAAATGGACTTGCTCTTACGAATGCATCGATATGATATACCTATATATACGTGTACATAGAGGCGTATACATTTATACATACATATATATATGCATACATCCTGTATAATGTGTTTATTATACTATATTGCCTATACTTAGATATATATATCATAGTTACGAGACTCGCCCGGACTCGCCCAAACTCGGCGAGTGCCAAGCCGAGCACACTTGGCCGGGTCGTGGGAGCCCGGTCGCGGACGTGGTCGAGTCCTGGCCAGACTCACCGGACTCGTCGCTTCCCGGAGAGTCCCGAGCCTTAGACGTGGCCAGCAACAGTAGAAGCAAAAGTCAATAAAAAAACAGAAAATTGACTTTAAAGTTTGTTTTTTTTTTCTTATATTATCTCCCCAACCCTAAAAGCAACCTCATTTCATTCATTTGGCAAAATAGGAGGAGAAGAGAGAGTTGTGAGGAAAAATAGGAGGAGAAGAGAGGGCAACCGACAAGTTGTTGAAGACAAATACAGGGCCACATATCATTTGGGAAGCTTCATACCAGCAAGGAGGTGCATTGAGAGCTCATTACCAGTGATTGGGAGGAGTTTGCATTGCATTCCAAGCCAAATATAAGAGGGAAGTTTGATTTTTATTGGTTTTTTTTTGTGTTTTTTTAACAAATAATTCATTGTAATTTGAAAAATCATTGTTTTTTTTAGTTTGCATTTTTTTTTTACAAACCCTACTTGCAATATAAATAATTTTATAAACCCTATTTGTTATTGCAGCCACATTCATTTGCAAATCAAAACATATTATTATTTTCACAATGTCTCAAACCCCAGGCAGAAAAGATCTTGCTTGAAAACATGCTGAAATCTTTCCCGGAATGAAAAAAGGAGAAGCAAAATGTAAATACTGCAAAACAATATATCATGGAGGAATAAATAGATTAAAATACCATATTGCATGCATACCCATCCATGATGCAGCGGGCTGCCCTATAGCACCTCCTGAGGCTGTCCGTGAAGTGCAGGTGCAATTAGAAACTATTGAATTGCAAAAAGAAATGAAAAAAAAAACAGAAGCATGAATTGGTGAGTTTGGGAGTTGGACATGGACTTGGTGCTATTGGAGATGCTTCTTCCATGCCTCCATACCGTCCTAGTGCTAGTGCTTGTGCTAGTGGTACTGCTTCTGCACCAGCTATCCCTGTGCATACTCCTACTGCTGGTGGCGCTAGTATTGCTAGTGGTAGTGGTAGTGGTAGTATTATTGGCCCTAGAGTTTGTAAATCTAGGGTGGACTCATATTTTGTACCACACACTACTCCTAGTTCCCAACCGTCGCTTCAGAGCATGGGTTGGAACAAGGACGTACATGATGCAGCAAAAAAGACAATTGCAGACTTTTGGTACTACTGCACCATTCCCTTCCATGTAGCCAGGTAATTCTTTTTCGTTTAATTGTTTTAAAATTTATTATTTTAGAATCTAGATGTATCTCATTATCAAATTCAAATTTAGTGCAGTTAAAATCTTAAAACTTTTCATTTTACAATACTTATGTAAGTAACTTATTAATTTATTTATGACATGTTTTAGGTCACCTTTTTGGCAAAACATGGTTGATGCCATAACCATATGTGGGCCGGGGTTCAAAGCCCCTTCTGAAGATGAATTAAAGGGCCCACTTTTGACTCAAAAAGTGGCAGATGTGAAAGCACAATTAGAGGAGCAGCATGAGCAGTGGAGGAGGATTGGTTGCACCATCATGACTGATGGTTGGACCGATAGGAGAAATAGGACGCTGCTTAATTTTCTAGTGTCCTTCGGAGGTAATTGTACTTCCCTCAATGTGTTGAAATTTGAATTTGATTTAGAGATTAATAATTTAATATGGCTGATTTTTGTTTTTTAATTTATTGAATAACTGGTTTTGCTTATTCTTTCAGGTGACACCATTTTCATTAAGTCCATTGATGCTTCTACCCAATTCAAAAATGCCACATATCTGTGTGAGGCTATAGAGGAGGTGATAGCTGATGTGGGGGAAGAAAATGTAGTGCAAGTGGTGACAGATAATGCAGCAAAGTTGCAAACTATGTTGCTGCTGGTAGATTATTGATGGAGAGGCACCCTACTATATTCTGGACTCCATGTGCCGCCCATTGCATTGACCTCATGATAGAAGATCTTGGCAAGCTCCCATGGATCAAAACATGTGTGGATGCAGGTAGAAACATTTGCAAATTTATATACAATCACACATGGGTGCTTAACCTTATGAGGCAATACACGGGGTTGAGGGAGTTGTCTCATCCTGGCATCACTAGGTTTGCAACTAATTTTATCACGTTGCAATCCTTGATTTGGTCAAAGGCAGCTTTAAGGCACATGTTTGTTGGTGAGGAGTGGTCTTCCTCATCGTTTTCTACAAGCACTGCAGGGATTGGTGTGGCCGATTGCATTTTTGATGAGCAAGGGTTTTGGACACCAGTGGAGGATATTGTGAAGGTAAAATTTATTTCTCTATTATGTTTTAATTTTTAATCATATCTTTTATTTGTTTATTTTCATTCACTTATTTGTGAAACATGTTTGCACTTTGCAGTTTATTGAGCCCTTGCTAGTTCTCCTACGAGTTGTAGATGGGGAGAAGCCCGCATTGGGATACATATATGAGGGCATGGATAGGGCCAAAGAGGCCATTAGATCAGTCTATGGTGGAGTTGAGGATAAGTATCGTCCCATTTGGGAGATCACTGATAGGAGATGGCAAAACCAACTTCATAGGCCCATCCATGCAGCCGCATGTTTCCTAAATCTGGCCTTCCAATTCCGTCGTGATATCCGTGGAGATAGAGAAATTCTTAGTGGGCTCTACTCGATGATAGAGCGGATGTTGCCCGCTGTTACTGCACAGATAGTGCAGGAGATAAATGCCTTCAGTAAGGCACAAGGAGACTTCTTTGCACGTCAAATGACCAAAGACAGTAGGACAACATTACTACCAGGTAAAAATATATTTAAGGGCATAATTGTCATCTTTTTATATTGTATTTTATTATTAAATGTTGAACTTGAAACTTGAAATGAGATTGATTTTGTTTCTTTTTCTCATCTCAGATAGCTGGTGGAGGTTGTTTGGTTCTGATACACGAAACCTGCAGAATATTGCCATTCGTCTATTGAGCCAACCATGCAGTTCATCTGGTTGTGAGCGCAATTGGAGTATGTTTGAGCACATACACTCCAAAAAGCACAATAGATTGATAGTGGAGAGGATGAATGACTTGGTCTATGTTCATTACAACCTTCGGCTCAGATACAGGAAGCTTTTTGACCACGACAACACCCCGATCAATCTAGATGAGGTTGATCCACAGTTTGAGTGGACCACTGAGGCTACAGATGCAGTCTTTAGTGACGAGGACCTTGATTGGGTGGACTAGGCAGAGAGAGAGGCTGAGGTTGTAGCCATGGCTGAGGAGGAGGCTAGAGCACGAGGAGACATAGCTGCTGTTGGTGAGAGTGGCATGGAGACTCAAACAGAGGCAGAGACTATGGCTGCAGCTGCAACATCATCCAGGAGCCTTAGACGCCTTTGTAGGAAGGATGTTGGCTCCACTATGCCATAGAGTCATAGAGTCATAGCTATTGTTTTGATATTTCATATTTGTATGGAACATTTGATGTTATGGATTTCATATTCCATGACTTTTGTATACATTTGACTAGTTTTATAATTCATATATCTAAGTATGCTATTTCCTTCAGCAACACAACTACAATTTGTGTACTTTATACTTATGTGATCATTGTATACTTGTGTATGTGATCAAATTTGCTTTTATTTGTGTTGTATTCAATAAAGGGTGCTTGAAACAAGTTTTAAATCCTTAAAAATCTCTAAATTTCTAGGTTTTTTTCAACTTTTTTTCATTTTGCCGAGTTTGCGCCGAGTCCCGAGTCGAGTCGCCCTAGCTGAGTCTGAGCCGAGTCCGAGTCTCGTTACTATGCTAAGAAGACACCTAGGGCATCTTAGTCCTCCTGAAGATATTTTGCAGAGATTCTTTCGGATCCGGTTCCGACATCCAAAGATTCCACATCTGCCCCGAAAAATAGCAGCAAGACTAATAAGACAGTAAGAGCGTCTTAGTCCTCCATAGCATATTTTGACAACTTCTTTGCATTTCTGGAATCCTTGTTACATTTTCAGACTTCCGAGGTACACATACCCTAACTTGCTGTTGCATTATTTATTCATTTAGCTTGCATTATTAGGTTTGGTGAGTTGAATGTTTACTTGTCTTTTCCAAGCTTTTGCTTGGTGGTGAACCCCTCAAAGCTTAAAGAACCTCCTCCTAGGTCCTTACCTATTGAGAATTGACTCACGCTTTGGGTTGTTAATCAATCCAATTTGGGATCCTAGGACATTATTGAATGACCATTGGGGAATAGTGGTGTTCTATGACCTAGGCCATAAAGCATTCACTCATTTCCCATACAGTTCAATAGCATTATCAAGTAAATATATGTGAAAGAAATCATAGTTGATAAGATCTTTTGGAAACATCCAACTCGAAGCTTTTGGGAATGGCTACAAGATGAACTTGATATCCTTTTATTGCTCCTATCTATTGGAAAGGGCCTCTTTTAGGGGATTCATAGATGGTCTTGAACAACTGCAAGGGTTTATAGATCATTTTTCTTTGGAGGTCAAGATGCCATGCCATCATTTATGAGGATACTTCCCCTCTTAATATGGGGAAGTTGATGCTTTTCAAACAAGAGTTGGCTTTTGTAATGTCCCTTACCCGGTTTGCCCTAAAATTCGCTTGTAGATTAGGTTTAAGGTTTCTTCTTTTCCAAATGAATGTTCTCCTAATGCAATAACCCTAGATTGGAATCCTGTATTCACCATATTAACAACATATCTGTTAGCATTATATCTAGATATCCAAAATATAAGCATAATCACAAAAGTAATAATGAAGACAGAAGAGGAGTGGTATGGGTAGATCCTCCCGAAGTTATCCATCTAAGCCCAAGGGCACAAGCATCCCCTCAGGACAACCCACACCTTGGCTCCGAGCTGAACATCCAAACTAAGACCATTCCATAACCGAAGTGGCATGCTTAGTGGAAACATTGGTACCCGCTTTCTCTACCCATGTCAACACCTCGGAAGACACTTGACTTATCGGGGATAGTCGGGGGAACGAATAAGTGGCCTGGGCCTACCACCCCTCCATGGCCGTAGCGGACTATGAGTGGAACCATCCAGGGGTTACATATGTGAGGAAATATGCACAAGTAAAGCAATAAAGAATGACTAAAACCGTACTACTGTTAACAGTCTTACAATGTAAGAAACTACTGCAAATTACAAGTGATTAAAATAGAATTCAAAGCACAATTGATAGAAGATGATCTCTCTTAATGATACCCTTTTGAATTATTGAAAACCCAACCAAAATTTGAACTTAAAGCAATCTGATTTCTCAAACCAACAAACAAAAAACCAAATAAATGCTCACAACTTCATCAATATACCTCCAAATTGAGTGAAACCAATTACAATGGCTCTCAAGAAGGTTGGCGCCCAACTTGCAATGATAAAACACCATCAAAGCTCATCCAATTAATTCTTGCACAAATCCCAGTGCCCTCCTAAATGGTACGACCTCCTTGCAAGGGCGATTTTGATAGATAAATTCATACACTTCAAAATAAAATCTGGTTTTCTCCATGAATGGTCGCCATGAGCCTAGGAATAGAAAGAGCCAACACCCATATCTGAAATTAAATCATACAAAGAGCTGCTTATGAAAATCACCTTCAGCCATGAACGAACCAACAAGCTCAAAATTGAAAAACATCAATTTCTCCAACAATGAAGCTCAATGTGCACTTCTGAATGAAGCACGCTCTCAATCCACCATCTAGGGAACCATAGTTTCAGGCCCGAAGAATGGAGCAAATTTGCTAAGCTTTCCCTTAGCCGGATTATGGATTTCAAACCAGCAGCATAACTTTACAATATTTTCCAAAAGATAAGAATGAATGAGCAAGGCCTCAATAAATAAGCTTCAAATGGCAAATGAAATACTCTGAATTCCAAGAAGTCGAATCACTTCAACTTCCAAAAGGGACGCCACTTCAACCATTCACTTTATTTTGAAATAATAAAATATTATTCATCTTCCCTTTTTGGCGTCCATTTCAAAATGCAACAATAAATCATTTATTAAATCATTAAATGCTCAACTTGACCCCTTAATGTCCCCTCTTTAAAACAACATGAAGTCATCAAGCCTAGGCGTGGGGTACAACTTAAAAACATGAAATTGACTAAGTATAAAACTCAGTCCAAGGAGATAACCAAAACCACCGCCAATACTGAAACTAATGGCTTGCCAAAAATAGCATGATGACTTGAGTTGAACTGCTAATGATGCCACTGCCAAAATTAGACTTGCTAAAAATAGCCAATGCCAAAAATAGTAAGTTGACCCCAAAACCAACAAAAAGCTGAACTGAGCTGGAAACAAGACTTACTGAAAGTGGAAACCCTAAATTTGCACATCTAAGTAGCCTCCAGATTTCCGGAAATAGGCTAAATCCAAATGAAGAGCGTAGGGTGAAATTGGGGACATTACACCTTTCTTGGGTTCCGAGGGCGGACTTAAGTGGGGTTTTTAGGCACCACTTCCCTCACACCCTTCCTCCCAATAAGCTTGCAAACACAAGGAAGACAATCTTTTAGCAATCAAATACATTTGCTTTTATTACTGATGCTTGAAGTCAATATCAATATCATTATCGTCATGATAATATTAAAGAAAGCATTACGTCAATAATTAGACTAGCAATATTTGTTTCTTATATTCAAAATATGCTAAATATTATTGCTAAGTGAGTACATCACCTGAGTTGCTATATCTTTCCATGTTTCCTTACTCGCCTCCTTCAACCTTATACTGAATTGATCAAAGGATGAGGACAATTCATAAATATACATAATCTACTTATGTTTATATTAAAGAGACATCATTACTTATAAGTATTATTATTGCATAATCCCGTATGTATATATATATATATATTCTTTTACTCATATCCATTAGTATTCATATATATGTTTATATAATTATTCTTTCCTTATTCATATATATTCTTTATTCATTGCATATTATTCCTTATAAAATTTATCTATATCTATGCATATATACTTGTATGCCTATATATATATATATATATTAAATGGCTCTATATTGCAATGCATAACAATCATTGTTGCTGCTGTTTTGAATTGCAGATCGTATTTTTCTCAATGTTTTTCCCTCTTCCTTATTTTCCTTCCTTCTATTTATACCATGCAAGGTAGGTGACTCATGGGGGGAATGTATTGTTTGGTGAAAGAGGTGACTTTTCATAAAATATATCCCTTTGTTAGATTTAATTGCTGCCTTTAAAGGCTTATTATCACAATAATATCTATTTTTGAAAATAATATATTATTACTAATAATTATGATATTTCAGATTATATACTTATTTTATTATTTTATTTTGATGTTTTATTGAACACATTTTAACATTAAAATTAATAATAAAACCAATTTGCTAATATCTTATTATTATTTTATTCTAATGTATTACAATCTTTGATGTGTAATGATTATAATATTTATTTATTATTATTATTTTTGATATTAAGTTATTTAATACTAGAATGTAATAACAATAATTTGCCTATATATTATTATCATATTGGTTATTTCATATTTATATATTTTTATATTGATATGGTACACATTTATTTTATATTTAATATTAATATTGCTATTTATTTTATTTACTAATTTATTTGTATTTTAACACTTGGTCTTTATGGTATTGCTATTTCGGGGACATGACAACTTTGATTATACAAGCTAAGTTTGAGTAGTTTCAAAGAGGTGTGAACTCTTTTCCCATTGGGACATAGGCTCAAGTGCTTTCATTCCTTGCCTATATAGGGAGAGAATCCACTTGTTAAGAATTATGCTCAGATGATGTAACTATTTAATAATGTAACTTTTAGTTCATTGGAAGTTTTATATGAAGCATTTTTTTTCAATAATTTTTATTTTGTCATTGATAGAATTAACAAAGAGTGCCATAGTTGTAAAATCAAAGCTATATCAAGAAAATTTAAGTTAAGAAATAACTTTAAGCTGCCAAATGGCTCGCCAACCTTGGTTTCCAATTAGAGCAGAGGTATTATTGTAAAAATCAAAGAAATCAATTTTTGAAAAGATCTTGAAAATTCCATAATGATGTGGAAGTGACATGGAAGAATTTGGAAAAATATAAGAATCATTAGTTGGTTGGGAAAGTATCTTAATAAGAATAACAAAAGGAGTGGCAAAAATAGTGGATTTTTTCACTTCTTGTTTTGAGTTGGAAAAATTCATTCTTTCTCCTATTATACTACTCCTTTAACTTCTTGGATTTTGTTGTATTTTCTCATCACTTTTCTTTCTCATCTCCTATTTCTTTTGTTTCGTCACCTTCTAGACTTGCTATTGCACATGTCTCCTTGGCATTTGTCATTACCCTTGCCCACCCTTTTCTTCACCCTTGAGCCTATTTCCTCTTGAGCCTTTTACAGTTTTGACAACTTCCATTCCATTTTCTCACTTATCTGCTTCTTATTGTCAGCATGCCCATCTCGTCAATGCCCTTCGTGCCTTCTCTACATTCTTTTGGTCTTTAATCTCCATGCTCCCTTCCTTATCCCATGCTGCCCTAATTCTTTTATGCTTATTTCTTTCTATATGGGTGTCTTGTCGTTTTCCTTCTGCTGTCTTAGTAATGGTATTTTGGGCATTTTTCCTCTAGTTTGGCCCATGGCACCATCCTTCAATAGAGAAAATGTATGTATATCCTAGGCTTCATTGGAGATGTAAGAACACTCCTTTGGTTTGAATGCCCACCAAGTACATTGCAGTCGCACTAATAGGAGTGATGAGACTTATGAGCACGAAATAAGTCTTAACCATCCCTCTTATGTTAGTGGCCCTTGCTCTTGCACCTGTATCATTTACTGTCCTGTGCCAGACACTGCTAAAAATTGAGTGATGATTGCTGCTAGAAGACTTGCTCCTCTCCCTACCAACTCCTTATGATGCTTGAGTGGCATCAATGTTCAAATTCCTATTAGTGATTCCCAGACTCATAGCATTTGAACTCATCATAGGAGTGCTCTTCTACAGATCTGAATTGGAAGTCTGGGAAAGCAAGTAGTTGTTGAGATAAGTAGGAACAGCAATGTCTCTTCTCCAAATTTCAAAGTGCCTTTCTAAAATGATTCCATTGTAACCAATCTCCTCAAGCTAATTCTTCTTTCATGTATTGGAACTCTTAGTATGGCCGTGGTGATGGGAAAAGCTCATCCACAGTCCCCTTGCCTTTATCAACTGTAGGTGAACAAATCAAAATGGTTAAGGAGCAAGCTAAGTAAATTCATAATATGGTGAGAATGTATGAGGAATTCTATCAAGCAGTCAAAAACTTCAGTGGCTGCCCTTCAGCTTCTGGGACCAGATAATTCCTTCATTCAAGAAATAGGAGATATCACACATGCCAATACAAGGAACTGGGTAGATCCATGGTCTTCTTATTTCTTCTTTGCACATATACTTTGTAATAATGTTTTGTGGCCACTATGGTCCTTTTGACCTTGGATTGGCGTCTCACCTCATTTAGGCATTTTTGCTTCTTGTATCTGCAGGTTTTAGGCCTCCTTACGGGATCCTTCTTACTCCAATAGATTCCATAAAGAATTGTTATTCTGTGTGAACCTCCACCAACTGATAGCTGCATAGCAAGGTTGCCATCTGATGGCTCATGCTTTTTAGAAAACCTATGTAGTATTATTCTTAAAATGCATCCCCAAAGCAATTTTAGCTGTGCTTTACAAGGTATTCACTTATGAGAGATAGAAGGAAAATGATGAAGTACCATAGGATTCACCTAACGGTTTTCTAGTAGAGGATAGTATACACTGTATGTGGTGCATAGAATGAAATTTCTCACATTAAATAGAGACAGAATTGACTGAAATTAGTTATAAGCTAAATATTTGACTAATTCTATTAAGGTCAGCTTATAGCCAATACAGAGAGGAAAAACATGCTAGAGAGAAAACTGAAACATTATCATGAAAATATTTCTAAATAAAACAAAAATGCAATTGATTTTTAGCTTAATATTTGGGAGTACATCAGTTATACAATTTAAGTTTCAAATATATAATATCATATTTGAATTCCTTAAAACTTCTAGAAAAGACAAATCCATAGGTCATCCATATTTACATATTGTGGCCATATTCATACATTTGAGCAAGTCAGACATGGGAATTTCAGATTTTCCAACTTTTGGCTACTAGTTCCTTTTCTTTCATGTCAAGTTTGATTATAGATACGACTATTTTTCATGGCTATTTGTATTAATTGTGCCTGCTTCTATATTGTACTTGAGGGAATTTATATTAGGATATGCAGTTCAAGTAAAAGTATTTCATGAATGAATAGGTAATAATTAATGCACAAACTTATTTTGTTAGCCATTTTTGAATGCACAGGTGCAACGGGGCTGGAAAGAAGGTGAAGTTGGAAAAGAAGAACACAATGCTGATGATTGGGCATTGACAAAAGTTCCTCTAGTAAGAATTGCTTAGTATATCTCAATGAGGATAGCTTCTAAGGATTTTTAAGATGCTCTGTTGTGTTGAAAGCTTCTACAAACACATCCACCCAGAGGCATACCTATTCTGCCAAAGTTACTTGGGAGTTGTGCTTGGTCTCATCTCCTAGTTTTACTTAATATATTTGTGGGAAAGATGGCACTGAAAAAGAATCCTGGTGAACAGCGAAAAATATACCAACCTCACCAGTGATTGAAAATATTATTAGAAAGAGGATTTTTTTTCATTGCTGCATGCATGGGTTAAATTTTTAATTTTATGTTTGAACTTCTGATTAATTGCACAAGTAATAATCAAAATCAACTGTTAATTTTACTTAGGAGTGGAGAGCATTTATAAACTTGTTTGTAAAAATCAGGTCTAATATAACTTCACTTCAGTGTTACCAAGTATGGATGGTTTTTAACATTTCCATCGTATATATTTGCTTATATTGTGTGATAGCAAGAAAACCATTTAAAAACAGTGCAAAGTGGTCAACCTTTAGTCGACCATTCAAAACCTAGTAAATTAGACAATGGATATAGTTTTACATTGCAAATAGGTGAGTAAAACTTTAAAATAAAGGCTGCAATTGTTTTATCGTGCAACATCAGAGTTAGAAGTTGGATGTTAGTTATTACAAATTTACATCTATGGCACTCCACAATCAAACAGTATTCACTACAGTTCATATGAAGTTTTAGGGAGAATGCCCAGGGTCATAAGGTTATAAGGATAGGTAATACTAATTGTTCATATGATTAACATCAACTATTATATTTTTATTTTTTTTAGTATTATTTTCTATATATGTATTGATTGGTAGTGTGGGTTTAGTAGCCCCTACAGCTCTGGACACAAACAGGAGCCTGATCTGTAGGCATTTATCATGTTCACTTTTTCATGTAAATGAGAGCACTTTGCTTAAGGCATAAATGCCCCAGAGTTAGCGCCCAGTGGTTCCCAGGGGAATTGAACCTGGGTCTTAATTGTTGTAATTCTCTATTTTTACCATTCAATCAGGCCTGCTGAACATATTATTATATTTTTTAATATGTACTTTATCAGTTTTTTAGTGAACCCCTTTTTCCTTTTTTAAGTTTTCCATATAAAATTCTGTACAAAAGTTGCAACCAACTTCAATTATTGTGAAAGCTGTCGGTTTCATTGTTTATGTTGTGATTTGATGCTTATAAAAAACTTATGGTTTTGGTATTTTATGTACATATATGAAACAGAATTGTTCATGTCTGTTATTTCTTATTTTTGGAGAGCTTAAACAAGTTGCAAGATTAACTATTTTTCCTGCTAGGTGCTTGTTCCCATTGCAAATGGAATAGATGAGATAGAAGCTGTTGTAGTTATAGATGTTCTGAGGAGAGCAAAAGCAAATGTCATCGTTGCTTCTGTAGAAGACAATCTGCAAATTGTGGCTGCAAGAGGAACAAAAATTGTTGCTGATAAGCTAATTGAAGATGTTATTCAATCGAATTATGATTTGATCCTTTTGCCGGTTAGTTCTAGTTAACTTGGAATTCTGATTTTATTATTATTTTCAATGCTGTGTATGCTTGAAAGACTGTTTTGCCAAATACCCATTTTTTGCTCTATATGGAAACATAAAAATTTGGAGGTTTATCAAAGAAGTATGCAATCAAGAAGATTTTTTCAGTCAAATAGGCTTTTCTAAACAAATTCTTATTAAATTACATTTATTTTAATGAAAGGAGACAAGTTATTCTCATATGATTTCTTCTGGTCACAATGGTATGGTATCCATTATTTATAATGCCCCAGAAATTTGACAGTGTAACAGCTTTAAAAAGCTTGGAAAGGATAGAAACAGAATTACATTGCACTGAAAGTCAGAGATACATATGTTCCAAGTCCCTATGTTCCCATATGTTTTCTTCTTTCTATTTTTTCAAAAAGTTATAGGTATATAATAATGCATGCCTGTGGAAATATTTGGTAATTCAGTCATTCATTGTGATATCGATAGTGGCATTATGCATATGGTGAGTGTATGTAATACTGACATGTTATACAGGATGCATTTACTAGAAGTTTTGTCGGTACATAATATGTACAGATGGATGGTTGTAAACGTTTGGCTGTACACTTAATCCAGAAGCTATGAACCTGCAATTTTAATATTATACAATTGTCTCCCATTTTTCAGCTGGGGAGGGAGATTGAATCCATTTCTATACATTACTATCATATGGAATTACCATAAACAAGATGCATTCACTGGAAGGTTTGATAGTACAGAATATATGTGGGTGGATGTAACTCTTTTTGAGAGGGTGAGTACTTTTTTTGTCTAGGATCTAGGAACCTGCAGTTTTTTATATTATAGAATTGTTTCCCTTTTTTTTTCATTTGGGGAGGAAGACAGAACACAATATTATACTTTACTATCATACAAAGTAACCATTTTCAAATTATATATATATATATATATGTATATGTATGTATGTATGTATATTTACCATTTTCACTGTTGGTTGGTCCACATTATAATTGAGGGTACCCTTCATTTTTACTACAATCTTGGTGCAATGAGGTATCTGCAGTGTTTGAGCAGAGGATCTCACTCACACTAGGCTAATGTGTTTCTGCTGCATCTCAGGCCTGAATCTATGGATGTTTGTAAACCAGATTATAGAATATTCATTTACAAAGCACTCAATGTATGCAAATATATATCATATGCTTAAGGTCATACATGCATCCTTACACTGATTGCTGTGTCTTCTAGAACCTGTGAGTGCTTCTGTCAATCTCAGGGGTACTCAAACAGAATTTCAAGGAAAAATGGATATTATTGTCATCTAAGTCAATCCAATGTAAAATAATATTTCCCACTAATTTGAACAAGGCCTTTAGGTAAAAAGTCTATTATGATCAGTTCTTAAGTATGTGCTATAGAAACATAGATCGATGATAATAAATTGTAGGGCAAATGTAATTCTAAGGAAACATGCCCAAGAACCAACCCAGCAAGCAAGTAGGTGATGGGATAGATGGATGTATAATAAAAAGTTATTACATGTACAAAATAATTGGGCTCTTAAAATATTTTACATGCTCCACTCCTATGAATAAAAAGGATCTCACCTCTTGCACATTATCCATTAAAATAGAAATTAGAAACATATGTTGATGATAATAAATTGTGGGGCAAACATAAGAATAAGGAAACATTCCCAAGAACCAACCCAGCAAGCAAGTAGGTGATGGGATAGATGGATATAATAAAAAGTTATTACATGTACAAAATAATTGGGCTCTTAAAATGTTTTACATGCTCTGCTCCTATCAATAAAAAAGATCGCACATCTTGCACATTATCCAATAGTGTGTATTAACAGTACTGATATGTGGACTGGGTCTAGCTTCAGAAAAATAGCATATAAAATAATATTTAAATGATTGTCTTTTTTATTGTTTCCCATATATTGACATATTCCTTTGTCTATTTCTGGCCTATGACTGAATAGCTAATATTCCTAAAAAAATTGTGTTTCCCACTGTAATCGGTTGAAGGTTCTGCCAGGTAAAGTAATTTTTGTTTGTATGCCCATCATCAATAATCATATAATCAAGGTGTATATCGATACAAAATCCTCAATTCTAGTAGGAGTCTTACATATACTGATATGTTGAGTACCTACCAACTAACAACATTACTTGTTAAAACAAAAGCTAGCATGAGACTTTGTTGTTGATTCCATGGCAAGATTGATTGACCTACGTAGCCAACTGTACTATATTTTCTGCAATGCACTTGTGGCTTTTGTTAAACGAACACTTAACAGTTTATACTTGAATAAAGTATCTGATACTGAGCATTATGCGGTAAACTATTTGGCCCCCTATAATATCATTTATTTTGACAGGTGTTGGTCTCCAGCACAGTGAGAAGACACAATTTCTTTTGATCAGTTCTATTTGATTATTCAGGTCTCAAATTTACTGATATTAATACTCTGACTAGATTCACCATGCGTTTTACGATTACTAAACAATGTGACCTGTTTTAGTTCCTTACATTGAACTTTTTGCAATTAAATCTTCTGTTTGTAACCTTGTGGTCGAACAAGTTCTATTTCCAGAGACCCCTATTAAATTTACAGCATGACATTAAGTCACAAACTTTTATGAATGTAACACCAACCTGGTGAATGTATGAAATGGAGAGCGAGCTTGTTCAATAATTCTTTTACTGTTTATATTAGCTGTTTATTAGTTATTCCTGTAACAGTTTGTTCCAAAGGAGGTTAAATAGCTTTTAGATTGCTACCATATGAACTTCAAGGTTGCTTATACTTAAAAATTGGGCATAGGGTGGTCTGCATGGAGCTGAAAGATTAGGTTCATCCGAACACCTGGTCAAATTGCTTAGAGAGCAAGCAAAATCAAACAAAGTTTATGGAGCAATATGTGCATCAGCAGTAATGCTGGACAACAAGGGTTTGTTAAAGGTATGCACAGCTATGTTTTATAGGTAACATACAGCAAGAGAAAACCAATGGGTGTGTTGCCATATGCTTTGGTTATGTATTGAAGGTGTTATTCTCTTGACAGGGTAAAAAAGCTACATCTCATCCAAACCATTCAAGCAGACTCTCAGACCAGAGTGCGGTGAATGTAAGAGTTGTAGTTGATGGTAAGGTGATTACAAACATGGGAATAGGAGCTACCATGGAATTTGCAATGACTATTGTTGAAAAGGTCTTTGGGTTGGAAACAACCAATCTTATTGGTAAAGCCATGGTTTTCTCATAGGCTGATGGAACTATCACTTGTATGGTTCACTGATAACTCATCAAAATAATATCTTATTAGATGAGAAAAAATAAATGCTGAAAATATTAACCTTTGAATTATTAGCCATGCATATGTGCCAGAGTTCTTCGTTGATTAATTTTGGAAATCAGTGTACTATTCTTTTCACTGAATGAATTGTATGTTTCCTCTCAATTTTCCCATATTATCGGATAAAGGTTAAAACACTGCAAATTTAGATGATTTTCATCATTTTTGTTGAAGTTGGAAATGAATCTCTAAGAATCTAAGATGATTAGAAGTTTAATGCATTTGAAGAAATATTGTGCAATTTCAAAATTCTTGACCTTTATATTGCCTTTACTTGAATAAAGTTCACGTACATCACCACCACATGAATATACATATGCACCTACCAGCAAAGGGTTTTGTTTTTTCTAATGCCTTGCGCCAAATGGTTTACTGTTCAACATTGACTGGGCATTAATATGTATTTGAGGTTACCTTATTTGGTGAAATAGCCTCTAACCATATTTAAGTTATTTTGAGCTTGGCTTTATAAACTGCAAATAATACTTTGATGTATGATTTGGTAGAGATGCAATATGGTTTAGCTTTAAATTAAAAAACCTTAAAGGGTAGAGATCAAAACATATTCTTTATAGACTTATCATATATGAAGCTTTTTTATTGTTAGTTATATATCTAAATTCGTGTGTGCGGCTGCCTCTCCACAAAAGTTGCTACATCAATAACCTTTGTTACCAGGTTCTCCTCTTTTGCCCCTCGTACCTATGTGGGTATGATTTTGGTCCTAGTTCTTTGTTGGTTCTTCTCTGGGTTGTCCCAAGGTCCTTCTTGGGCACCCCGGGTTCCCGAGAAGGACTTTGGGCGAACCTGGGCCAAACCTAGGGGAGCCAAGGGTTCCCCCCCACGCCGCCCCGATCCCCTCCTCCCCCTCAAAAAAGTAATTTTTTAAAACATTTTTTATGTAAGTTAACAAGAAATAGGTAGGTAATTGGTGTTGTAACAAGAAATGTTAGCTTTCTGGAGACATTGGGTATGGTTTTCTGTTAAATGTATATGCATATGTATGTATATGTGTATGTATATATGTATATGTATGTATATATGTTATATGTGTATGTATATATAATATATACATACATGATACATACATACATAAACAAGTAGGTAATTGATGCAGTAACAAGAAATGCCAACTTTTTGGAGACATTGGGTATGGTTTGGTGTTGAATGTATATGCATATGTATGTATGTAGACATACATGATACATACATACATACATACATACATATATATATTCTCGTACCCATACCCAATGAAAAAAATTATCGTACCCGTACTTGCACCTAAACCGGTAACTTAGTCAATAACAATGAATGGTGATATAGTATTTGTATTGTTTTTCATTTATAGTTTACTAAATTTAGTAAATATACCCTTCATTGATTGACATCGAAAACAATACCCTTGTAGAGGAAATTTTCAATTGCACTTTAATCTTGTTTACTTAGTAGGTTTGAATCTCACAAAATTCCATTTGAAATTGGAGTTGTGGGTTTGTATGGATGACAAATAGGAAGAGTTTTAGATTTTTTTTGGAAGTGCCTCTATGTGATTTAAATGATCTTTGTGAACGATTTTACGAAATGTGTGTATCCAGCCAACATGCTTTACATAGCTCACCGTTGTTAAAGAATTTATCTTGACTTGCAATTCCATGCTCATAATGAATTTAAGGGGTGAAATTATAGCCTGCAACTTCATTCTCATGATACTCAGAAGATCTCCAAAGATTTGAGTGGTTTCAATTTTTATGTCAGATATGACAAAAGGGTATGTAGAGATTCAAGTGGATCAATGAGGTAGAATTGTTGGCTTTTGATGTGGTATATGCCTAACAAGACATAAAATATTAATGTTCACTTGTGACCAAAATACACTCACTTATGTTAGTAAAGACATAAAAGCTGATGAGATAAAATTTGACCAAGAGAAAATAATTGTGAAGACTGAAAATGAGTACATTCACAATTATGGAAGCCTAGGTTGAAGGTCTCATCTAGAGATCCATTCAATCAGGTATTAAAATCAGTGCTCCTTGGTGACGCGTCCCCTACTCTAGTATCCCGTTCCTGTACTTGAAACATTTTGGGGGTTCAGGGACACCTTGGGAATGTTCCCCCCATTACCCGCACCCCCCACACATCCCCAATCAATGTGAAAAAAGGGGGACGTCCCTGACATGCCCCAAAAAAAGTAGGGTATGACAAAGGACGGCTAGGAGATGCCCAAAAGTCCCTTGATCGTCCTAGGGATGACTAGCCATCCCCTATGGACCAACAACATTTCACTTTTTTTTTTTGGTATAAAACACATTTTTTAAATTTTTATAAAAGGGATGCGCAAGCCCACAAGGACCCCCCCCCCTTTAAACAAAACGTAAACCTATTTCACTTATCAAAACAACCGAAAAAAAACATTCTCATTTTGACATTTGCAAACTTGAGGTGAAGAGCAACAAGAGAAGGGCAAAAAGTGAAAGAGAGAACAACAGTTGAAAGAGACTAGGGCATCGAATCTACTTCATTAGAGGTAAGTTCTGTATTTTACATTTGTTTTCCATTTTTTCAAGTTTTTCTCATTTTTTTACAACATAGGAAGGGCATTGTGAGTTTATTTTTTCTTTTATTTGAACTTGTAGCTCTTTTTTCAATTCTCAAAAAAATAAAATCATGAACAACAGTGAGAGCACTAGTCATAATAGTGAGAAGGTTGAGGTTCAAATGCATGAAATCAATAGAACTAGAAGTAGAACTCATAGAATTATGACACTCACTGGGGGTTCTTCAGGGAGTGGGAGTATAGCAAGGCCAACAACTTCAAACCCATTTGAATGTCCTTTCGAAGTCCTGAAAACCTATGCAAAAGGCCCATTTGACTTGGAGCCATATATTTTCTTTATTTTTGTCATTTTATAATTGAAACTTGGAGCCTTCAAGCATTTTGATATAATTCTTATAATTAATATGTATGCACATTGACAATGAAAGCATTTGAATTTTGTCAATTTGTTTGTCAATCTCATGTGAAATCTCAACTCAAGTCTAATATTATGTATTAATCTTTTACAATGTGTATGATGAATGGCAATGCTTTATCAATGTTATGATATGAATATTTGAAGTTTCTTATATTTTTTAAAAAATTCCTATTTTTAATAGTTGTCCCCTAAAAAAGTGCCCAAAAGTACCCCCATATTGGAAACACGTCCCACTGTCCCCTACCGTCCCCGTCCCCAAAACTTGGGGGAGCATAAATTAAAATCAAATCAAGAGCAGGGGGGCTCACAACATCATGTGGAGCAGAAGGGCTAATAACATCATCAGCTAGGATGCATGCTTATAACTCCTATTTAAAGGGTGTTTGCTAGCAATAACAACATTTGCAATTTGAGAAAATCCTTATAGGTCTCCTTGTCCCCAAAAAATGCATGAAAAGAACAACATGGGCAACATGAAATAGATGATTATAGAAGCTTGGTAGTTGTTCATGAGAAGATGAACTTCATGTTTGCTTTCTTGAATTGAAAAAAAAAAAAAAAAGCCTAGAGTGACAATAATTTGAATCCCAAGTAGTTTGGAGGAGGATCTTGTGTGTTAGCTTGTAATGGACAAGATCGTAGAATATACAAATGGAAATGAAAATGCAAACGAAATACACATTAGATATGTGAAATTCTTATGGTAGATATGCCACTTCTATTCAGAAAGAATATAGGGAATATTTACAAAGGTTTAAGATGTGAATATGTAAATTACTCTCTAACTATACATGATGCACAATATAGGTATTATACACAATAGTATAGCTAGGCTTCAAGTAGATGTTCACAAATGTCCAAACCATATGGGCACATGACATGCACTTTGATGACAACAAGTGTCAAACCCACATAGTGTCATGTCCTATGGCATAGTTGTTGCTAAGGGTCATACACTATGGTGCCAAATGTCAAACTCATACGGTGTTATGTCTTGTAGTGCAAAGGCCACCAAAGTGTTGTGTCCATATAGTGGCACTTTGTATGATGTAGTTACCATCATGTTGCACATGAATGGTCTAGTTGCACACAAGCATGTGTAGCCATTTGCAAGGTTGCATTATGTCCACAAGTAGTGTTGCATAGTTGCATGCAAGCATTATGCATGTTGTACCCAAGCCAAAAAAAAATTGCTTCATTAAGGCATTTTGCTTAAAATGGTCTAAACCTTGTAAAAATGATGTCAAAACTCAGTTTTTGGGAAAATCAAGTATGGGCTTTTGGTCAATGTGATGTTAGGAAGATACTAGCAAAATTTGAAAATTTTGAAAATTAGGGTTTTCAAACTCTGTTTTTAGGTCAAAAAACCCTAAAAATAGAAACTTGTCAGATTTGGCTGAAATTAATTTTGATTGGTTTATTTTGCATCACGATCACAGTGGTGAAGTCAGTTTTAGTTAAAAGTCAATTTAAGCATGATGGGTAGTTTTCAATTTTTTCAGGAGAAAAGTTAGGACCTTCATGGTCATCAATGGCAGTTGGCCAGTACCAGGTGTCAAAATCTAAGCCTGAAACTCAAAGCAGAACATTCTATGATGAAAGATGCTGAAAAAGATGCTTCTTGGTGGAGGGGATTTTCAAATGGCGAGAAGAGCTAAAATATTCTAAGTCTGGAAACACTTTCACTTTGTAACGTGGGAGACGCTTGCGCAATCAACGTGCAAATCATCTTCACAGTGTTCGTACATGTGAAAATGGTGAAATACAGTCACACACACACGTCAGCAACAATAATGCTTCTACGTGGACAACTCAGGAGTTGACACAGTGATCGTAGAGCACGAAATGGAAGAAAATATCAAATCCAAAACAAATATGCACCCATGTAGCTCAGGGGCGCCCTTCAATTTGGAGGCCAAGATTCAGTTGTTTTGGGTTGCAAATATATTCATTCTCTTCGGTTTTCTGTCAACTTTTCGACAAGCTATCAAGCAGATCTATCCGATTCTCGGAACTCCGACAGTCGAAGGCGAAAGCAAAAGTTACAAAGAGATTACACATCACAGAGATAGTCAAAATTGCAGTTTTGCGCCCCTGTAACCCAGGGGCGCCCTTGAATTAGACCCCTCAGATGATGGAGTTTGCAGTTTTCGTTTCTGGGGAATCTTTGGTGATTCAGCCCAGCTCCGTGATGCACCCGTTCGTAAGATAGTCAGATAAGCTGAGTGACCGTGACAGTGGTTCCAGTGACCATGTAAAACGAGGGGTAGTATAAAATGAAATATCAAATTGTTCCTCTACTGGCTAGGGGCGCCTTGCCTTTAGGCCAGTCATATGAGGTTTCTTGTAGCTGTCATCTTCACGAGACCTATGCGGAATCCTCCTAGCTACGCAGTGAATCTATCTGTTAGCCTTCAGGATCTATCAATCGCCCGTAATCGAAGAATCTATGCAAAATGAAGACAAGTGGAAAATGGCTAAGGGTTTTATGTATTGCCTTGAACAAGGCGCCCTTCTTTTAGAGGCATTAAATGTAGTCTGTTTGCTTCATCTCTCCCAAGAACATCTCTTCCAAGTTGTTCCATCTACGCAACAAGCCTGTCAGCATGCGAATTAGAGTAATCCAGCTCTCCGCAGCGAGGGTCAAAGTAGGGCACTTGGTTAAATTGACAAAATGCAAAATCATGTTGATTTTTGTTTCTGCTCCTCTGCAAACCAAGGGCGCCCTTGCATTTGGGGGTCTTAATTCAGTATTCAGGACTTGCATGTGGAGTCATTAGGTGTGTAATTCTTCCAGCGACACGATGGATCCAACATTCAGTTGATGGGAGTCATCGTTCACCGACAACGGCAGATTAAAGCATCAAATGGCAAATCAGAAAAATGGCTATGGAATTTCTTACGAAATTACATATCTCCTTGAAAAGGCACCCTTCATTTTGAGGCCCCAGATTCAGTTTTCTGAGGTCATAGCTCCCAACAGACATTTCATCAATTTTGATCTGGCTACGCGATGAGTCCTTCAGTTCAGTTTCAACATCACTCGGGCACCCAAAAATCAGAGTTCAACAGAGGCTACTGTGACGTTTTCAACAAGCTACAAAATAGGAAGTTAACAAAAAATCTCAATTCTTGAGGATGGATGCCTAGAAAGTCAAAGTTTGACTTTTCAAAATTAGAAAAATATTCTAAGGCGACCCAGAAAGAGAGTTTTCAGTTAACTCAATAAAATAATATTAAAATTCAGATTCCACATGTCAGTTGTGCAAAGGGCAAATTTCTTCAATATTTTAATATTGGCGCCTATTTTGAGACTCATTGAGTTTCGCATGCTGAGTTGAACTGAATATTTTAATATTTTAATATTTTTGAGACTTCAAGTCAGTCTTTGTTGCATGAAGTGAGGTCCAATCAAATGGCTTCTTTTGAAATCAGGGTTTCTACTTGCAGTTGGCGCCTAAACCCTCAAAATTCTTTATTACTTACATTTAGGCGTTCATTTCTCTCACAACAGGTTGAGTGCAAATGAGTTTTCTCTTGTATGAGCATCATTTGAAGGCGCCACAAGAATTATTTTTCAGAATTCCTTGCAGATACAGGTCCAAAATAATCAACGAACTTCAGACAAGCATGGCGATTTTGACAGAATCAGAAACATAAAACTTCTATCTTCTGTCTTAATTTCTTCTTTTCTTGTCTTAGGTGTTCTTCGCATGTCCAAGAATTCGGTGACTTTTGACAATTTTGATCATTTGGGTTGGTTGTGCACGACTTTCTCTTCGAAACCCATGTGTTATAAGTTTTTAGGAAAATTTGTCTCAAAGCTTCAATTCTTGAAATTTTGCTTTTCTCAATTGAAATTCCTTTGCATGGTGGAGTAAAAGTTTGTATTTTTCAAAACGAAGGATACGAGTTTGCTTAGAATCATCTTTTGCACAAAACCCATGTTCCAGATTTTTTCGGAAAAATCTGCCCTCGCAGCCCTTGCTACCTAATTTGTTTTTTTCAAGAAATTCTTTGCATGCCAAGCTAAAAGGTATTTTTTCGGATTTATGATGTTGTGGGTTTGTTTAGAATTATTTTCTACACAAAACCCACATCTCATAATTTTTCGTGAAAATTGCCCTCTGACAGGTTATTTTTAGCCTCATTAGGAGCATTTTCGGTTTTTCGGAGAGAGTTGTCAGAACATAGTCGTGTTTACACTCAACATACGAGTTTTTCAGAAAGCAGTTCATGCAGACCGAATTCAAGACCAAATTGGCCTTAATTTGTGATTTCATCAGAAAAACTGACACCGATTTGTATCAAGTGCATCTGGAAGGTTGGCAGGCGTAGTCACTCAAGTCCACATGGTTTCATGCCTCGTATAGCTGATTGTCTTCCAGGCCATTTTAGAGGGTTGATACCGTTGAAATTCTGCATGTGTAGTAAGTTCATTTGCATTTCTCACAACTAGAGGGTTCACAGTCAAACATTGTGGTTTCATCATACAACACTCTTCCATAGAGAAAAGCGTGAAAAACATGAGAATTGTCAGGCTGCAGAAGAAACAGTGACCATCACTTCAGTTACAGAGCCACTAGATTACCAGTCAGTGAAACGCCAGTTTAAGTGTGCAAAGATTTCTAGGTTTGCTTGAGTTGCTGACAAGCAGTGAATTGACAGTTGAGACATGTGACGACTTTGAGATGGTGATGCAGTCAACAACCTCATGGAAGCGTTAGTTGCTCGAAATCAAGGCCAGTGAACATCAGATCAGGACATCCCACCTTTTCCAAGATAGACATTAGACACAGGAGTTAAACTTGATGCCTCTTTCCGAGTTAACTCGTGGTTCCACAATGCATGCTATGTCTTTCTTGGAAACATCATTGTATAGTTGGAGTTATTAGTTAGTTTTTATTTCAATAAGGACGTGCATGTTGCACATGTCCATTTTGTTGAGTCCTATTTCAGTTAACTGATGGTATCTTTCCAATTAATGGTGTAGTTTATTTTCCTTAGATTTAGGAATAAAGATCTTGCATGCTTGCAAGACTCTAGTTGACTCGAGGTGATTTTAGGGTTGCCTATACCGTTGATGTCTATAAATAAAAGCTCTTTGCTCATTTGTAATTAACTTTTGCTTGTGATAGAGAATTGTTGCGCTGTCGGCAACATGCCTATTCTCAAGATTGGTTCACCTTTGTAATTAGAACTTTTGCACGTGATAGCAATATATGTTGAGCCCACCTTGCCTGTAATATTGTTATTATGTATCTGTTCATGAGTGATTATTGTATTAATGAATAGTTGTGCCACCTTGCCTTCATGTTATTACTATGGTGTTTATTCGAATCTTAGTTAAATGGGGTTGCTAGTTTGATCGTTTATTGTATGCGTGTTTCACCAATGCAATTTGTTGTCCTAGTTGCTTACCTTATGTTTTGTTTCTAATAAGTCTATTCAGATGAGCAAATTGTTGCACCACCTTGCCCTCTTGTTGCAAGTCTGTACTTAAAGCTTATCGTTTGATGTGTGTGTCAATAAACTTATTCAGCCAAGCAAATAGTTGTGCCACCTTGCCTTAGCGTTGTGAATTTGTACTCATTTTATCATATATTTGTTTGTTTCTAATAAAATTCTTCCTAGGCGAGCAAATAGTTGTGCCACCTTGCCTTCACATTGTGAATCTGTACCTGAAGTTTATCGTATAATCACATTTCTGCTCCTTTTCCTCATGCTCTGTTTTCTTGAGGAGATTGGATAATTTAAAGCTTTTAATTTTTAGTTGTAGTTAAAGACCTATGAAACCAGAGAAAATCCTTAGCTACAACGCCCTTGGTTTTCTTAACCTTGTGCCTCTTCTAGCTGAGTAAAAAAGATAGGATTTAGATATTTTACTTTTAGAACGCATATCAGCAAAAGAGGGAGCTTCCCCTCCTAATTTGAAGAGCAGTCATCGAGTACTGTGCATAGTTGTCTATACCAACTCACACTCCAGAGGTGCTAATTGTTACGCCAACAATGCATAGAGTGTAAGCGTTGCATTAAGGTATGTGAAATAATATGGTGTGTGCGTTGTGCAATGTTGAGTGTGTTGATGACATTGACATGTGAGGCTATGCTCAAATCATACACCCTATCTTGAAGATCAATGGTTCTCATTGTGTCATTAATGAATTAAGGAAATCATATGCACAATTGCTAAAATTGTACCACTTTGCTTGATCTATGTATTGCTCAATTTAGACTATCCTATTGGTTCTCGGATTCTCCAACCTATTATTAGTTATTTTTAAGGGGTTGTGAATTCTTATGATTAAAACAAGTAAAATGTTGGGCCAATGAATGAAAGATATATGACTCTCTCCTACACTTTAGGCTTGTTAGCCCCATTTTTAAACTTTTTGCCTTGAAATGCTAATGTTGAGTTTCTCATAGTCCAAAACTTTCCAATTATCCTCACAAGTAAGTCATTCGCCAATCTGAAGCAAAATTGCTCATCACATCCCGAATCCAATCCTCAGATGCAGTGGTAGAAAGTGGTGAAATCCATGAAAACAATTAAATTTGAAAATCAATAATATTTGGTACAAATTCCTTCAATGGGGATATTCTTGGTGGTATTTCGACCAATGTGGCCAATTTTTGAGTCTTGACTCTTCACAGGGTAAGATATTTTAATGCTTCAATTTTCTATTTGTGAGATTATGAGAACAATTAAATATGAATTTTCAAAGAAGGTGAGAAAATTTCACTTAATGGGTTTCTTTGTATTGGTATCTTGAGCAATATGGAAAATTCTCAAACAAAGAAGTGCATCCAATTAAAAGTTATGAAAATTTCTTGGTTTGATGGGATCATGGATTTTACTGGCTTTCCAATTGCTATGGAAAAAATTATTTGGATTATTTTGGATCAAATGTTGTTTCAAAGCATGAGTGAAGTACTATGGATAGAAGAGGTGTACGAATTCCATGATCTCGGTGTTTTAATTAATTAATTACTTATTTTAATTAAATAAGTAATTAAAAGTATAAGTGGGAAAATTAAATTGGAATTAAAATGAGGTTGTTCAAACTCACAACTTAAAATTAGAGAAATAGGTTTTGAGATCGCAAACTTCGCAACTCACAACCCAAAAATCTAACTTAGAAAAATGGGTTGTGAGTTTGCAAACTTCACAACTCACAACCCAAAATTCAACTAAGAAAAATGGGTTGAGTTCACAAAATTCCCAACTCACAACCCAAATTTCAAAGTTCAAGAAAATTAAAAAAGGTTGTGAATTTGTATAATTAATTTTAGTTATTCATTCCTACTTTGAAGGAAAGCTATTAATAGTTTTCAAAGCAAATGAAATTGCATTAAACCTAAACTTCACTATGGTTCTTTTCTCTCCTATTTTTAGCATTTTGGGGAGAAAAATAAAGATAATGGGCAGTTGATGCATGCAAAAGGCATAAGTAATTAATTTGCAAATTTAAGACTTTTGTTCCACGCCTATATCAAAGGATAAAGTTACAGTTAACACATGCAAGAGGCAGTTTGTGACTAAGTTACACTTTGAAACTTCTTTACGCCTCCTCCATTAATAAAAGGCAATGAAGGCACGAATTGTGAAGCAACCATCAATGAAGGGAGGGCATGAGATGACAGGATGGTGAACTCCTTCTGTAAAGGGTCGAGATAAAAACGGAGTCTAGAAGAGGCTCTGGCTAAAACTATTTGCGGACCTTCCTACTCATGGTAAGTATCGCCTTCTTAAACATGTCGATCATAATGAAGTACTCAAAGCTCTCTGCAATGAAGCTGATTGGCATGTCAAAAGGGATCAAACCACTTATAGAAAGAATTCAAAATTCAAAATTTGAGTTACTAGCAATGGAGTTTCTCGCGACAAGCAAGTAATCTATGGGTTAGATGAATCTGTAAGTTTGTGGGTTAAATGCCTTGGTTTGAAGTGGATAGAACAGTGTTACCTCAAGTTTCTGAGACGGGGACAATAGGGGATGGTGGGACGAGTCCCCAAGTTTTCGATTTTTCATGTTAGATTTGGGGACGGTGGGGGACGACTATATAAAATATAAAAATATGTAAATATATAGGGAAACTTTAAATATTCATATGAAAACATGGATAAAGCATGCATATATACATTATAGAAACTTAACATATAACATTTGTGTTAAGAATTCATTGTTAATACTCAACATGCATTCAGAATTCAGAATTCATTGTGAATATGCATGTGATATTAAACAATAATATACAAGTTATAAACGTATAACAAAATGCCCAAAGCCTACATTGCTGCCATATAGTTTTTTTTTCAATTATGTTATGAAAATCAAAATAAAAAAGGCCATAGTACACTGCTGTCATCCCCTAGTCGTCCCCTGTCCCTGGGATGTCCCCGGGACAGTGACGGGGGGATGTAGACCCGGGACGTGTCCCCGGGTAACACTAGGATAGAATGATCAATCGACTTCCTGAACCTCCAGCTATGGCCAGATTGTTGGAATATAACACTCCAACAACAATTTAACAAAACTGTATGTGTCATCAGCATGTCAATAGAGAGCAGCAAATGTGTCTAGTCTTCTCTGGTTTGTTGTCATTAGATGTCTAGTTAGCTGTCAAGAGTCTTGTTACATGTCAATAGATTTAGTTTGCTGTCAAATTAGTTACCATGATTATAGGAAGTTGTTGAAATCAGTTACATCTATAAATTTGTAAACTCTATTCATAAATAATAAGCGGTGAATGTTTTGTTTGTTGTTTCAACTTTTAATATGGTATTAGAGCTAATGGGAGGTCTTGTTGCTGTGAGTTTGTGTCAAGTTTGATTTTGTGTATTGTGGAAGATTCTGAAAAGAAGATTGTTGTTGTTTAGCTTGATGGAAACATAAGTGTTGAGAGAATGTCAGCCATTGATGAAGAACCACTAGATGATAGTGACGATGACTTCATTGAAGATAAGACATTTGTTCTATTTTGAAGAGGTTAACACTTTGAAGACAGGGAGGGGTGTAGTAGAGGATAGATAGATGGTCAATAGTCTAAGGTGCTTGTGGATCAGAGAAACTATACCTCATTGGGGGTTATGAGACATGCATGTGAGAATTGGTGTCCAATAGTTCAATGGAGATCCGAAATCTGGAAGTTCAATATCATACCTTTACGAGGGTGATGAGACATTTCATGTGCAAATGGTGTCCAATGATGTTGGGAACTTGGATGATAGCTAGATGACTATATCTGTAGTTGGGGAGCAGCTTGAAGAATTCTTACTGGTTCAAAAATTGTTTTCAAAATGTATTTCTTATTATTTTGTATTCAATCAATTTGGTGTTGTAGTGTTAAGAGGGGGTATTGGAATATAACACTCCAACAACAATTTAACAAAACTGTATGTGTCATCATCATGTCAATAGAGAGCAGTGGATGTGTCTATTCTTTTCTAGTTTGTTATCATTAGATTTCCAGTTAGCTGTCAAGAGTCCTGTTACATATCAATAGTTTTAGTTTGCTGTCAAATTAGTTACCATGATTGTAAGAAGTTGTTGAAATCAATACATCTATAAATTTGTAAACTCTATTCATGAATAATAAGCAGTGAGTGTTTATTTGCTGTTTCAATTTTTAATACAGATTCAACATGCAATGTATTTTCCCTTCATTCTAACCCTCTCTGGTTTTTAAGTTTGGACAGAGGGCGAGTTGTTTGGTAACACACTTTAAGGAATGATATCTCAAAAATGCCATCATTGCGGGAAATGCTAGAAGAGATTTGTTGTAAAGGCTTTAGGAAATGTCAAGCAAATGCGTTTGCCATCAAGACAGGAGGATTTCTAACAAATGTTGCAGTCGCAACGGCTCTGATAAAAATGCATGCAAACTGTAGAAACATAGGCAAGGCTTTCGAATTGTTTAAAGTAATGGGATCTCATGGAATGCAATGATCGCAGAATATGCATGAAATGGGTTTATCGAAACAACTTTGGAGATTTTTAAGCAATGCTATTTGCAGTTGTAATGCCAAATCCACAACGTTTGCTAGCATCTTCCCAATCTGCGCCAAAATGGAAGTTTTAGAACAAGTTATGGGCATCCATCAGCGCATAATCGAAGGCATATTTTTATCAAGTATTATAATATTATTAGTTGGAAATTCCCTGGTCGACTTGCATGTGAAACTAGAAGCATAGACAACGTACGTGAACTACTTGTCAGAATGTCTCAAGGAGATAGCATCTCCTGGAATGCCACGATTGAAGGATATACACAAAACAGATTTTAGAAACTTTCAAACGAATGAAATTGGCATATGTAAAGACAAACTCTATAATATTTGCTATTGTTCTCCGCAGCATCATTGTTCTTGTGTAGAGTTTCATTCAAACGAGTTGCAATAGAAGCATCGACGACTATGCAATGCTCTAGGTATGTTAAGTTTAGACTAAGATGCAATAGCAGTAGGTGAGCGCGGCCCAACTACATGCCAAACCGTATTGATGACCCCTGCTACATGCATATCTTCGACATGATTATGTGGGACAGAGAGTATTCACCAGGCGCTACCATGACCAGCAAGGAGAAATTAGCCATTGCCCAGTAGCTGTCTAGATTAGGCGTGGACATCATTGAAGCAGGTTTCCCTATTACCTCCTCAAATGACTAGTAAGAAGTGAAGATGATTGCAATAGAAGTGGGCAATCGCGTCGATGATAATGGTTACATTCCAGTCATTTGTAGCCTCTCTAGATGCAACAAGGCTGACATTGATGCTACCTGAGACTTTGCTTTGCGGCCCATGATCCACGCTTTATTGTCACCAACGATATTCATCTCGACTATAAGATCAAGAAGTCACGCGAAGAGGGCATTAGCATTGCCAGAGATATGATGGCATGTGCTCTTTCCCTTGGACGTTCCAATCTTGAATTCAGCTCTGAGGATGTTGGAAGGTTTGATCATGAATTTATTTACAAATACTAGAAGTGATCAAGGCAGGAGCAACTACTTCAAATATTTCAGATACTGTGGGATACACTCTACCAATTAAATCTGGAATGCTAATGACAACCACCAAAGCCAACAACATGGGGTATCGAGGATGTCATTTCAACTCACGGCCATAATGACCTAGGTCTCTCAATAACCAACACCTTAGCGGGTGGATATGCAGAACACACGAAGATTGGGGGAGTCCTTGATTTGGAAAGCTATCGAGGCAAGCTATCAAATGGAGCTATAAAATTGGTCATTTAAGATATTAACAACAATCCCAACATTCTTAATGGGATCATCCGCACCCAGTTTGAGAGCAACTTAAAAGCTAACAATCTGCACAAGTTATTCGAGGTGGAGAAAATCAGAAAGACTGCTAGTTTTTTGGTCAAAATCCATAGCAAAAGATCCAGCATCGAAAAGAGTTTGGAGATTTCTTTTTTTTTTTGGCTCTCGGTCCCATAGGCTGTTTGGTCTCGTGGACAACATTAAAATCTCTCAATCAATCAATCTTTCAGTTTGAGACTACAAAGATAGGAAACATGTTTAATAATGAATTTACAGGTAATGGGATGAGAGTAGGAAAGAGAGTACAAAAACCAAAAGCAAAATATGATGAATATAAAGATATTGATGCAGAAGCAGACAACTGAGTAGACAATGCGTAAACCAAAACTAGAGTTTGGAAGTTATGATGATGACCTGGATTTGGAGATAACATGGCGTATCATTGTAGGTTCATGGAAGGAGATGATTCTTAGAAAATGCAATCAGAGTGCATGTCCTTGAAGGTCAAAATGTTGTTGAATGCTTATTCTTTGTTTCAATGGTTGATGTAGTAATGTATGGGAACATAGTAACACTTGAGCTTTTTCTCTCCTTATGGAGAACCTTAGAATTGCCTATTATTTTTATATGGAAAGATGTAAGTTTTATGTTCTCAACTGGGTAGATGATGAAATAATTACAAGTACAAATGGAGCTGATAGAAAGGGGTAAGTAAACTTTATGGGATAGGTGATGGTGGTGAATGTGGAGTGTATTACAACCTAAAGTTTCGTATGATTATGATCAATATGTCTTCATAGAGCGTGACTTGGAAATTTTTGGCAAAAGTAAGACTTTCTTTGTAGGTGTTTAAAGTCATCATCTCATGTATACCAATAACTATGAATTCAAGGATGCGTCCTACGGCAAGAAATAAATAAAAATGATTGAGCAATTAGAATCTCAAATCAATCTTGCATTATGGGGTCATGTTCACAAGTATGAGGGATTATGTCTAATGAAAAACATGTCATGTGGAACCCTAGATAATGGTGTTGATCTTCTGATGCATGTTGAAATTGAAATGGGAAAGCAAGGTTGGAAACTAAAATGGGAACCTAGGCCCAACTATCCAATATATTTATCTTCTTGCAACTTGCTAGGTCTATTTATAGAGGTTGCAAAGTCTAAGGAGAAGCAATTAGTCTTTGCTCCTAAGGATACAAATGGTATGAAATTTGCAAATGTTGGACATCTCATTTCTCTTCGTTGACCCCACAGACTCTTTCTGGAAGAATAATGAAGACACCTCCAAAATCAAGGGATTTCAAAGGAAGGGTAAAGTATGTGCCAATTCCTACTATGGGATGATGAGGACAAGTTTAGACAATGCTAAGATCCAAAAACATCTTCAAAAAGTATCAAAGATAAAGAAGTCAAAGGTGGAGAATTACATTGACAAGATCAGTGACTTGGTCTTTCTTCAAAGTTATAGGTTAGTAGTTACCTTTTTGTAAAAGTGACTTATGTTACTCATAGTAACTAAAGTTTAGAAATTGAACCTTATTTCCAGAAAAGTGATATAAATACTAATTGAATAAGGTTTAGTATTTTCTAAAACATTGTATTTCAAAAAGGTAGTTACTAGGTGGCTAGAAGTTAGTTATTAGGCTCTTGCTATTGTAAAGGAGACTTTATGCAAAAGGGGAAAACTTTTGAGAAGTATTCTAAGAGATTGTATCAGGACTTTTGGCTTGACACTTTGTACTTAAGAGGTTTTTGGAATTGTATAATTTTAGAAAGACAATGAAGAATGCATTTCGTTTGTATGTCTCAAATGTGTTTCTAGATTATTATTGCTGATTTCTCATATGTTAAATTGGCAATCCCTTTTGTGTAATTGTGGAATCCATTGGTCATTTATGTGTGATTGATGAAACACAATCATACCCCAGTATCTTGGTGTGAATGTGCTAAGGTAACTTGTTTCCTCATATGTTGCAATTTGTTATCTTTCTTTCATCATATTGTATATCAAAAACATAATTTGTGATAAAACCCCTTGTAATTTTTCATCCATTGTGAAGTCTCAGCTGATGTTCGTATGTCTATTGTTGGAGTTTATGCCATTTATTTTCCTTTAGTTTTTTTATTTTCTCCTTTATGTACATTCAAGTTAAAAGTACACAAAAATATCAAAACCCCTATCATACGAGGGAGTTTCCCCTCTTAAACACAAAGGAAGATTGTTGTTTCACAAGCAATCTCTCCAACTGTCGGAGCATTATTGCCACTCTCCATTGGGTGAGTCAAGTATCATTTCAAGTGCCAATTTGCTTACCAACAAGGCTCTACAAACTTAGGTGGGTGAACCTATTAAACACATTAGATATCAATTGAATAATAGGTTCATCACATTGAAAAAGGTAGACAAATGGTTCATGCAAATACAATAAGGATTTGAAGATAGTTTCAGAATATTAATTTTTTTTTACCTTTAATGGGAAAGCATGAGCATATCTAAAATATCTAAACTAATATACAACACCAAAGTTTAATTCATTTTATATTTATGTGAATGGATAAGGATATCAGATTAGGTCAATGACTACTCCTTGGGATAACAAAGTCTAAAACCTATTTCAATTTGAATATTAATTGACATCCAATCTTTGGGTTTAATATCAATCTATTATTGCCTTACAATAATATAAACCCTCATTATTGACTTATTGAATGAGATTTTACTTACTAATCCTTCATATATATCACACACCCAAATTGTTGATCGAAAATATCTACCACCTTCTTTGAAGATGAATTAATCAAACCCTAAATTCCTACAATAAATGTATAGATAGAAATTTGCTACTCTCCTTGAGAATTCACTTCTTTTTTAGAACATGCACTATAGTGCAGGAGACAATCAAATTCAAGAAGTATGTATTTATATTATTATCACAAAGAAAACTATATATAACATACACACTAGAATAGAATTGGAGAATTTATTATCTTTTAGGATGAAAATTACAACCTTCAATAGAGTTTCTCTAAATACAATGTTTATCTCTTTAGGAAATCCCAAACCTTTTCAAATGAAAATTATTTACAATATATAATTTCCTTGAATTTGGTGCTCAAATTTGAGAATCATTAAAAATAAAAATCATGTTGATTTTTTTCTTCTATGATATGTCAAATTAATATTATTCTTTTCAAAATTATTTTAGAGCATTCAAAAATAGCCATTGTTTTGAATTTGGAAATTTGGCGTCTATTGTTTTTTTCATAGGCTTTTTTGAAAAAATTAAAACAACTTCCATAAGCCATAACTTTTCATTTGGGTACCCAATTGACCTCCTTTTTTTTTCAACTGAAGATTTCAATGTGTTCTACACTTCTAAAAATAATATGTTATTTTTGGCAACTTTTAAGGTAAAAATTAATCATTTAAAGTTTCAAAATCTATTTTACATACTTGTTCGAGGATTTTGGAATTTTGAAACTTTAATATCTCACTATCTACAAATGATTTTTGGTTGATTTTTTCACCATAGGATGAATTTACAATTTCAGAGATTTGGATAGATTTTTTTGTCCATATGTGATCATGTGACAACACTTTCTAAAAATAAAAAATTACTATTTCTAGAGATAAACAAGATGTGACCTTACCGGATTATTTCAAGAGACCTTTTAAGCATACACAACACTTTACAAGATTAGGAATATTGATATTGGCTAAATTTGACATATAGATAAGTTTTTTTTGTTGACACCAAAGGAGATACACAATAGGATGACACTTTTATAGATTGGGTTGACAATTTAACGATGGCATAAAATATGAAATTGGATATAGGCTCTAGCATGCCCAAAACAATTAATGTGATTTGTGGTAAGAGTGGTGAGGGCGCTGATAATTTCATCTCTACTAGCTAGATGTGAATGCAGAAGACCCAATTTTGGAGTAGGTTGGACCACATCCATCTCTAGGAGAGTAGGAAAAGTATTCCTTAAGGATTTTCATGTTGAAAATTGGCTATGGAATCAAGTATTGTGAGAGATTGAGAAGAAGGAACTCTATGTATACATATAATGGTGAAAGGACCATAGGGTAGATGCTTCATCTTTTGATGTAAACCCTAGAAGTGTACACTTGCTAGTGCATATGTTAAATGTGCTACAAAGACTTATATTCCTTGTCTTCTCATTCTTGTGCACATGATTTTGATGTTGATGGTGCATATTGCAATATGTTGAGGGGTGCCATTGGTTGGAACCCAAGATATGTTTGGCAAGGAATATGCCCCATATAAATGTAAGAACTCTATTATAGGCATGTTGGATGTAAAGTAGATTAGCATCACTTGTGCATAGGTTTGTTGTGGGGCCATAGGAGATGCACAAGTGATTTGAGCACAACCTCACATACAAAATCCATTAGCAAAATAAGCACATGCTCAATGTGCATAACAAAGTATTTGTGCATCTATGCACATTATTGTTCACAAAAATCCACAATGTTTGTGCACAATCATGCAACACTACTTGCATGGATAGTGTGGCTATATACATGGTTATACATACTTGTGCCAAGTCATACCATACATGGAACATTAAAATCCAAATGCTATTCTACCATATAGATGGAACACTTGGAAACCTCTACACTAGAGGACATGCATATAATTGATATTATACATAGTTGAAATGTGGTGGTATTCACATCGCATGATACAACGATGCAATTGACACAATGTAAATGTGACAGTTAGCATCACCTCATTCACATGTGGTGTACACCATACACATTGAAGAATCCATATATTTACATATAAACTCCATATATTTCCCTTGTTATTTTTGAAAAGAAGTAAAATATCTTTGTGAATCCTTTCATATCTCAAATGTGTCTTTTTTGTATGCATATTTATTTTCCATTACACATTCTATGAGCTTGTTGAATTACTAACTAATCTACAATATTGTCCACTAATTCACCTGGGAATTAGATCATTAGTAAATGAGCTAAATCTCTTCTTTCATTCTAGTGCAAACATGAACATAATAGCTAAGGATCACACTCACTTCAATTTATAAAATTTTAATAGAATACTGAAGAAAAGTGGATGATGAATGCTTTCCAAAGGTCTCAACATACATTCAACAATTTTTCAATATTGCCTTGGAAACATATTGTCAATAACTATTCAGACAATTTTGTCTCATAAATTAACTCAAACTGGTGTTGCAAAACCTCACACAATATCTAATTCTTTCATATTTAAATTGTTTATAGATATTCCTATGTTTGAAGGAAAAATCAATGCCTCTTTTCTAGATATTTTAAATATCAAAGCATGCTTCTCTATCAACTTCATTGAAATCAAGAATATTTCCTCAATAGCATTGAAAATGTTATTTTAGTGTCACATTGGTGCCAAGCATTCAACACAAAACTTGACAAGGATTACAAGACAATCTTAGACTAGGATGCCTTTATCAACACTCTAAAAGGGGAATTTTAACCCTTTAGACATTATGAGGATACATGCATGAATTTTTGATAGTTGCATCAGTGAAAGAAGTAATTGGTAGAAGCATACACCAATAAGTACTACAACTATCCAATTCATATTCATATTAATTATAGTGAATCCTTCACTACAGGAACTAGATTCATCTTGCCTCATTGTTTGACCAATAAGCATGCCTTGTGACATCCACATGCTTCCCTGCTTTTGATCTAATTTTGATGAAGTTTTGATGGTGGCAAAGTCTTAACATTCATGTGTTGTCTAATTCTCTCGATTAGATCAAGTCTAATAGCTTGTAGAAAATTTTGATGAAAGAAAAAAAAATTGTTAGGAAGACCTGAAATTACAACACATGGTGTAGGTGGGCTATATTATGAAGTTAAGCATAAATAGAGATATTGGCAACCTCACTTGGATTGTTGGCTTAAGTAAAGTCATTTCTTAAATAAGAACACATGGTGTGATCTCAAGGATCCTCACAAATTCAAAGGGAAAGGTTTTTCAAGCATCCAATAGACATTCCAAACTACTATTTGCAATCTCATCCAATAGGCCACATGTGATACACTATTCTAGCTCAGTAGCATTGCATTTCTTGTCCTAGCTATACAATTTGGCACTTTTGGCTTCCTTGTGTCATCCTATGGACTCTATTGTGTTGGAGTAGCCATGATGGAATTTCTCCAACATATAAATTCAAATTTGTAAAATATTAGGGCTAAGCATTTATGGCCACAAATTGAGTAGTGCACAAATGAATAGTTACAAGAATTTTATATCCAAAAAGTAGTGCTTATTATCAAGAATTTTATTATTGTGGTTCATGCAAGGCACATTGACCCCTTCAAGTCAAACCTTTAGAACCACCAATTTTTTTCGGTATGCTTGGTGGCACATGAATTTAGTAGGCACAGTTTGACATTCTAGTTATTAGTGTGAAAAGAGGTATAATCAAACTAGCTAGCTTTTAGCCTACTTAGTAGAATCCTATTCACACTACACTTAAGCTCACTTAGAGGTTATCTAGAATTTTATCACCTCATGTAGATTCACCAAGTGTCCCAACACGTGTCCATAGATTCCTACATTTGTTTTATATTTGGAGTGGTAGTCAAAGTTTGACTCCTACCTTCTCACCTCTTCATCCTTGCCTTTATAAGCAACGCCCATTTGTACATTTTACATCACATCACATGCTTATGATATTTTCTCGTTTTTTATATGCTCATTTGTGGATTGTTTTGAGTTTGCAAGTAGATCTTGGCTGCCCCAACACTAGTTTGATCCCACAAAAATTATATACTTTGGCTAAGCACCTTGTGAGTCCTTAGCCAATGATTTTAGGTAATTTTACCTAGAAAAATTACATATATAAATGATCTATAACAATCTTATGTTCCCTTGAATTACCACCAAGTATGCATCAATAGTAAATCCCCATATTCTCATTCTACCCCTTGTGTTCATTCATAAAATGAGACCTCATGCTACATTTTAGCTACAAGACTATAATTCCCAAAGAATACTTATGGTTGTTGCACAACAAACACCACATAGGGCACACCTCACATGGAATTTTATAGGTCCATCAATACCACCAACATAACATTTGGTATAGGGATCCACACTAGTTATATCTCTACATTCTCTTATTTAGTTGGAGAAAATCATGCTACACCAATGGAACATCTACATGACATCATAAACTACTACATAGTCCACACTGTTGACAACGAGAATGTTTTTCTTAGACCACTTGTTGCTTCCTTTAAGGGTAGGGCTCTTGATTGATAGCACTTACACAAATTTTTATTCCATTGGGACTAGTTGTTTGAGATGTTCCTCAATAGATTCAAGGAGAAAGGTGATGCTTCATCACTGGTAAGAAAACTCACTAACATCAAAAGAGACCTATTATATATGTTGGATGAATTCAACACTAGGTTTTAGAAGACATGTCAATGCATATCCATTGAGGTATTGTTGAAATTTCATGCCCCCCTTCATGTCCCATCAAAAATAACCAATCTAAGAGATATTATTTGGGCCATATTGCATGATGTTACTCCTTTGAATATTAACCTTTTTCATTCATACCTTAGTCAAAATCCAAATTAAAAAATCATAAAAATGAATAAGTATTGGACTTTTCGAGCTTTTAGGATTTCAATTACCCTCTTAAATATATACCACTCTATCAGCTTTCAATTTCACCTTGATCTCCTTTGAAAATATTCCAATTGTCAAATTTGTCACTTTTTTGGGTCATCGATGACTCCCTTAATCATTTGCATACTTTAAAGTTTCCTTGACCCTCGAAGTCCAAGACCTCGAATAAACATGTAAGTTTTAGTCTTGTTGGGGTTTTGGACCTTCGGTTTTTCAATGATCTTTATCTTCATCTTTTTGAAAGTATGTCATAAGCGACATGCTTGATGCTCAATGCTCGATGAAGGAAATTTTGTATAAATGCCTATGTTTGAGGTTTTTTGGGGTTTCAAGGATCACATTTCCCCGATGTATTTTGGTATGTGGTAGACATTCCCCCCAAAGCCCAATGCCAAAAATCTCCCCTTCGCAATTCATCCAAGTCCTTTCATCGGTTTTCTCCCTTCAAGTTTTCTCTTTAAGCTCTTCACTTTTTAACATGTGTTAAGAATCATTCTCTATCCACGAATATCAAATTATCCCTTTCACCCCAAATCCTTCTAAATATTTTCATCAAAATTTGGGCTTTTAGCATTCCTCTTCCTCTCCTTCAACAAGTGATAAGTGAGGTCCAATACCCAACAAAATCAATTTTTTGAGGTTTAGATTTTTGGAATTCTTCATTTTCTTATTTTTCAATAGGCGGTAAGTGATATTCTTGAAGCCCAAAGCTCAATGCCCAATAGAGGTCTTATCTTGGGGGTTTTAGGATCAAGGATTATCTTCTCCCTGAATTTCCAACAAGAATTTCCTAGTAGGACCAAGTCTCAATGCTTCAAAAAAAGTAGTATTTTGGGGTTGCGAATAATTTAATGGTTTATTCATTGGTTTGATAGTAGGCTCAAGCTCGAAACTTTGACAATACTCCTAGGAAGTGTTTTTTCCACCCAAAATCACATTAATTCTTAGCAACTCCTCTCAAACATCTAATCTCAAATTCTACGATTACAAAATTGGCATTTAATGCAATTGAGCATAGATCCAAGAGGAGAGTGGTGCCCATCCTTCATTTATTATTTGTAAACTACTTTTATGTCAGAGGGCTATCTCTAGTCATGATTTTGCAGCAAATTTAATGGGGTTTTATGTTCTTTATCCATGGATTCATCAATGTGGAAGTATGGCATGGATATTAAGGTCATTTTTGTATGCTTTCAACTCAAGTATTGGGGTGGACACATGTCTGCATATGATTTTTTAGGTCATGATTAGGGTTTCCTACCTAGTCACGTGCTCTTTCTCTCTCCTATGTCCAACATATGGATAAAAAGGTTTTTAAGCCTCATTATAAAGGGTTCTTCCTATTTCTCTAACATTGACTTATGAATTTTTGCATCTCTCGTACTGTAACAATACTTGAAGCCTCTAAATTAATGAAAATTTGTTTATTTTTACTCTTCTTCGTTTTGTTGTGTTGTGCATAAACATATTACCTTAATTTTTAAGTGTATTTTCTCTATTTTTGTGTGTTTGTGTTGTGTTAATAACTATTTATAGGGTTAGTTGTGAAATGCTTCTTCCCTCCTAAAATAAATCAAACCTAACCTTCACATAAGCTCATAAGAGTTAGTAGAACTGAAGATTGTGTTAGTTTCTTGAAATCTTCATTGCTTCTCTATTCTAAAATAAGCAAGAAGAAAAACTATTAATCTAGGTGCATCACCACCCCTTTAGTTTTTGCATTCCTCTTTCTCCCTATTTTCCTCTACATGATGTTAGTAGTAGGACTAGTTTAGAGTTAATTCAATTTTGGGTTAGACCAACATTGTTGCGCCTGGGTTAGAAATTGTTAGAATCTAAAAAGATGAATAACCCAGAAAACTAGTGCAAATAAATAGATATGAAATTGTGAAGGAAAATGATACAAGATCAAAATAGGAACACAAAATTAGTCTCCATGAGAGTAATTCAAATTCTCTAGAAGCAAAATAGCATTATGAGGATGCAAAAGCAAAGACATATTCAGCTTGAGAATTGATATTACAAAGGAAATGCCTTGGTTATATAGCCCAAGGAGAGAGATAGATGCAACCAGATTATGACAAGTGTTGGCATATTATGAGATATGACAACTCATGTCATTAAAGGCTCAACCACCTTATCCCTATGTAAAGCTAAACTAGTGTGAAGAGGACTTTAGTGGAGAACTAGTTAAGAATGCACTAGCTAGATAAAGTACCCCTTTCACACTAACAAGGTGAGTATAAATAGACTAATACTCACATAATATAACCTAAGAAAGCTTAATTAAAGTGTAGGAAAAACCTAGGAATATAGGAAAATAAAAACCTACACCAACACCCCCCCTTGAGCACAACCTAGGAGGATGTAAAAGAAGATGGGTCCCGAAAAATGAGGCAATGTTACATACCCATGTACAAATGCAATGCAAAGTAATCTCTCACGATCGAAGAAAAGGAGAAAATCCAGTGGGACAAAACTCCTCCCAAAAAGAGAGATGAAAAGAAGAAAAGAAGGACTAAGAAGCCCTCCCCATGGATGACAACAACCACACCCCAAGCAAAGCTCTCAAATTAAGGAGCTTTCTCTCAAGGAAGGGTTTGGTGAAGATGTCTGCAATCTGATATGATGTTGGATAATACTTGAGATCAATGATCTCACTATGAATCAACTCTGAGATGTAGTGCATGTGGATCTTGATATGCTTGGTTTGTTGATGATGGACTAGATTACAAGAGATCTGAATCGCACTTTAGTTGTCGTAATAGATGATTGTGGGTTTCTGAAGGGAATGCCAAACTCAGTGAGAATATTTTGAAGCCAGATGGCCTCAGTAGTAGCATTAACTTCTCCTCGATACTCAGCCTCTATAGATGAAAGAGCAATAGTAGACTACTTCTTGCTCGACCAACAAACTGGATCGGAACCAAGGGAGAAGCAAAACCCTGAAGTAGACTTGCGATCTTGAGAATATCCTACCCAATCTGAATCTGTGTGTCCAACCAAGGAAAAATCCATGCCTGCTGCATAATGAATCCCATAATTGTGAGTACCATTGATGTAGTGAAGAATTTGCTTAGCTACTTTCTAGTGTAGCTCATGTGGCTCCTGCATGAATCAAGAGACCATGCCTACTACATATGAAATGTCAGGCCTTGTATGAGCCAAATAGATGAGACTACCAAAAATTTGTTGATACAAAGTGCCATCAACCAAGGGTGAAGAACATTTAGCCTCAAGTTTGACCCTTGACAAAAAGGGAGTTGGAGTAGGCTTACAATCAGCCATGTGAAACCTCTGGAGCTTGTCAAGTGCATACTTAGATTGTGCAAGAGTGATACTTGAGGAAGACCGAGTGATCTCAATTCCCAAGAAGTAGTGCAACAAGCCCAAGTTTGACATCAAAAATTGATCATGAAGGGCGGTTTTCACTGCCTGAATGGTGGATGAGTGACTCCCTGTGATCAACAAGTCATCAACATAGAGAACTAAGAAGGTGTGAGTATCATCCTACTGCAATATGTAGACATTAGGATCAGAATGGAATCAATTGAACCCCACTGTCAAAAGGAAGGAGTCCATCTTGGCATACCAAGCTCGAGGGGCTTGTTTGAGGCCATAGAGAGACTTCTGAAGATGGCATACAAGTGAAGAATCCTGAATGAACCCATGTGGTTGCTCCATGTATATCTCCTCCTAAAGATCATCGTGAAGAAAAGCACTCTTCACATCCATCTGATGAACATCCCATCTATGTGTTGCAGCTATGGCAAGAACAAGTCAGATGGAATTCATTTTGGTGACTGGTGCAAAAGTCTCAGAGTAGTCAATCCCTGGAACTTGGGAGAATCCTTTGGCAACCAAGCGAGCCTTATGCTTGTCAACCGACCCATCTGTTGCATATTTTGTTCGATAGACCCACTTGCATAGAACAAGTTTCCTTCCCTTAGGAAGTGGGACAAGATCCCAAGTGTGGTTCCTCTCTAAGGAACTGAACTCTTCTTGCATGGTTGCATCCCACTCGGGGATACTAGAAGCTTCCCAAAAAATTTGTGGATCGTAAGTTGAAGCAAGAAAGGCATGTGGAGCTTCCTGAAACTATGACCTTGTTCTCCTGTGATCTGATGGATCCCCTACCCAATCACCTACTGACTACAAAGTTTGATGAGCCCAAAGAGGCCCTGTGGCTGGAGAAGGAGGAGAATCATCATCCTCTGAAGATGAATTATGTGCATCCTCATGATCACTATCATCATCTGAAGTGGATGAAGAAGACTCCTCATCAGGGATAACTTTAAGAAACCCCCCCCTTGGCGAAGGTGTAAAATCCGGGCGAATCCTTTCTTTTTTTTGAAAAAAATATTAATTTTCTTGGAGAATCTATACACATTATTAAAATAAATTATAAAATCCTAGCGAATCTTAATGAATAATTGGTAAAAATAATAATAACACTGGCGAATAATCACTAAAAAGATTAATTACAATGGCTAATCTCTCCTTTAAAAATTTGCATAGTTGATCGGCACAGTTCCCCCATATATATATTTTTTTGTAATATTGAAGTAGGGGCCCGGGGGCGGAAGCCACCGGCAGGGTCAAGGGGGAAGATCCCTCTTGTGGGGGTCGAGGGGGAAACGATTAGCTTTTTAATCGGATGGTTGTGAGTTGATTTCACAGCCTAATACACATGTGCCTTTTAAAAGGCTTGTTGAGGCCCTAAATTTGTTTTGGACCACATGATTAGATTTAATTGTGTGGCAGCAAGCCTTTGAAAAGGCACATGCATATTAGGTCACGAAATCAACTCACAGCCATCTGATTAAAAATCTAATCAATGGCAATAGATAAAATGCATATTCAAGGCTAAGCCGCTAAAGTGTCCCTAAAATTAAATAGTATTTTATTATTAGTGGCAATATTACCCCAAAATTGATCGGAGGAATATAATATTACTGGCGAATATGATTAATATTTTTAATTATGGTATAAACTACTGGCGAATAATTTCCAATGACGCATCATTTACATGGCGAATTAATCGAGACAAAATTATTTTTTTGTAAAAACTTGGCTATTCAGTCTCCTTTTTAGCTTGCACTATTCACCATTTTTAGAGGTCCCGATTTCTATTATTCGCCAATTGGTGAAGATTCACCACTAAAGTTTTCCCTGCTCCTCATCATGATATGAAGTATTATGAACCTTTGAAGAACTATAATCATGATACAAGGACTCCAAGATAATGGTGGCAGGAGAAGTGTCGAGAGAAGGACTAGAAGTACTTTCCTCAAATTGAACACTCCTCTCAATGAACAACTCATTTTTCGTAGCATGAAGAAACCTATAGCCTTTGACATCATCTGGGTAACCAACAAATATGCAATGCTTGCTCTGTGGATCCATAGCCTTATGTTTCTCTGCTAGAATGTGAGCCCATGCATTAGATCCAAACACTCGAAAGTGCTTAATTGATGGTTTTCAACTTGTCCAAGCTTGAAAAGGAGTTAACCCCCTTCATAGCTTTATGGGGACTGCGGTTCTAGATATAACACTTACAGTTAATGGCTTCTTCCCAGAAAGGTGGTGACAAAAATTTGGAGTGAATCATACAATTATCCATCTCTTTCAAGGACCGATTCTTTTGTTTTGCAACTCCATTCTGTTGAGGACTGTAGGGGATTGTATGTTGTAAATCAATGCCCTCTAAACCACAATACTATTCCCCCCATTATCAGTACGTAGAAATTTGATATATTTTCCAATTTGATTCTCTACAAAAGCCTTATAATCCAAGAATGAATCGAAGAATTCAGAGTTTTGCTTGAGAAATTACACAATGGTGTACCTAGAGAAATCATCAATGAATGTCAAAATATATCGAGCTTTACTGAAATATGGTTGTTGAAATGGCCCTACCAAATCACTATGTACCAACTCCAAAAGATGTGAGGATCTCCGAGCTTTGTCTTTGTCAAACTTCTCTTCAAGATGTTTTCCAAGAATCAACCATGACAAACACCTTTAGAAAATAAAATTGTAGGCAATCTTGTTACCATATCCTATTTGTTGAGTTGTTGCAAATAATAGTAGTTCAAGTGTCCAAACCATTGATGCCATAAATTACTCACATCATCTGAATGAGTGAGTAGAACAGTCGATGGGGGATCGGGAACAAAGTGAGAGAACAGATAAAGTTGAGACTGATGATATTCTCTCCCAATTGCAACTATAGAATCATTCTGCATCTCACGGATCACCACTAAATCAGGAGTAAAATCAACTCTCTTACCTGTACCTGTGTGAGTGATTTGATAGATATATAGGAGATTAGTTGATAATGAGGGAATGTAAAGAACATCCTAAAATGTGCCATCCACCATATCAACAAACCCTCTCCCACATACCTCAAGTGGAGTGTCATCACCCATCAAAATGGAAGGCATAGAGCATGGCTCCATAGATTCAATTTCATCTTTAATTGACGTCATGTGGTGTGAAGAACCTGAATTAAGAACCCATGTGGATGGTGGAGAAGCAATAGCTACAAGGGCCTTTCCCTTTCCTTTCCCCTTACTATTGTCTTTGGCCTTGTGAGAACCCTCCTCCGAACTCTGTTTGATGGAATCAGGAACACTGAGATTATTCTTCCCAAGAATGTGTATCAAATGATCCACTTATTTCTTTAAAAACTTGTGCTCATCATGACCGAGTTTCTTAGAATAGGCGCATTTGACCTTCTCTTTCTTAGGCTTTTCGCCCTTAAAAGATTGGGTCTCATTGGTTTCTTTTGAAGCAATCGGAATCTGGTCCTTTTTCTCCTTGCTATTCTTTTGTTTCTTATCTTTATTGTTACTACTTTGTCCTTTTTGTTCTTTTGTACCTTGGTTGATAGCCAGGGCATGTAACTTAGAGGATTTAAGAGTTCCTATTTAGATTATCTTATCTTGTTCCCATGTGAGAGAGATAGCAAAATCATCCAAAGATGGCATAGTGAACCGTGTCCCAAGTGCACCCTTAGTAGCATAGAAGGTAGAAACAAAGACAAAATATTTTGAACTTAGTTAGAGAGAATACTAAGAATCAGTTGTTCATATTTCTTATCAATACCACATTGTTTTAACTGTAGCCTTAGTGATTTCAATTTTGTGAAAAATCTTGAATTGTGTTGAAATTGCCTAGACTTAAACTAATTAGTTCATTTTTCAGAATATGACCCCTCATTGAATCTTGTGTTCCAAATAGTGGTTCTAGCTTTGTCTAGATTTCATTTGGTGAATTCAAAGACTCAATGTGGAATAGTAAATCAAGAGAAACAGACAAACACAATGTTCCATAGGCTTCATCACATTTGTTAAACCACTTAGGCTTATCTTCATCTTTAGTAGGTTCAGTTTCAAGTCCCATTTTTATCCTATGAATCCGACTTTCCTTAAATATATTGTCATGTGTGATTTCCACTCAAAGTAGTTGTAAGGATTTAATATTGGTAATGTTGTTTGATCCATGATGAAGAAATGCAGAAAAGAGATGTTGAAAAGAAGATAAAATACACAAGACAACCCTCCCTTTTAACTCAAAGAAAGAACCCCCACAAGAAAATATGATTTGGCACTTTATAATTAGTGCATTTACAACTTCCACTAGCAATAATACTTAGTGGTCTTGATCTCAATGCTTTACAAAATTCTCACACATTGGGTGTATGTTGAAAGTATAAAACTAGATTTAATCTAAGTGAAACTAACAACACCACTATGATCTACTCAAAAAAATATGCACTTTCAAAAAAATAATCACTTCAATCCGAGATCGTATGAGAAAGTTATGAGTCTTTGAAGTTTCCAAAATGAGAATTGTACAGTGTCATGAGTGAGAATCTACAATTTCTAAAATATCACTACATCAAAACCAAAACAAAGCCTACATTGGTGCAAGGAGCATGGGAAAATAGCCCAAATCAAAAAATAATTCTTGAGAAACGAAGCCAGTATGAGTGAGAACAAAATGTTTGAAAACTGCCTTCAAATCTACAATTGTCAATAGAGAGAGGGTCTGCTGAAACGTTGACATTCAGTTTCTACAAAATATATAACCTACATGAAAAAATGAGCAACGACCTAGATGGTTTTTTTGTGCTGCAAACAAAAACCAAATGGCAGATTTTCTTTAAATTGTACAAAAAATATAGATACAGTGTAAAATAATGCTCCCAACAATAAAAAACGACCCCAAAAATGAAAAAATGGCCTATAAAGGCTCAATCAACTACCTAAGTCAAGTAAAGGCATGCTAAAACCTGCAATTTTAACAAGATCTTCATAAATCCTTTCAGATTCTTCAAATCGTTGGAAAATGTAAGAGAAGAGCATATGAGATTTTGAAGAAAGTTGCAACAAAGCTTATTAGCCCCCCCAAAAAACTCTCAGATAAGGAAACTACAATCTATATTGCACTAGAGCTACTTTGATACCATGTTAGAATCTAAAAAGATGAATAACCTAGAAAACTAGTGCAAATAAATAGATATGAAATTGTGAAAGCAAATGACACAAGATCAAAATAACAACACAACGTTAGTCTCCATGAGAGTAATGCAAATGCTCCAGAAGCAAAATAGTATTATGAGGATGCAAAATAAAAGAAATATTCAGCTTGAGAATTCAGATTACAAAGGAAATTCGTTGGTTATATAGGCCAAGGAGAGAGATAAATGCAACCAGATTATGACAAGTGTTGGCATCCTATGACGTATGACAACTCATGTCATTAAAGGCTCAAACACCTTATTCCTATGTAAAGTTAAGCTAGTGTGAAGAGGACTTTAGTGGAGAACTAGTTAAGAATGAACTAATTAGATAAAGTACACCTTTCACACTAACAAGGTGAGTATAAATAGACTAATACTCACATAATATAACCTAAGCAAGCTTAATTAAATTGTAGAAAAAACCTAGGAATATAAGAAAAATAAAAACCTACACTAACAGAAATGAAGTTGAACTTATTCAGAGGTTTAATCTCAACATAAAGGTCTCACACTTGAGATCATTCTATTGTATCATTGGAATGCTAAGCCTAGCTTAGCAGGGTGCAATTTCATGTGACAATGTATTTTTTGGCACACCCAGTGGGACAAGTTTGATGGAATTTATTTCATCTTGTTGAGTCACTAACATTTTTATCCTTAAAGAGGCATTCAAAAAGGTACTTGGTAACTCTGCAAGCAATTCAACATTTTGGTTCTAGACTAAACATCAAATTTCATGTCAAGGATTCATACTAGAGCATCTTCAAGAGGTAATTTCCAATACATTAAACTATCATTTTCTACTTCAATAAGAAGAAATAGATAATATTTATCTTCACCAAGGAGAAGGGATAGAATTTATATAACCCTAGATCCTAGAGCATATTCTGCACCTCCTTCAAATAGATTATTACAACCTAGTACACCTATTGTCTATATAAACAAACATTATTTCAAATGGTTGTTCCAAGAAATCAAGTGTTTGCAACATTATGTGGTAATAGCCCTTTGGTGCTAGCCCCAAAAAATGATATCCTAATTTCTGCCTTAAAGAACCTTCCATTATTTATTGGTAAAACAACCACTACCCCCATACAACACATCCAAGACGTGGTGAACACCTTCTTTTTCCATGATATCTTTGAAGATAACATAGTTGTTACACTCTTAGATTTCTCCTTAAAAGGGAAGGCCTTGTAGTGGTACAAAGGCTTGTCTCCTAACTCTATTCATAATTGGGATGAGTTAGGGGAGAAGTTATGTGATAATTTTGAAGATAAGAGTGATCATCTATAACTTGTATAGAAACTAACAACCATAAAGAGAGTTCCTCAGGAATTCATGTGAGATTTTAATTTTAGATTTTAGAAGATATGGGATAAAATGTCTGCTCTAATGAAACCATCTCCAAACCACACTTTCTTGTGCTACCTAAGGGACCCTTAAAAGTGATGTCACTATTATGATATGCTCTATGAGTGGAATAAATTTACCAAACACATATGATGTTGCCATCAGAGGAAAGAATTGTCTAATTCAAGTTGGAAAGATTTATCAAAGGCCTCCAATGACTTTATTTTCAAATTTTCTATCCCAATAGCCTTCTTTGGAACCTATCCTAGTAACGTCCACTAGTGAGATATCTACATTTGTTGTACCCACAAATGAATTGAATAAAATTGAAACCTTACTTTAGAATTTTGGCAATGATTTAGTGACTATAAAGAGGTAACAAGCTCAAATTAATAGGCCTTATTAGCCTCAAAATTAGTATTACCAATAGAGCAGCTAGCCATTTCAAGGGAAAAACCAATATAATTATGCTAAACCATTGAACACTATAAATCCAACTACTATAAAGACATCAAAATATCTTCTTCCAATATAGAAAAATCTTGCTCAAGAGTATGATTAGTTTCATCCATGTAATCAACCACATAATCAGAGTATGTGTCAAAATGGTGAGTTTATGAAAACTCTAGTGGTTCAAAATGAACCTTTTACTTCAAGTCAACAATTTGATGCAAGTCAAGCAACTATGGGTAGACAAGATCATATATCAAGAGATAATACATTTTTCAATTGGAATGAAACAAAATTGTGTGGCCTAAACTATTTGAGTGTTGACATTGTGGCACAAAATACAAGGTCAAAGAAGAGAATAGTGGATTATGATACATCTCCTATAGTTGGTTAGGCATCAACCTCTCTAAGTCGCTATAGTTTCTAATACAAAATTCAAGACATCTTTGTCACAACAAAAAAAACTATTGACAAGGGAGACAAAGCACAAAGCCATCCCCAATGTAGCCAACCAACAAAATTGGAACCTTTTGTCCAAAATATGTCCTCCAAGGTTGGTAATGTTCCTTTCAACATTGTAGATCAAATGAAAATAGCTATCCTAAATGTGACCATGTGGGAGGTTGTGTCCATCCCATCTCAAAGAGATTTGTTGCAAAGTGGCCAAATAATATGTCAACAAAAGAAGGAGAAATAGTCCCAACCAACGTAGTGCAACCCAAGGAGGAAGGGAATTCAAGTAAAATTAGTAAGATACCCCCTTTTATTTTTCCTTAATCATTAGTGATCATATAATTGACAATTATATGGTAGATTCAGGAGCTAGCAACTCTATTATGCCCAAGAAAGTAGTTAATATCCTTGGCATAAAATATTAACCTGTGACTAAGGGAGCTGTGCAATTGGATGGTACTATTGATAAGACCATGGGGGTCATTAAGGACCTAAAATTGACCTTGCACACATGCCCTAGTTGCACTGTGTTGTAAGACAAATCAATCATTGACCTTCTTACCTTCTTTCCAAAAAAATTTCCTAGAGAGTTCATTGCCAAGATAGGTGGGTGTCCATCCTTCGATTGGTCCCACATGTTATTTAGGACAATATATGGTACTAAAGTGACCACCAAAGTAGAACCAATCACTAAATATCACATTTAATTGTACACTCCCAACCCCATTAATATGAATTACACATTGCATGACCAAGGGAAAGAATGTATCATTCATGAGCCTACTACTCTCATAGAACCTTTCAATCACTATAGATGTATATTTCAATTGTCTCGCTTAGAACATTTTTTAAAAGAGATCATAAAACCATGCTATCAAACATTCCAAAATCAAATATTTGATCTTCATCATCTAATATCTAGTTTAATGTCTATTCAATAACTCTTTTACCTACAAATACAAATGAATAAAATAGTTGTTGTGTTGCATACACATCAAAAGGAGAAAATTTACTATATATTTAATTTCTTACATCTCCTACAATTGGTGGTCACTACTAGTTTTGGTATGTTGGCTAATGTGGGTAAGTGCACCAAGATGGTTCCCAAAAAGGGTAATTAAGTGGACAACTTTTTTCTGAAATCAGGAAATACTGACCTTGGACGTGAAATTGAGGATAGTTACACTCAAAATTTTGAGATGGAACAAAAACAAGGATCGAAGTGCTCCGAGTCTACTTTCTAAACTACTAATTTATTTTTAAAATTGTTGAGATTAAGGGGTTCAAAAGAGGGACATACACAAATTGTTGTTGTTTTTCTCAGAAAAACATAACATAGCAACTCTTGTACGACCTCGTATGGTGAACTTTTTTTTAGTATTTTTAAAATCGCAATAGTCAAAAGTTAGCTAACAATATGTAGTTGATGCACAATTTTTCTGATAATTTTTTAATGAATATTTGATTTTTTACTAATTTTCAAAGTGGACACTTCCTGAAAAAACATAATTTTGGTCGTGCTACCCCTACAAATTTTGGAAAATAATTGAAATTTTAAAAAAATAAAATTGTAGAATGGAGTTTAGTTTCTAAAAATGTAATTTATTTGAAATTTCAATGAGCGGTTAATTTATAACGAAAAAAACACCAAACATTGATTTTTGCCAAAAAAAAAGACATACAAACAAAAGAAATTATGGATGAAAGGCTTAACATTGTTAGAAATTGAAAAAAATTACATCGTTGGATAGCTAAGAGAGAACATAATATTACCCAGATGTTCGATTTGTTTGATATTGAACCATGTGTAATCCTGACGATGAGCACAAACTTGATTATGTGAAATATTGTAGAATTTGCAAAAACACGTCTCTGGTCATTGGGAATGCCCTCCAAGCCTTTGGGTTGGTATTCCAAGGACAATACCAATCCTAAGGCTTGGGGATTCCCAAAGCAAGATATAACGCGAGCATGTTATATCTCAGTTTTGACATGGTTTTTTGCTTCTGCAGGAAACATGTCAACCAATACATAACACGAGCACGTTATGTCCTCCTTTATGTTAAATTCCAATCTGTTGAATGTATGTTGATATATTTGTGTGTTTGTGTGTACATGTATGCTTGTATGTCATGTATGTATGCATGTATGCATGCTTGTATATTGTATGTATGCCTATATGCATGTAAGTTTGTATCTACACATTTATGTATGTATGCTTGTATGGATGTAGGATTGTATGTACATATGTCTAATGCTTGTATGTATGTATTTATGTATGTCTTTAGAGGGAGGGAGAATTTTAAGAGAGATTCTGGAGAGATGGAGAGGGGGTGGAAGTGAGATTTTAAGAGAGAGGGAGTGGGAGAGAAGGGGTTGGAGTGAGAGGGACTTGGCTAGGTAGGGTGGGAGGGATAAAGGGAGGGAGAGAGAGAAAGGGGGGTGGGAGAGAGAGAATTGAGAGAGAGAGAGAGAGAGAGGGGAGATAGAGAGATAGAGAGAAAGAGAGATTTATGTAGGTAGGGTGCCAAAGGGAGAGACTTGAGAGTGTGAGGGGGTGAGAGGGAGAGACTTGAGAGATAGGTAGTGAGAGGGAGTGCGAGAGAGAGGGAGTGTGAGTGAGAGACCTAAGAGAGGGAGAGGGTGTGGGAGGGAGTGGCCTGGTAGAGGTACAGAAAGAGGGGGTGGAGTGAGAGGGACTTATCTAGGTAGGGTGGGAGGGATAGATAGAGAAAGGGGAGAGAGACAAAGAGAGAGTTACCTAGGTAGGTTGCTAGAGGGAGAGACCTAAGAGAGAGAGGGGGTGAGAGGGAGAGACATGAAAGAGAGTTACCTAGGTAGGTTGCCAATACGAAGACAATCTTCAACTCTCTTGGTTTCTTCAAGTTGAGTTTTCAATGAGACAATTTCAAGATTTGTGAGTTGCTCTTGAGCAAGAGCTTGAGCTGAGTTTTTTTCTTGAACAAACATTTGTTTTTTGAGTTTTCTTAGCTATTTTAATGCACATTTCAGTTCACCTTCAAGATCCACTTCACCATCTTCAGCATCATTGTTGTTAGTATCTTCATGTTGAATGATTTCAGCCATGAATAGGTTTTCATCTTCTTCATCTAAAGAGTCTTCAGATTCAGAGTCTGTTTCATTTTTGCTGAATAGACTCTTTTTCTTTTTGAAGTTGAATTTATGTTTAGGTATATATGCCTTTTTCTTAGGGAATTTTCTAGATTTCTCGTTGTCACTATTCGGATCACCATAGGGGAACTTTGCAGGAAAGTGGCCTATTTTACCACAGTTAAAGAATTTGAAGGGAAGTTTTCCCTTATACTTTCCAGACCCCTTTTTGAGATTCCTAACAAAGTGGGATTCTTTGGAATCAGAAAATTCGGATTCAATAGCCTCAGCTTTTTCTTTCCTTTCAGTATTTAAGGTAGTTTCTTTAGCAGAAGAATTGTTTTTACTGATTCTCATTTCATAGGTAGTTAGAGTGCCTTGTAGGTTGTCTAGGGTAAGTTGGTCAAAGTGTTTCTTCTCTTCTAGAGTAGCGACCTTAGCTTCAAATTTGGTCGGTAAAGTTCTAATGACCTTAGTTACAACATCAAATTCTTTCACTTCTTCTCCCAAACCTTTCATAGCATTAACAATTTCATCAACTCTCAAGAAGTAATCAGCCACTTTTTCATCGTCCCTCATTTTTATTTCTTCAAATTGGTGTTTTAGAGTGAGGAATTTTGACTGTTTTACTTTTTCATATCCTTGATAGATAGTTTCAAGTTTAGTCCAGATATCACTAGCAAAGTTGCAGTGCATGACTTTGATTTTCCAGAAAACATAATCAGTTCCATCAAATAATGGAGCTCTATTCATGGATGTGCCTTCATGAGCTTGAGACATTTTGAACAAACTCCAAGGCCAAAATCAATCCTAGGTTGGATAGACCTATCAGAGGACCCTAGGCTCTAATACCAATTTTTTGAGTGAAAAAGACACTGAGAGGGGGGGTGAATCAATGTCATTAATAGTTTTGACAAATTTTACTAAAATTGAAATAAAACAGATGTATGCTCTCATTTATCAATGATAAACTCATTCATGTATTGAATGCAATCACATAAATTGAAATGAGAATTATAATAGTGAAACATAGCATATTAAAGCATTCATGCAATGAATTAGATGAACCACATTAAGCAAAGTGACACAAGATATGTCAAGTGGAAAACCCTCCTAGGGTAGAAAAACCACTCCTAAACTGCTGCCTTTTTAGGATTTCATTTTAATAATCACTTTTGACAATGCCTCATAGGCTGATTTCTGAGCACCAACTCAAGGAGCACCAACCCCTCTTTTAGAAACACCGATTTCAAGGAGCACCAACCCCTTTTCTATTTTTAGTAAGACATACAATGATACAGAGGATCTCTCCATTTCTCTAGTTTCTCTCAAGTGCCTCTTGATGGACAATGCCTACAATTCTCAAGGTAATGCCTACAATTCTCAAGGTTCAAGAATGACCCTTCAAAATTCTAACCATTTTCAAGCCTTAAGGCAGCTTGATGATTAACTCATATTTTAGTTTTTCAATCTCAATGCTCAACATCTCTTCAATACAATCATAGTGATATACTCACACTGGTTTTTCACTTTCTTTCTCATACATTTCTCATAGTTCCTAAAAATAGTTAACACTTTCTCACTATTTTTCCAAAATCTAAAAACCTTATTTCTCACTTATTTTCCAAGAAGAAAGAAAAGCCCCAATCTTTCTATTTTTCTTCTTGCACAGATTTCATCATTACATATACGAAAAAAATTACAACTGTAGCCCCTTTTACATATTTCAAAATCAACAGAGGTGATTTTCAAGGTACCCCCTTTCTATCGAACAACCTTGCCAGGTATTTATGTGTTTCTGAGAGAAAGATCAGCATGTAGGTTTTCTTCTGACAAGAATAGTCAAGCAGTATGCAAATTTAGAAAGGAGATTGAACCCTGTCCCCACAAGGAGCTTGCACAGGTAGTGCTAACTGAAACAGGATTAAAACAATATATATTCCATGAACAATAGCCTCAAAAAATAACTGCAACAACAATGTAACTGAGACTACAAAGCAGTGTAACCAAAACCTCATAATAATGCACCCAAAGACAATTATCACTGAATCTAGGTGAGAGACTAAAGATATTTGCAGAACCCATGATTAACCATATATCAAAAACATCATCCCTTAAAGAAGGAGCAGAATCAATATGGTAAACTATTGTGATATGCATTTTAGATTATGTGAAATCATGCATTAATTCTGACCACGAACATAATAAACCCATTTTTCATCTTCCAGATAGAAGTAAACACATGTCTTCTATTATAAGAGCTAATAGAAGTAATGGTTCTCCAAAAATAGTTGAAAATATGAATACCTGTGAAGAACAGAAGAGAGTCTATCATGGAGCAATTTACCAGACTTGGCAAAGCAGCAAAGCAACACAAACTTCTTCAAATTTTGAGCTCTTACCCAGTGACAAAATACTGACAAGAGTATCGACCATGGTAATGATCTTTCATATTCCCCCATTCAATGTCCAAGTAATTCAGAAAGCCAAAAAACACAATGAAACGACTGAGAAAAGATCTCTATGGTGGCAGCCAAGATAGGGTTTGAAACCCAGGGACAGTGGAACAATATGATTGCCCTAAACTTTCCAAAGAAAAACAACCGATGTCATTTACCAATGTTGATAAAGTTTGAAGTCCGAAAGGACTGAAGTCATAAATAGAAACTCATAATGCATTTTGAAATCCACAGACAGTTCAATGCAATGCATGCCGACCATCATCATTACCACAGCTCAAATATTGACCAAGTGAAATGCCGACACAATAATACCTCGTATAATTTTTCATGACCACTTTACAAACCAAATGTCGATTACCTTAGTCATACTTGTTTCCAAGTAATCAAAGCCATGGCACTTCCATGGTGACATTTTAAATAAACATAACCTTATACCTGATGTCAGCCTTAAGGCCTAGTGATTTTTCAACACCACAAGACCCAATAACATATGCACAAGTAGTGAACAATTTGTTTTCCTTTATTCAAAGTTGATTGCCATCATATAATTCCCTATATCTCCAATTTCTTATGAAATGTAGCAAAGGCTAATTCCATGCCAAATTCAATATGCCATAAATCCATGCCAAATTCAATATACTGTATGCCCAAGCCAATATCACATGATTCATATACTCATGCCAGTATTATTAATTAAGGAAACTCGATAGGGTTTTCTTAGGACTAAGAACCAACTGCAATTGAAAAAAACCAAGAACCAAGATAACTGAAAGCATTACCTTACAGAGAAGCACACCTCCGATGTTGTTCAAAAAAATTGTATCAATGTCATAATTTTAGAAAACTGAATAAGCCAATAACATATAACCATGTAGATCACTCTAGCACAAAATGTCAAATCAGAATTATATCACTTGAACATGGGAACATAAACTTGTAACCAAGATTCCTTATGATATGCACATGGAGTCAAGAGATCAGTGCCATCAAAGAGAACATCATAATACAGAAGTAAGTGTGCCATTGACAGAATGGAAATAGTGCAATTGAGTAATCAACCACCAAGATGCCAAACTGAAACACAATATTGTCATCAAGGACAAATAGCAAAAGAGAAGCTCAACAAGCCTAGATCGTGGAGTAGTCTTAGTGAACCTTCTTAGACTCTCAAACCCCCTAATGCACCAAAACCGCATCTCTTTGAGGAATTTTTTTATTTAACAATTGACTTACCTTGTGTATTGATGCAATTAGGGGAGGTCCTGTAACACAACTCAACACAAAATCAACCAACAACAACAATTCATAATTAACAATTCATACAATCCACAATAGGCTTCTTTGTTACAACTTCATCAAAACTAGATTTATACACCAACTAGGCCTCAAATTAGGCCTCTTTTACAAAGGACCTTATCTTCAATCCTTTTCCAAAACACCAAACCCAATAGGGAAGTAGTTTATATGTTATGAAACCAAGGATTCCACCATTGTTTTTCATAAAATCACTCACCAAAGTGCCAAATCACAAAATTGATGCAGAGAGGGATGGATACCTACTCCAAATGATAAATAAATGATCTTAGATCAAACTCCAAAATATATTCCAAAGATCTCACCAAAATTCACCCTTTGAGCATGCTTCCCCTAGCAGTATTCCAAATCCGGTTCTAGGCAGTTTTCTCAAGAACTTCCCAAAACACTTGGCAAATAAATTGTTGATTAAGATACCCTTTTCAGGGCCACACGACATACATTAGAACCAAGGGTGACTTCTTTGGACTATGTTTGACTTCCAATAAGCCTACCTAGCAAAAAAATTCCCAGTTAGCCCAAATTTGCAAAGGAAGTACCTTTTAAAAGTGAGGTTTCCACTCAAACATAAAGAACAGTCAATTTTCATGATACCAAACCACCAATTTCATGATTAATTTTCCCACATAAGGTCATTACCCTACTATCCCAAGAAACCCTCCAAAACACAAGTAAAAACAAGGGTTTTCAAGGATTTCACAACTCCAAGCCTCTCCCAATCCTCCCAAGGGTCAAAAAACCTCCCAATACCTCTGCACAAACTTATCAAACAATCACAATGCCATTACACTCATTATTTTTTAGAATCACCATCATGGTTATTCACTTTCACATAGAAAAGTGCTCTGCCCAACCCAGTGCATCACTCCACCGACCAAACCCATGCCCTTCCAGAATCCCAAACACATTTGAAATATAAATTATTATGTTACACACCAATCCAATGAGTTATATATCCATTACAGTGGGTGGATTGGTGAAAATCAATACATTATAGCCTCAAACCCTTACACTATCAAAATAGGGCAGACTTGGAGAAACGACTGAAACTCTCTTCTAAAATGGAATTAAGACACAAAACCTTATTCAAGTGAAGATAAATTCATGCATCAATGATCTCCCAAACCTTCAAGGTATCACACACCTGTATGGGTCTGTACACAGAGAAAGAACATAGGAAAACACATGAAAATCACAAAATTTAGAGAATTCCTTATTTTATTTTATTCAAATCTTGAAGATCAGCCTCCATTCGAGCATTTACATGATATTTATCTTTTTTCCCTTCAAACTCAACTCCCCCAATGTATCTTACTATTTTTTAAACTTCTTAACTAACTTATCTCTTGACAACTTTTCCAAAAATGTATTTTTTTGCAAATGTCAAGCCAAATCTCCCCACTAAACACCTAGAATGACTCAAAAGTACTAAATACATATTAAGAGTGGTCTCATAGAAATTATTTAGCATAGATCAAGATATTATACTCAAAAACAAAAAGAACCTTGCTTTTACCCATCTTGACATGGACTGACAATGTGTTGCATTTTTCCTAATGTTTTTTGCAATTTTGAAATCTAAACCTTCTAAACACCTAGGAAACGTCAAAAATGACTCATTACAATGGAAAATGGTCTTATTGACCTTATTTAATGCTTCCATTTTGAGTCTATCTTGAATTCATGGCATGCTAAATTACCACATTTATTTAAGGCATTCTAGATTGAAAAAAATCATGTGACCTTTGTCTATGCTAGGTTAACTCTTGTACAGGATGATTGTAAGTATTCTTTATGAAGCCTTGAATGACATATATTTTGATTAACTTGAATGGATACATTTTTTAGGAACTAATATTCATCTCATTACCATGCTACAAATAAAATTATCTACCATGTCAAAGAAATGAGCATAGAGGAAACTAACAGATGAAGAGAACGAAACCTTCAAAGAAAAGGAGAGAGTTCGAGTGGCGGCATATCGTGAAAAGAAGAAATTGGAAACGATTGACAAAAACAAGCCAATTGAAGAGGAACCTCAACCATCAAAAAGAGAAAAGGGATTGGCAGCACAAAAGGCACGAATGTGAAAGCATCGTGGTAAGACAGATTCAGATACCGTAGTTGGAGACATGCCCTCTAGGATAAGTGAATATGAAGGGACACCATTAAGCACAAGCAAATATGGAGGGACACCATCTACTACAAGTGAATATGGAGGGACACCATATACCACAACTGAATATTGTTGGACACCATCCAACACATATCAAGTTGAGAGTACGTCATCACGTAGATTTCATGAAGAAGGTATGCCATCATCCCCACGTGAACCTCAAGGTATGTCTTCTTCTCCACCCTCGATCAAAGGTACACAATCTAGCCCACCTCAATTAAATATTGATGAAATTCCTAATGTTGATATGTATGTCGCTAGGAGAACACCACCTAGAATTTTGTGTAGAAGGCCAAAGTATTTGATTAATATTGATGATGATATTTTGCAGCACATGAAAGGTAAGATTTCAACATGCACTTGTAGAAGATATGCTGATAAGATTTGGAAATTTTTCTTTGAAAGGCTAAATGAGACTGCAAGATGTCAACTATTTGTTGAAATGATGAGGGGTGTAAAGTATAGGAACATCATGAAGACTCTTGGGTTGAGAACATCGAATGCATCGAGTGAAGACACTATTGTGAAGAATCTAATGGATGCTTATGAGAGTGTGGGTAAGACCTTATCCTCAAAGGATAGTAATGTCACCCGACGTGTCATTACATCAACTTTGGTAAGCTATCAAACAAAGAGAGCTTGTCTCATTAGAAAGATGAGTGAACAAACAGGAATTATTAGAAAAACTTTATCAAAAGACATTCAAAGGAGGCAAAGAATTGAGGACGTTGATTCAAATGACTTATGGGCATGTTCGGATAACTATGCAGCATAGTTCAAGAACTCACGCATGTTCTACTAGTTGTGCAGGATGCATTTCATTACAGGTGTTCAACATATGTGGAACTTTTGTGAGGTCGGGCATTGAAAGGGGAAGCATGATGGTGTAGGAGCATGCATGAAAAAAGCATTAGCACGAGAAGAGTTAAAGTATAAAGACAGTGCAAATTTGACAGATGCAAAATCAATCGTCGAGTGGTGTAATGCTTTGATGGGTCCAGATAATGAAGGTACGACTTCAGTTCGTAGGTTTTTTTGGTTGATGGATGATACTAACATTGTACCATATGAGGATTGTTGTACAATAACAGGATCGAGTGAGGTACACTATTTCCTTAGCTCAAATGTAGGTTCATGGAGTATCGATACACGAAAGATGGAATTATTTTGTTCTTCATGTAAAATGCAAGCTTGGAATGATTGTGAGTCAGGGGAATGGGTTGAAAAATGGTTGACAAGTTATCTTAGCCCACTTCACATGTATCACCCTTCGACGACATTAGAAGTGACACAGATGGAATCATCGGTCAACTTTGACCACGTATTAAATCTAGTTCAACCAAGTGATATATCTACTTACTTAGTTGTTGAAATTCCATATCATTATCTTATTTTGTAGTGTATTCATAATGTTGACTAATTTCAAGAGATTTGTTGCACATATCAATGCAGGGTATGTTTATGCAATTATTGCAGTTGAATACAATGAAGAGGGAACAAACTATTAATTGTGTCATTGTGTTGAGGCCAAAAATAAATTGGAGGCCCTATTTATAGATGGAGAAAACATCGAATACCCTAGAGGCTCAATTGTGGTTACTGGAACGTGGCTTAGAAGGTACCCACATTTGAGTGTTAAACATTGGTTGTTTTAGGATTTTGACACGCATCGTAAGATTCTTCATTACTCAAACCTTTATGTGGCATCCAATGTTTGTTTGACCAAATATGGGGGTAGACCTTTGAACATGGCCTTGTGGAAGGTCTATGAGTCTGACCATGAGGCAATACTTGACACAATAAAGAGTAGAGCAGACCCGGATGATTCGTTGGATTAATTTGTAAGTATATGCACATTGGTTCTTATTAATTTATACTTGTATGCACATTAATTTTTTTGATGCCAATGCTATCATCTTATTTTACTTTTCCTATTTGTAAGTAACCTACTAAACATTGATTGGTGTCCCCTTGTAGAAAATGCAAATATATGAGCCATCCAGGAGAATGCCAGCCAGAAAAGCAATGTAACATCCTTATTTTGATGATCTTGACAAATCTCAATCATGATTTTAAGCCATTAGAAAAGTGTGTGCAAAGCTTGGTGAGGGAATTTCAAGTTATTCATTTGAATTTAACCTTATCATGAGCAGTTATGATGTAGACATTATAAGAGCATCTCAAATTTCAACTTACTCTAGTCATGAGAGGTGTTGTGTGCAATAGGTATGTTGGAATTCCTAGTGAAGATGTATGACCAGGAGTGACTAAGTTGTGAGACCTGCATGCCTATCTGTAAGTTCCTTCCATCTATTTTCATTTCATTTCCATTTTGTATGCTCTTTCCTTTTCTCTTTTACTTTGCGTATTTATAAGTAAACTACTAAAAATTGATTGGTCTCTCATTGTAAAAAATGTTGATTTATGAGTCATCAAAGAGAATCTCAGCCAAAAAAGAAATGCAACATCCTTATTTTGATGATATTGACAAATCTCAATTTTGATTTCAAGCCATTATAAAAGAGTGTGTGAAGCTTAGTGAGGGAATCTCAAGTTACTCAATTGAAGTTAACCTCATAATGAGCACCTATGATGTAGACATTTAAAGAGAATCTTGAATGTATGAGTGACATTGGAAAAGATCTATGAGAATGAAGTACCTAATGCATTGTAATGAGATTTACTCTAATACTATAATTTTGGAGTTCATGTTTGGTGCAATAGCACCTTGTTCTATAAATGCCTTCAATAGGCAAATTTGCAAAATTTGAATTTTGAAATGTAAACAATGTGAAAAAGGTCATGTGAAGGTCATATGTAATGTATTCAAAGTCTCAAAGAGGTCATTAGGTGATTAGAGAAGTGATATAAAGCATGTAAGGTCGAGAAAAATAGAGATCTTTTGTATTCTTGAATATTTACAATCAATAAAGTCCCTATTTTAGTGATTTTATGAGTTTTTCTAGTTGTTCATTAACTTGTATGGCCTGTACAGTAGTTTAAGGCCTTGAATCTTCTTGTTTAAGGTATAATAATGAAGTATTTTTCATTTGAATCTATTTAGGAGGGTATCCATTGAGTTTATCATTAGTTTGAACTAATTTTTCTCAACTTGGTATGTAAACCCTCAAGATTGGGGTTTTGAGAGTATAGATAACCAATAATGACTACTCCATCGAATTTGATAGTTTACATCAATGGAGTAAGTTATTCTTAGGATTTTTTAGGTGTGTGTGTGTTTATCTGTGCAGGGGAATTCAAGAAACAAAGGTGGAGTTGTTGCTACAGGGTTTTATGATGAATTTCCAAGTGAAAAGTGTGGCTCCAAGTGGTGTTTTGAGGAAAACTTCTCAAATGACTTCACATAAAATGATTGATCTAGATAGATATTATTGAGTTACAACACATACTTCAAAATCAATAGTGATTGTCTTGGAACATGTGCATCAAAAATGACCTTCTTCGTTGTCCTCATTAGGCTAACTAGGCCTAATATACAAAGGAACATACCTTTAAACATTCAACAACCCCCTAAAATTGTTGGGGTGGCAATTATCATGTATCCAAACCCTCAGATCCACAATTTTTCTCACGAGAAACTCACTCCACCATGCCAAACCACAAAACCCTTATTTTATGCTAGTATGAGGAGGGTTTATTGAAAGGAATGGTTCCAAACCTTACCAGAACATGCCACCACCTTAGACCTTCTTAAAATTTCCTACAAAAACTCAAAATACAATCACTCAATCTCTACATGCAATATTTTATCAAACCCTAGGGTGAAACCTCATTTTTCATGCCCTTTTCCATCAAAATCTATAGGGGCAGCAACACAAACCCCATAAAAATTATTCCCTTTCACTTATAAATTTTTTTTCTGATCCTACATGATCGTGTTGGGCCCCTCTACAAAAACCTCTCTCAGTTTTGGCTATCTCGGAGTGGTTTTCCCATGGCGGCAGATTTTCACTTGATGGAAAAAGTGTCAAATGCAAGCAGTGCAAAGTTGCAAAGTGGTGCAACTTTCATTTTGCAACTCATGTGACCAAGCAGATTGTTCCAGCGCATCTAAATAGGTATTTTTACACTAGGCATGGTCCTCTTTCACACCCAAACACATGGAATCGCTTTGAGGTACATTCAACCGGATCGATCCCTTAAGAGTCCAAAGTGCTAAATGGCTTCAAACATCATCACGTTGTTACTCAGATACCATCATTCTTAGAAACTTCTCATTTGATCCTCAAAGACTGTTGGGCCCCTCTACAAAAACCTCTCTCGATTTTGGCTATCTCATAGTGGTTTTCCCGTGGCGGCGAATTTTCTCTTGATGGAAAAACTGTCAAATGCAAGCAGTGCAAAGTTACAAAGTGGTGCAACTTTCATTCTACAACTCATGTGACCAAGAAAAATGTTCCAACGGGTCTGAATAGGCATTTCTACGCTAGGCATAGTCCTCTTTCACACCCAAACATGTGGAATCGCTCCAAGGTACGTTCAACCAGATCGATTCCTTAAGGGTCCAAAGTGAAAAATGGCTAAAAAATTCAACAAGCTATTACTCGGATACCATGATGCTTAGAAAATTATCTTCTAATCCTATGGGATGGCATTAGACCCCTCTATAAAAACCTCTCTTGGTTTTGGCTATCTCAGAGTGGTTTTCACTTGGCGGTGGATTTTCACTTGATGGAAAAAGCGTCAAATGCAAACAGTGCAAAGTTGCAAAGAGGTGCAACTTTTATTTTGCAACTCATGTGACCAAGAAAATTATTCCAACACATCTGAATAGGTATTTTTATGCTAGGAATGGTCCTCTTTCACACCCAAACAAGCAAAATCACTCTAAGGTACGTTCAATCAGATTGATCCCTTAAGAGTCCAAAGTGCTAAATGGATGCAAAATTCAACATGTTGTTACTTGGATACCATGACACTTAGAAACTTCTCATCTAATCCTACAGGATCATGTTGGTCCCCTCTACAAAAACCTCTCTTTATTTTGGCTATCTCAGAGTCGTTTTCCCATGGCGACGGATTTTCACTTGATGAAAAAAGTGATCAATGCAAGCAGTGCAAAGTTGTAAAGTGGTGCAACTTTCATTTTGCAAATCGTGTGACCAAGCAGACTTTTCCATACATCTGAATGGTATTTCTATGCTAGGCATGGTCCTCTTTCACACCCAAACACGTGGAATCACTTCGAACTACGTTTCATCGGATCGATCCCTTAAGGGTCCAAAGTGTAAAATGGTCGCAAAGTTTAGCATGTTGTTACTCGGATACCGTGACGCTTAGAAACTTCTAGATTTTGATCTTACAAGATCGCATTGGGCCCCTCTATAAAAACCTCTCTCGGTTTTGGTTATCTCGAAGTGGTTTTCCCATGGCGGCGGATTTTCACTTGATGGAAAAAGTGACAAATGCAAGCAGTGCAAAGTTGCAAAGTGGTGCAACTTTCATTCTACAACTCATGTGACCAAACTGACTATTCCAACACATTTGAATAGGTATTTTTATGTTAGGCATGGTCCTCTTTCACACCTAAACACGCGGAATCGCTCTGAGCTACATTCAACCGGATCAATCCCTTAAGGGTCCAAAGTGCAAAAGGGAAGCAAAGTTTGATGGGCTATTACTCAAAAAATATGACACTTACAAACTCTTTGTTTGAGCCTATGAGATCATGTTGGACCCCTCTATAATAACCTCTCTCATTTTTTGTTATCTCAGAGTCATTTTCCTATGGTGTCCAGTTTTCACTTGATGGAAAAAGTGTCAAATGGAAGCAGTGTAAAGTTGCAAAGTGGTGCAACTTTTGTTTTGCAATTCATGTGACCAAACTAACTGCTCCAACGCATCCTGGTAGGTAGGTTTACACTAGGCATAGTCCTCTTTTACACCCAAACACACGGAATTGATATGAGTTGTGTTCAACCGGCTTGATCCCTTATGATGGCATGCAAAACAATGGAAAAGAGAAACATACACACGATGGTTGAGAAGTCTGATTATTCCACACAAAAAGTGTATGATCATTGGTGTAGAGCACCTTGTTCCTCCATTTGATGAAGAAGGTCTAGTTTAGTGGTTTTATTCATTATAATGTCAAATAAGGCCATGATAACCCATTCTGTAATCTTGCTTTTAGTTTTGAGTTAGTGTGGAGTCATTTGAGTCAATTATGTAAGTACAAATAAGAAAATAGCATTGGTAAAGGCATTGGAAGAGATTACTAATGCTACCCTTATTCAAAATTCAAAATTTAGGCCTTAAAAGCAAGGCTAGACGAGGTGAAAAGAAGAAATTGCTTGAGAATAAGTTAGAATAGGTTGGGAATAGGGTGAGGTTGTGGAGTTTGATGTGTTCAAATGGTCTGCAAGGACAAAGGAGGTCAAAATTATGTTATGGCATGATGCCCTAATTGGGAATAGAGGGGTTTTGAATGAAAAAGAGAGGTTTGAGGGAGTAAAAGTGGGTAAAGTCAAGGGGCAGCATAATTTGGTGGTCAATTAAGTTTGTGCAGGTAGAATGAAGAGTGTTGGAAGTTATTTTGAGGTTTTATGACGTATGGATATGGGGTTTTCAATAAACCCTCATGAAATTTGAGAAAAAGTGAGGGTTTAGAGGATAGTGGGGTTAGAGGGCCAATCACGCCCTAAAAATTGTGGATTTTGTGGATTTGCAAACTGGTAAATGCTGCCCAATGGTGTTTTGCAATTGGAAGAGTTATTGAGAGCGTTTTTCTTTGTTAAATAGACATATTCGGGGGTCTAGGACAGCGTATTATAAATTATAACTTGCTTTCTCCAGAATCCATTTCATATACAAGAAATAATATTGAAATTTTTTGACATATAAATCTTTCGACGTGTTTATATGGTGACACATCAAGAACATATTGGAACCCTTTTATGAATCATTTCATGGAATACCAATTGAAAACATTTTTTTTTCTTTTAGATAAAGTTGTTTAGCATCAATCAATTAATATTCAAGACAAACCATGAAGGACAACAATGATCAATGCTAGGGCTAACCAATTAATAAGTATACATGTGAATAAGTCAAGTATGTACATGTGAATAAGGGAAGCACAAGTACTCAAAAATATGTAAGCCTTGAAGAATACACACAAATACATAGTATACACAAATTAATGTAAAGTATATGCACGAATACAAGGTATGCGCATGAAAACACGTAAGTCACAAAGTATACACATAAGTTGTAAAGTATACACTTGAACACGTAACTCATATCTATTGAACCACCAATTTAGAATGAAAATATGGACACCATCGATAAAAGATATTTGTATTAACCAAATAGCCATGTAGGCATACATCAATATATGTCGATATAAGTATGAAATATATGTACAAAATAGCCATATAGGCTTACGAGAATGCCATATAGGAATACAATGTCAAATATGTCCAATACAAAATATGTACAAAACTGCCATGTAGGCATACAACAAAGGGCTCTTGAATCAAAAGTCATTGCTCTCCATGCTCTAGAAATAAATTATTTCCCTTTGCTTGTCGATCGGATGGCGATAGGTTCTTCACTCATTTGTGTTGTGCTCGAGGAGTGCTCCTACTGATCCTCCTAGTGTTTTGCTCATGGTGAAGTTTTAACTGTTACAATAAGAAGTAAAGACATGAACATATAGAAACTAAATTATAAAAAATGATATATTTGAAAAAATAATCACTTACCACCATCTCATGATCTCTCTCCATGAGGAAAATATTCGCATGCCCATGCTTAGGCATGCTCAAGCCATGTATAAACCATCCAAATAGAAATTAAACTACGAATCAATAATGGTTTGATTGTTCACTAACTAACATCTATAACAATGAATGTAAATTGAAATTTAATAATTTGCCTCATACCTCCCCTATTAAAGCCATCAAGGATTGTATAGCAGATGAAACACCGATCTGCATTGCCCTCATCACATTCAGAGGTGTTTCATCTTGCAACATCTGAAAATAAAACAACAAATTATTCAACATAATCAACGATGTGCATATAAACTACACAAATCTATTAAGTACAATTCATTAGTTAAACTCTTTATTCTATTACCTCCATGTAGGTTTGAGTAAATCCACTAGCACTGGGAGGTGTTCCCTCAAAACCTCCACTATTAGCCTGTTCAACATCCAAAATCACATATTAAAATACCATTCGTAAAACAATGTTATTAACATGTAATAAATTTATAATTGTTTACTAGTTACATACCCCAGTGATAGGTGTACTACAAAAATAAGTAGGTGAGGGGCCGGTGTATCCAGTCTCAACATTGTGACCTTCCAATTTTATTAAAATCATAAAACATTTTTAGTTAATCTTGCATTTCAAAATTGAAATTTAATAAATTAAATTCAATGAAAATTGCTAAATTTTACCTAACTATCAATGCCATATGCTTCATGCAAAATGTCAGCTGCCCTCTCCATCTCCATAGCTATAGACGGATCCTACGTAGCAACCTCTTGATTTTTGGCGGGGTCATATGAACAAGTCACCCCGCAACATTGACACACATGGGTTCAAACGCCACCACTTGAAGACTCCCCTGGATGGTGTTGTAGAATAGGGATAGTATGATGGATGACACTCTAGTTCAAAGTGTTGATCACCTGCAATGTCTCTACGTCGACACTCTCCTTCATGACAAAAGGCATAACAACATGCTCACGAGGCGGCCTAGCGAGAGCTCATCTCCCTTGTCATGTAGGATCTGGCTATGCACCGGGTCTATCCTGAGCCGACCACCCACCTCTCCCCTAGAAGTCCCTCATATCAAAATAATTTGGGATTTTGTTCAATATGAACTCACTGTATAGTTTCCTAAGGAAATCTTGTGGGACTTCGCGATTGTTGCACGGTGGGTAATTGAAGACCATGTACCACCTATCATAAAAATGGTTCCTAATTTGTTGGTGGTGGCACCAATGAATAGGAAACCTCTTTGCATTGAGGGTAATATTTTGATTTGTGTGTGGGTCAATGAATAATGAGCACAAATCACCTTTTGTAATTTTTAAATCCATTACATCTTTATATGATAATTTATTCACATAATAATCCCTAGCCGCCTACCTCTTATCTTGCCATCTAGTTATTTTTTTCTAATTGAATCTACATTTAATAACATATCTTTGAATGAACTTGCTAGGGTCATTCTTTCTATTGTTGAACCATTTGGATCACTCAACCTACTGATTAAATCCTCAATTTATTTTATTTGTTCTCAATTTCACTCATTAAATTTTGTTGAGTGCTAGGAGGGGGTTGAGTGATAGGTGGAGGTTGTTTTTGTGGCTGATTTTGTTCTTGAGGATTTGGTTGCTCTTCTGTTGAGGATTTTGAGGGTTTGCAGGTTGACTTGCATCTCCTAAAAATTCAAACAAATATATATCGAATACAACCTAAAACTAACAAAAATAAAACAATCCTTATCTCTCACACCTCCTCCTCCTCATGGCACCATCGTTGCAAAGAAATAGCAACCGTTGGTGAACATTTTTGCACAATGCCTCCTCCTAGAACGCGAGCACGAAAAATGGGGGTTTTCGCTGCGGGAACAACAAAAAACACAGTTGAAATGAAAATGAATGAGTTTAAATTTATATTTTCTTTTAACATGTCATAGTGCGCTCACGTTATGACTTTTCAAACAAAAAAAATTGAAAGTGGCCACAAATTAGCTACCCATTTCCATGTGCCCGCCCATGTCGTGATCCCTAATTGCTTGCTAGATGAATGGGGAGATTATTTTCACTTTTATTCATTTATTAAAGTAGAGAAAAGTGGCTTGCGTACTTATTCTTGGTTATCATTGATGTCAATAGTATGGTGTTTGTTGATGATGTTGTCTCTCTTGTTAGCAAAGTGGTAGTGTGTGATCGGTTGCATATATTGCAATCAGGAAGGATGTCATGAGTTAAAACCTCTACTATCATACAACACGAAAATGGGTAGTTAAAACCTAAAGTTGGTTGGGCTTGGAACCTTATAGTTTTTAGCTAGGGCATATCTTCCAATTATAGTGCTAATCATGAGTCAAGGAGAAATACTATGATGCTTGATATTGATTGTAGTCAAGGAGAAATACTATGATGCTCGAGATTGATAGTACTCAAGGAGGAATATTATAATGCTCAAGTTTGATAGTAATCAAGGAGCATACTATGCCAATGATGGATGTCCTTGGTTCCTTAACTATTTGATGGACTGTAGGGAAGAAAATTTCTAACGAATCTCAAGTAGGTAATATATAGAACTCACCTCAGTATTATAACCTATGTGAAATGGTATCTTAAGTTACTCATGGTAGGAACACCTTAGGAATTGGTCATTAGGAAGTTAACTTATAAACTACAAGGAGGTATGAATGTCTACTCTCTCACCATGCACCATATACTCTTCTTGGAGAGGTTGATAGGGATTATATCCATTTTAGTTGGGATCATATTGCACCCCCATGCTGAAACATGACAAGTTATGAACAAGGAGTTGTCTTGACCTTACCGAACATAATGTATGTTTTGGTAATGTTAACAATTGATCCTCCATTGGTCTTTATGTTATAGTATGTTTATAATATTATGAAGGTCTTATATCAGACATGATGGTTAAATATTATAATGCATGTTCAATCACTTTCTTTTTGTTTAGTTTTTAGCTAATCCATTGTTATCATGCTTGTATTGATATAAAAAATATGCAAAAAAATTGGATCTCGTTGGGGTTGTTATCATAGTGTCCCTAGTTGTACAAACATTCAAACTTAAAATCAATTGAATAAGCATCATTTTAGCTTCTTGTAATGGTTGGTATTCTTCTTGGCTTTAGAGAATCCCACTGTGCATAGTAAACTATAAATTTGTGATTGTATTGATAGTTTAAGGGGGAATTGAGAGAACAATTATATGTTGTATAGGTACCCAGATTGTGAGGATATAAATCATGTATTAATATATTTTCTTATTTCATAATACATATTCTTATTTCATAATGTAGGAACAATTATGTGTTGTATTTTTGACATGAGATGTGAAAGGAAAGAAGTGTAGATTATAATTCATGTTCAATCACTTTATTTTTATTTAGTTGTTAGCTAATCCATTGTTATCGTGCTTGTATTGATATAAAAAAAAATATGAAAAATTTTTGGATCTCGTTGGGGTTGTTATCATAGTGTCCCTAGTTGTACAAACATTCAAACTTAGAATCTAAATTGAATAAGCATAATTTTAGCTTCTTGTAATGGTTGGTATTCTTCTTGGTTTTAGAGAATCCTATTGTTCATAGTAAACTATAAATGTGTGATTGTATTGGTAGTTTAAGGGGGAATTGAGAGAACAATTATATGTTGTACAAGTACCCAAATTGAGAGGATATAAATCATGTATTAATATATATTCTTATTTCATAATGTAGGAACAATTATGTGTTCTATTTTTGACATGAGATGTAAAAGGAAAGATGTGTAGTAGCATAAAGAAAATGAGGAAAGTATGCAACTAGTGGAGAAAGAGGTAGATTGTATCCATTACTAAGGTCTTGTATGAATGTAACAAGGGGTAGATTATAATCATTTCAATTTATATTTATTTTACACTTATTTATTATATAATAATGACAGTAGGTATTTTCCACTATTGACTAGTTTGGGTTTTCTCTCTTTAGAAGATTTGCACGATAAATATGGTGTTCAATTCTCCTCTTCCTCTATTATTAACTTCCATTTAATTTATGACTAATTAATACAATATGTATAATAATTGTTTTGTGATTTTCATAATTTGTGTGGTTCTTAGATTATGGATCATGGGTGTTGAAATTTTGTAATGGTCATGTCGATGCGAGGATACCAGTATGGGCCTAATTATGCTTGATACATAAAGAATCGAAGCATAACAGAGCCACGGGTACTCAAATCTCAACAAGATCAATCAATCAAAATTGAAAGTAAACATTTTATCAAAAAAACCTAACATGCTAAATTTATGAATAAAGAAAATATCTACTCTAATCTATTAAAATTTATCCTATTGTAGAATTGGTGTCACATTGATGTGGACCGACGACCCTTTGTCAATATCGTGATAGTGAGCTTGTTTCAATTGATTCTATGAAAGAGAATCGATGAAACCATGGTGTTTGATGTGTGAAAACCTAAATTATGATAAAAATGAACATGATGCAAGCTAAGTTACCATGATTTTATGTTGTAAATGATTTAATTATGCAATTTCTAAGCTAATGCTAAGCTAATCTAAGCCAATTTAAGATAAAATGATGCTAATAGATGAAACCCTAATTTATTTACAAACTAAGATGAATGCATGGAATCCATTAATGGATGCTCTAACCTATTATGCAACTAAAATAAATTGAAAATAAGCTAAATGTGTGCAAATTGAGAGTATGGATGTGAGTAAATTTAACAACATAAGTTTGCAATCAAATATCCCTCCTCTTCCTTTTGTCTCCAAATAGTGATCTATTTATAGGAGAGCAAATGAGGAAGGGGTGGTTGAGATCAAAAAGTTAATCAACGGTTCAAGATGAAGAAGATGAGAGGCATGGATCATGGATTCTCATCAACAGATGAGAATGCATGATGAAAATTGATCAAAGGCTCACAATTACCTCAAACAATCACACTTTTGACCTGCTCACACAAGTCAAAGGTAACTTGCTTAGGAGATTAACGGGTTAACTTGCTTTTGAAGCTAAGTGATTTGATTGGAGGAGAGGTAATATTCCTTTTGGATGATGAAAAAGATTAATTTACAAAATAAAACAAAGTTTTAATTATGCAAAAGGATAAAGAATATTCCATGGGAATATTCCCTTTGATTAGAGTAAAATTAGCTTAATTGCTAATTAAACAAGGTTTAATTTATGCAATTAGGGGATTCAATGAATTAGAGATATTTATTATATTAGATGATTTAATAAATATGGGAGGGGTGAAATGATATTTAATTAAGTAACTTAGTGTTATTTAATTAAATAAGATGACTTAGGAGATTAAATTAAATATTTTGATTTATTTAATTTAATGAGATGAAGTGTTAGTGTGAAAAGAGGTGAATTAACCGGATTTAATTAATTAGGCCAATGGATGAAAATGATGTAATTAATTAATTAACTAGGCTAATTGAATTAATTAAGTGAAAAGAGGATGGATAAAGAGGAAATGATGTTAATAAACCTTTTTCAAGTGTATGACATTGATTAGGACATTTTTCAGTGTCTATATTTTGCCCCTCTTTGAAGCGAGGTACCTACTACTTCAGTTCAAAGAATAACATTTTTCTAATTTTTTAGATGCCCCAATGGAAGAAGAAAACTGACTCCTTGCCTCCTCGAGAAATTGGGCAGAAATTTCAAATTTTGGGTTGATTTCTTGATAAAGGTTCAAAAGATGCCCCAAGGGCTCAGAAAGGTTTTGGGATGCAAGAATAATGCCAAAATGCAAAAAATATGCAAAATTAGGTCCAGATTGGCAAAATTCATGAAAATGATAATAAACCCCATTAATAAGGTTAAATTAGGGCAAAAAACCCTAGTTTTCTAGCTTAAATGGGCCAAGAGGGGTCATTTTCAATTCATTTATCCATTCATACTTAAAGATTTCTTGTGATTTGAGCTCTGACCATTCAACGAAATGGTGCACCATGAGCTTCCCTGACACATCTCAGATCAAGTTCGTGAGTTATAGCGGCTTCCAAGCGTAGGACCACTAGTATGTGATTCGAAACTTGATTTGAAATTTGAAATTTTGATGCATTTATTAGGCGTTTAGAATTTAGAATTTGGGGACGTTGCTACAAACGGCCAAATGATATATAGTGACGCATATGTCCAAGGCAATGCTTTTTCGGATTTGAATTTAGGGTTTCAAATTTTAAACAGAGGTGTGGTCTTGTCCAGTGACACACTTGCCAATTTGAAAGTTAGGGTTAGGTTAGGCAAAATTCTAAATCACAACGCCATCTTGTATTGGCGATGCATTTGTCAATTTGAATTTTGAAATGCATTGGGCGTCGTCATTTGGATTTGAATATAAGGACGCATTTGTAATTTTCAAGCCAAAAATTCCAAATAACTTCAAATTTTGATGATTTCTTGACGTTGTGCACTTCATGGGTGCAGGAGATCTTCCCACTATTGATGTCAAGAGAGCATAGGCCCACAGTACTGCAGATTTTGGGCGATTTGTCAAAGTTGCACCAAGAGCACCTAGGAGAGATTAGATTGTGGTATATCACATATGTTCTTGTTGTGAGGACAGTGTTGTGCGAGAGATGGCATAGCGAGACCTCATCCTTCCACCTTTCGACGGGGGAGGCGACGGTGACCTTAGAGGATGTGTGGCGGATATTACGGTTGCCTATCCACGGTGATCGTGTGACCTACGATCCTGATGTTAGATTTGATGCTTGCCTAGAGGTGATGGATATGGACCAGATTATGTTGGTCACCTCGCAGATTGATTTAGAGACACACAGAGGTCACGTGCCCACCTTAAGATTGATTATTGCAGCCATCATTTCAGGTTTGGTGACTCTAGATAGACAAGGGCGATTCTTCAGTCCAGGATGGGGTTTGGCTTGGCAGCGGATGTTGTATAGGAGGACTCTATTTGCATGGAGGCCATGATGTTGGCTTCCCTGTACCATGATTTACATAACTTTGTGTACTACGAAGGGATATCCCTCAGTGCAGGTGTGACTCTTCTTCATATCTGGGCATGGGAGCACATTGCAGTGCTTCGGTCGATTGTACAGATGGTGGACATGGAGCCAGATGATCCCATCATATGGAGATACTATGGTGCCATCACACTTAGGCACACAAGATAGATTGGGATCCTATACTGGTGATAGATAATTGATGATATGACTGTGTTCTGGTGGTGGCCATGGCTTCAGATGCCTCCATGGTTCAATGATATACAACAACTTTACTTCGGTCGACAAACCTAATATATGCAGGGTCGAGAGCATACCATGGTTGAGCGGTACCTTCCTAATAGAGTGGCTAGATAGTTTGACGATGTACAGGACAAGCCCGACAATGGCTACAGTGTTGATTTTTGTAAGATCGGCTAGAGAGGTTCCCACCTGGGGACTGACGATTCCAGCACCAAAGACCATTGATATTTTTCACCAGTTGGTTGCCCAACCTTGGGCATATGATCAAGGTCAATCCATTGCTCATACCACTCCTTCTTATGATGCATGGTTTGTGCCACCACGATGACTTACAAACCCTATAGGTGCTCCTCCTAGAGGGAGGCCATGAGGTAGAGGTGTCAGAGGTAGAGGAAAGGGAGGCCAAGATGGCCATGATGGACAAGTTTCAGGGGCTCCTCTAGTTGGACAGTAGCCTCCAGTAATGTAGTAGCAGCTAGTGCCACCACCACCACCACCAGATGCGAGAGATGCACAAATACAACAGGTGCAGGCTTTGATAGGTGAGTGTGACTAGGCCCGCCAACAGATTTTGGTTGTGACTATTGAGCAAGACTAGGCTCGACAGCAGGTGGTCGCAGTGACAGTCAAGAGGAATGCGACTCTTCAGAGAGTTCAGGTTGTTACTAGGGAGAGAGACCAGGAGGTTGTGAGATAGCAACAAATAGAGGATATAGTAGCAGCCACACATGGTTGGACTATTTCGGCTAGATTGTACTGAGAGGTTGTTATAGAGGTTGTGTATTACAGGAAGCACTATCACAGGGATGTTTCAGTAGCTCTTCGATAGCCCAATTTTTCACAGTGCAGTGACATGCATCCCTGTGTCGAGGATCAGCTTGAGCGGTAGGTTGGATAGGGTAGCAACCACCAAGGCTAGTATTTTTTATGTAGAAACACTTTTTTATTTTGCCCCATTCTTTATACTGATATACATTCGTGGGCTCCTTTTTGATAGCCTTGTGGATATTGTACTTATTATCGATATACATACACTAATCCTGATTTTGTACCATGACAAATTTTTTGATACATATATGATATGGATACAAATGATTCATGTTATGATGTGTTTATTTTATTTCATGTATGGATGAATATGACATGGATGCTTATACATGATCATGTATGGATGCATTTACTTTTATTCCTATGTGATCTGTGATGATATAATATGGATGGATGCAATGTTATATTGTTTTTCATTATCTTTTCACGATATGATATGGATTGATGTTTATGATATGCAAATGCTATGGATGCATTTATTTTTGTATATTTTCTATGCATGTTATGATGATGGATGCATATAGATAGATGAATGCAAATGCTTATGATATAAAACGATTTAAGATGCTTAGAATAACAAATCTATATTATTCATCACAACTTAAATGATAATGCAGAATGTGTGATGTGATATGCAAATGATTATGCTCATGGATGTTTTATGCTTATGATATGATTATGAGATACATGTATGATGATGGTTTGTGGATGTAGGGTGGATGCATTGATGATGTTTTTGAGTGATGATATTAGGTTAGCATGGAGAGAAGATAGAAGAATAAAGAATGAATAACCGCTACCGATGATGATTGCTTCAAAATATCCAACAAGTCCATGATCTATCAATATTTTACTAGAGATGGTGACAAGACAATACAAAAGAATGCAGGATGAAATAGGGATGGGTGCTCATAGTTTAGGATTGGGATTTTTCATCGTTCCTTATTGTTTGATATAACACATAGGCATGATGCATCAAGGTATTGATAACCAAGATGACATTGTATCTAGTGTAATGGACTTTGACTCGACAAGTAGATAGGATAGTTCTTGTTCACACCTTGACATACGGAAATGTTGTTGGAATGTAAGTTAGAAGTTTAGAACATATTGAACCAAATCATATGCAATAGTCAACAACATACTCTAAACGACCTTCCTACACACAACTAAGCAAGTATGTGCCAAGATTATTTTACAAGAGTATCCACAAACACAGCAAATGAAAGATAATAATTGATGCCCCATTCCTTTCTCTCTAAATCATTTTAGATAGACATCATTGAGAGGTCCTTGGAATGGGTCATTAAGATAAATCATAAGAAAAGATAAAAGACAAATAGTCAGTGTTATCTATAGCTCATATTTTAAGTTTAGCTTAGGTGATATCTGATGTTGATGTCCATTATAGGAAGGATACATCCTAGGAAATGTTGATCAAAGGGTTGTTTAATATTAGGATGATGATGCTAAAATGAGTCATTACTGCAAACTTCATTGACGCATTTACCTATGATTTTAAACTTTAGATTTTGACTTTTGAGTTCGCACTTTACAACTTTCCATGTTTGTTTTCTACTTGTTTCGCCAAAGGGTGAAGGTGACGATCGTTTATTATGGGTGAAAGTAAGATGGGATGGATGGAATTTTTGATTTTTTGGAATATTTGAATGTTTTTGGTATTTTGAGGTTGTTTTTGGTCTTTTCAAAAGTTTATATGAGTGTTTAGGATTTTTTTATTTTTTGAGGTTGTTTAGGGTTTTCTCAATATTTGAGGCTTTTTAGGTCTTTTGAATGTTTTCTATTATTTCTTTGTTTTCTAGTTTCTGAATGTTTTTGTGTTTTTTGAATATCTGGATTTTTTTGGGTTTTTTGAGATATTTGGGTGTTTTTGTATTTCTTAGATATTTGGATGTTTTGGGGTTTTCTAAATTTTTGAGTTTCAACCAAGAACTTAACCTAAAGACCTATCCTAGGGGCCTCGGGGGCTTATTAAAGATTATTTGTGCCTACGTTATACATGCAAATACCACATAGTTTGATTGACTCGACCCATTTACAAGACAAAGATATGAACAAACAAGAGACGATAACTAATTACAACAAACTGCTAAGGGACTGACCTAGGGTGCCTCAGGGGTGCATCAATGATGGCCTTGCCTACATTCAAGCTTAGAGATAATGTAGTTTGACAAGAGACATTTTTTTTTGGATTTTTCAATGTTTGACCTTTTTTAGGGATTTTGATGTTTTTTGGATGTTTTGGATTTTTCCTTTTCAATTTTCTGAATGTTTTTGGATTTTCTCTATACAAGATTTTGCAAATGTTTGTGAATTTTCTGGATAAGATTTTATGAATGTTTTTGGTTTTTTCTGATAAGATGTCCCATGACCTCAAGATATACAAGAACCTGATTGTGAAACATAACAAAATTCCCCCAGTGTGATATGTTAGCCTGCTTCGATAAAGGTAGGACAAACTAACCTTGGGAATATGCCAAGTAGTGCTAAAGAGTTCATGATACCTTACAGTGATAAGCCATGATAAGGACGCAGATGGGGGATGAATGGCGATGCAAAGAATGATAGGTCAAAAGAGCCAAAGAATAGATGGAGATACCTTATTTACGTGAGGTGCCTGTTTGCCAATTTTTCACCAAGGTACTTGCCCAAAGCACCACCGAAGTGGTTTTCACTAGAGGATGATTTTATTTTTCTTTACTTTTTTAATCCTTTTTCTCATTTTTTGGATTTTGATCATTTTTTGATTTCTTTGTATATTTTATTTACACCCTTCATGTTTAGGCATAAATTTTTTTGAGATGCAAGTTGTTGATTAGCTCCTGCAAGGGTTCACCTTCAGGGGTTGACAGTTGGTATGCTCCTAATCCGTAGCTTGTTGTGATGACAAAGGGACCTAACTAGTTAGGCTCAAAATTTCTTTTGTTGTCTTGATCTAGAAGGTTCTTCTGATTTTTTATTTAAGACAAGATCTCCTACCTAGAATGACTGACATTTGATTCTCTTGTTATAGCTCCATTTCAGATAGTTTTGATACACTTTCAAATGATTAAGGGCGTCAAGATGATGTTCATCCAAAAATTATAGCTCATTCAATCGAGACACTCTGTACTCTTCCTTAGTTATAAGATTCTTTAGTGATATTCACAATGATGGGAGCTCAACCTTAATAGGCAAGTTGGATTCTAATCTATAGACTAGGGGAAAATGGGTTGCTCCTATAGGTGTGTGGATATTGGTTCGATAAGCCCAAAGAGCGGGATCTAGCTACAAATTCCAATCATGACCAGCTTCGTTAACTGTTTTCTTTAGGATTTTCAGGATAGTTTTGTTTGTTGCTTCTGCTTGACCATTGCCTTGGGGATAGTATGGTGTAGAGAATTAGTGTTGGATATTAAATCTCTAGCACAACTCTTTCGCATCCTGATTTTTGAATGGGGTTCCATTATCTATGATGAGGGTTTGTCGTACACCATAATGGAAAATTAGGTAATTCAGGATAAATCTAGCTATTTTCTTCCCCGTTATGTAGGTCATAGGAATGGATTCAACCCACTTAGTAAAGTACTCAGTGGCGGTTATGATAAACTTATGGTCATTGGATGAGTTTGGAGTGATTTTTCCTATGAGGTCAAGTCCCCACTGTGAAAAAGGCCATGGTGTGATCATTGGTTGCAATTCTTGAGCTGGAGCATGAATTAGATCCCCATGTTGAAATTGAATGCATTTATGCACATACTGATGAGCTTCTTTTTCCATGGTTGGCCAATAGTATCCCATCCTCAACAGTTTCTTAGCTAATGTCATACCACTATAATGGGACCCACATATGCCATCCTAAAGTTTTGTTAAGGCAGTTAAGGCTTTCTCTTAGTTAATACATCATAGTAATGTCCTTTCGGTGCTTCAACGGCAAAGGGTATCACCTAAGATCATGAATTGGGATGCCTTTTTGATAAAGGTATTTTTAAGGTTAGGGGTGATATCTGATGGAAGGGTTCCTTTAAGTAAAGATGTCATGGTACCAAGGGGATCCAGGACCAACAATGACACATGTGAATTCATATTCAAGGATTTTGAAAGTTGGTATAAGAAGTTGTTCTACCAAGAATTCACATTGAAGAATGGTGTCTGACATGTTTGGTAGTGATCCAATTGTTGCCATAGTGTCTACTACTCTATTATTCATGCGAGGAATCTGATCAAAAGTTATGTCTATAAAAAGATCTTTGAGATTCTCCACCATATTCTTGTAAGGATTGAGCTTTTCATCTTTGGTTTGATAGTCGTCATTGACTTGGTTGATAACCAGCTGTGAGTCTCCATAGACTTTCATCTCTTGTATCTTCCACTGAACTGCTATCCTGAGACCTATGATCAAGGCTTCATACTCAACAATTTTATTGGTACATGGGAATGATAGCTTGTAAGACTTTGGGATGTAGTCACCTTGGGGGGTGATGAAAATAATGTCGGCTCCAAATCCATGTTGGGTGAATGATCCATCAAAGTACATCTTCCATTGAGTTGTTAGATTAATAAGGAGCATTGATTCGTCAAGGAACTCTGATATTAAAGGGTTCCCATCATAGATGGGTGCTTCTGCTAGTTAGTCTACGATCAATTGTCCTTTGATTTTCTTGCACTCCACATACTCTATGTCAAACTCTGTCAAGATCATTACCCATTTAGCCATTCGTCCTGTGAGGGTTGCTTTGGATAATAGATATTTTAATAGATCAATATTTGCAATAAGCTTGATTTGGTGTGACATGTAATGCCTAAAATTTTGTGAAGCAAAAACTACCGCTAGGCATGCTTTCTCAGTGGGTGAATAGTTCATCTCATAGCCTACCAAGGTTCTATTGATTACCAAGGTTTTTTTGATGTAGTATATGGCTCTTTATTTTTCATTTTCATCATGTTGTGCTAAAAGAGATCCTGATGCTGCTTGTGTTGTTGAGATGTATAGGATCAGTAGCTTGTTTGGTATCGACATAATGAGCACCAGAGGTGTTAGTAGATAATCATTCATCTGTTGGAAAGCTTTATCACATTTTCATTCCATTTGTAAGTTATTCCTTTATGGAGAAGATTTGAAAAGGGGTGAGTCTTATTCGATAACTAAGCTATGAACATTTTGACGAACTGTAGCCTTCCTTTTAATCCTCTCATTTGTTTCAATTTTTGTGTTGGTTCCATGTCTAAGATAGCTTTTACCTTTCTTGGATCAATTTCTATCCCTCTTTGTGAAATGATGAAGCCAAGAAGTTTCACTGATGTGACCCCGAACACACACTTTTTTGGATTCAGTTGTACTTTTTATTATTCAATTCTATCAAAGATATGTCCCAAGACTTGTATGGGCTCACTTCTCTACTTTTATTTTTCCAAGATATCATCCACATAATCTTCAACTATTTTGTGGATCATGTCATGAAAGATGAGGGTCATTCCTCTTTGATAGGTAGCTCCTACATTCTTCAACCCAAATGACATCACATTCTAGCAATAGGTTCCCCATGGATAAGTAAAGGTAGTTTATGTTGATCCTCTTCGGCGATTATGATTTTATTGTAGCCTAAAAATCAATCAATGAGTGACAAAATTTCATGCTCGGTTGTTAAATCCACAATGAGATCAATCTTGCGAAGATGGAAATCATCCTTTGGACATGCCTTGTTTAGATCCCTGAAATTAGTGCATATTCTAATGCCCCTAGTGGGTTTTGAGATTGGTACCAAGTTAGAAACCCACTCAGGATAATCTATTAGTCGAATGAATCCAACGTCAAGAAGCTTTTGTAGTTCTAGTTTTACCAAGAGTGCTATCTGAGGGTGCATCTTCCTTAATTTTTGCTTGACTGGTTTGGCTTCACGATAGACTGCTAGGTGATGTACAACCACTTATAGATCAAGGCCTGGAATATTTTTGTATGATCATGCAAATTTATCTCTTCTCCCCTTAAGGAATGTTGCAAGGTTCTTTTGTTCTTCATTTAACAATGATTCAACATAGAAGGTGATCTTAGATTCTTCTTTTGTTCCCACATTGACTGGTGTAGCCTTTTTCTGTTAGTACCGCTGATCTTTCTGGATGCATTGCACTAAGGGAGAGATTGAATCCCTCATCCTTGGATGCCTTAGGGAGGTTTTCACCTTTGGATGCATCCTTTTTTTTTTACTATTTTAGGATCAGAGAGTGCCACAAGGTGGTTTTCGCTCAAGGATATGCAAGTTAATTGCATTTCATTTATTTTCATTTATTTTGCGACTAAAGGATTCAATCGTCTCCCCATAGTATTCCCATGTATCAAGCTCTATGTCAAAGCCTTCTTTGTGATTTTTCCATGATAAGTTGTCTTGGTGTCCAATGAATTTTGAGATTGCTTCATCATTTTTGAATAAATCTAGAACCGATGGTCCTTCTTGGTCCATGTCAATGAGTTGTGAGTGACTAGGCATATTTCGGTTGGTTGGTTGTTTGAGACAAAGAATGTTATGGATATCATGAAGAGGGTGTTGTTCTCAAATAGGTCAGTGACATCAAGGGTAAAATCATCTAAGGTAGTATCACGCAATGTAGGTAACCAAGAGGAAGCCTCAACGTGTTTAACATCAATAGCTTTTCCAATAAGTGTGACCTTGCTATTAGTACAACCTAAGCCAATATTTTTTAGTCGTTTCTCAGGAACGATGGGTTCTAGTAAACCATTTTCATTTTTTCCTAGCTTCTCATTCTTGTTATATCCCATGCTTTGTATTAGTTGTAGACCTTTGTTGTCATCTTCCATGGGAAGAATAGGAATAGGTCATTCATCTTGATAGAGGATTTTAGAGATATCTTTCTAATGGATGTCTTCTTGATTCAAATCTCCCCATTTAGTGAAGGTAGTAGTTTCCATTTTGATTATATTTGGTTCTTTGGTGCTAGATATTGGTTTTTCATGTGTTTGAGGAGAAATCGGTAACTCCCCTAAGATAAAGGTGTCTTTCAATATTTTGTAGCTTCCACAACCATCATCTTGGATTATTGCTTTGACATCGGGTATTCTTTTTATAACAGGTTCTTGTGATGCTGAGGTAGAGGCTAGAGATGATGGGTCAACAAATGAGCTTGATGGTGTAGGTCCTTCATCATTTTTGGATATTTGTGGGATCTTATAAAACTTGGCTTCAAGGCTCTTGCAATAGTAGAAAGGCTCAGGATCTCCATGGATAGTGATTTCTCTACCCTCAAAAGGAAACTTCACACACTAATGATAGGTTGAGGCTACAACTTTCAAAGCATGGATCCAAGGTTGATCAAGTAGAATGTTATAGTGAAGATCAAGATCAAGTATTTGGCATGTAGTCTTTGCAATAAGAGGTCCCACTTGGATAGGGACTGCTATGATTCCTCGTGATACTCATTCTTGGTCATCGTATGCTCTAATGGTGGTACTCTTTGTCTTCTCAATATTATCTTCTGAATAGCCTAGATGCTTGATCAACTATAGGGTACAAATGTTTAGACCAGCACCTTCATCTACCAAGACTCTTTTGACCTTATTTTTGTGAATGAAAACCTCAATGTGTGAAGCATGATTATGAGATGGTTGTGATGGTAAATCTTGTTCAAAGAAGGTGAGAATACGGTTGGTGATATTCCCTACCATAGCTTGTAACTAATCGGTATTAATCTTCTCGAGAACAAATGACTCAAACAAGGTTTTTTCTAGTATTTCCCTGTGTGCAAGAGATAATTTTAGGAGTTCCAAAATTGATATCTAAGCGGGGATTTGTGTAAGCTGATCTAAAATATTGTACTTTCTAGGATTAGATGCGGGAAAAGTGGGATGTGTCCTAGATTGAGCTAGGACAGGTCCTTGAACGGTTATTTTACCACATCGCGTGGTGACTCCACATTTCGTACTAGCTCTGTTGATGGTAACAACATTGATAACACTTTCAAAGGAAGAAACTACATTGGAATAAGTATGTTGAACATTGGTGTAATCATTAGCTTTACCATTATTGTTAGCTTTGTTATGATCAGGCATAGGATTCTTGTATATCTTGAGATCTTGGTTTCCAGCGGGTACCTCAATAGATATGGTATCGTTCTCTATGAGATCTTGGATGATATTCTTGAGTTTCATGCAAAAAAAAAAATTATGTCCTGATTTTATGAAAGTCACAAAGATCACGCTCGTTGTACGAAGATGGATTTTCTTGGGGTTATTGGTAGTTTTCAAAGTCAGGAAGTGTTATGAAATTTGACTCTACCAATTTCTTAATGATCATTTTGATAGGTGTCGATAACTGTTTGTACTTGCATTTGGGATAGTTTTTCCTATTACCGGTTTGCCTTAGTTGCATGTTGTTTTTATTGATCTGATTGTTTTGAGGTGGTACCATTTGTTGCACAACTAGTTGGATATTAACAACTTGATTATTGTTGGGTCTAGGATCACTTAGTATGACCTTAGCATCCACTACACCGTCTTTTGTTATATTTTTGTTTTTAGATCATACATGAGGTTTCTCATTTGAACTAGTTGAAGGACTATTGTATTTGTAAGCTTGAGTATTTCCTTGTGAGATTAAGGCTCTTTCAATGTTAAGGGCTCTTGGAACAAGCTCGTCATAGGATGTGATGCATTGCATTTTTAAGTGGAATGATAGATTCAGATCAAGGTTGGATATAATGATTCCCACTTTTTGTTCATCAGGAAGAGGCCACTTGCTTTTACTAGCTCTTTGTCTCCATTATTGTAAGAAATTTGTGAAGGTTTCCCCTGGATTTTGTTTGAGAGTGTACAACTCTTATAGACTAACGTCCATGTCAAGATTGAAGGAGAAGTGATTGATGAATTTGTCAGTGATTTCTTGAAAAAAAAATTATGCCATGAAGAAAATGAGAAAGCCAATCCATAGCAGTACCTATTAAACTTTGAGGGAAGAGGCATATCAAATATGAATCATTATAAGCCACTTCCCTACACATGACGTTGAATTATGTGATGTGGTCCACAGGAATTCCTCTCCCTCTATATTTGTCAAATTTGGGGATTTAAAAACTAGGAGGGAATGGTATCATTGTTATGTTTTGATCAAATGGGTAAGGACACAAGTTATGTGTATTATGTTTCTTTATCTTTCTGATGCGAAGGTCCTACATTTCTTGTGAGATTTATTTTAATTGTGATGTGATATCATCTTGCCGATTGGGTGGAGGAACATATGGTGGGATGAAACATGAGTTATATGGGGTGTGTGAAGGTGTGAGATTCTGTGAAAGTGATGAATATGTTCCTAATGCGTTTGGATTGATGATGCTCGTATGAGGAAAATAGGAACCTTGTTGTTGTTGTTGGGTGTATTGTTGAGCTAGTAAGGCTTGTTGTTGAGCTTGTTATTCTTTTTACGCCACTAGGGCTTGTTGTTGGGCCTTTTGTTATTGTTGTGGTAATAAATTTGCATGTTGTGCTTGTTATTGTTGTGTGGCTTGTGTTGCTTGCTAAGCTTGTTGGGCAATGGTTGCTTGTTGTTACTATTGTTGTTGTGTTAAGGCTTCTTGCTAAGCTTGATGTTGTTGTTGTGCTAAGGCTATTTTTTGAGCTTGATGTTTTTGTGCTAAGGCTACTTGGTTAGCTGTTAAGCTTACTTGTTGTGCTTCTTGTTGTTGTTGTTGTTGTTGTACGCCTTGTTGATAAGTTTGTTGTGCTTTTTGTAAGGATAAGGCATGTGATTCCAATGTGGGATCAGGTGGTTTTTGAGACATCTACGAAGGATTAGGTATATTAATTTTTTGAGCGGCTAGTGGATTAGTAGTGAAAGGTGGAGGATTCCCTTAGTTTAACATTCCTTGCAATATGGTAGAATGAGGTGGAGGAATGTATGTTTGAGATCCTAATTGATTTGGTATAGAAAATGGAAATGTTGGAAAAGATGATGTCATTAAATTTTTCAATGTAAATGACACACTAGGACCTTGAGTCCATTGATTGAAAAGATTCCCTTGTCCTATGTTTGGAGGATTGCCTTGTGCAAAAGATGTAAACAAAGGATTTGTGATCAAGGTACTCCCAGGATTGATAGAACTTGTAACCAAGGGATTTCTTTGAGGTTGATTGATAGGATATGATGTGGTCATGGTAGATGGAATGGATGAACCCACAGAAGGGTTGGATAAAGATGTCCCTAGTTGCATTGAGGGTTGATTATGTGATATGGTATTGACATGCCCTTGTGTGTTGTTTTGATATTTTTGGTCTGTACCACTTTGTGTGATGGTAGGTACACTTGTGGTACTCATAGGTGTGTATGAAGAAGGGTGTCCCCAAAATGTTGAAGTGGTGATGGAATAGTGAAGTTCAAGTGGAGTGTGTAGCTATTTTAGATCCTCAGGAATAGGAGGAGCACCAAAGGTAGGTGTCCAAATGGTGGTGAGAGGTGGAGGATTGGTTTCAAGAGTACCTACAAGTGTATTAATTTCTAATGGTAAGGTGTGACCAAAATATTTAACAAGTCTGGTTGCAAGACTAGGTATGTAAGTTTGACTTAGCCCTTGTGATGGAGTTCTGAAATCTTGCATGAAATTTTGTGCTAAAAATGTCAGAGAGATAGGAGCTACACTTTCAAAAGATTGATGTTGTAAAAGTTTTTCTCTAGTGAGCTCAAATGGGTTGTTGGTGATGTCTTTGATTTCGTATGGTCCTGAAGGAGATGATGGTTGTTGTGATGGTGTAACATGACTTCCAGGATAAAATTCTAAAGGATTTGGATCACTTGAGGTAAATGTAACTTTTTCTTTTTCCATGATTCTCTTGTGTTGTGATCTCATCTTTACCATAAATTTATCAGTTATGGGAGAGTTGTGTTGGGTTTTGTAATGTTTGAACTCTCTAGTTGACTCAAACCTAGGTAAAAGGGATTCTCTAAGTCCTTTAGGAGCAATGGTGATAATGTGGGATGAAAAGATGGATGATGTGGGAAGTGATTTTTGCAAGCATTTTGGGACAACACTTTTGACTTAAGTTTGATGTTGTGATGTTGGAATAAAGGATGATATTAGAAATATTTAGGGTAGATTTGTGACCTTCAAGATAAACTAGTTCAAAGATGATAGCTATCTCAAGTAAGTTCATGGAAAAGGATACATTTCACATAAAAAGTAGCTAAGGTAGCAAGTTGGTTTGATGTTTGAAGTCCCAAAGTGTTGGTGTATTTAAAATTTTACAAAGATAGATGAGGTGAAGGATGAAATGTGATGGAGTGAATGAAATGTTGGACCCAATATTGACCTAAAGTGAACCTTTTGTTTTGACAAAACCAAGATAGCGAGAATTATACTAGACCTCTAAAATGTTCAAATCATAAATGTTTTTTTAGAAAACTTATTGATCTTCAAAAATTTGAATGTCTTGGCTTATGAAGAATGTGTGTAGGTCAGGGTTTCTTCTTATAGTGCGTTCATAAAATTTTATCAACAATTTTTTTTTGTTTTCATATAGTGCCTCAATGTGGTTGTCGATTGCTTCTACACTACAATGTCTAAGTTTATGGAAACGACCAGTTAACTTTCATTTGGGGATCTTTACTTTGCGTGACATCATTTGGTAAAGTGATATTTTGTTTTGATAAGACCAAGAAAGTGAAAATGATGCTAGACCTCTAAAATGTTCAAATCCTAAAGAACCAATGTTAACTTTAGATGAGAGGATAAATGGGGATTTTTAAAACTGTTCTCCTTCTCCTAGCTAGAGCATAGTAGTTTCTTAACAAATGGAAATGATTGCAGTAAATAATTACAGCCCACTTCCTACCACACTTTGAGTTATGATTTCTATGTCTGAAATGGCAAGATGCGGGTTTCACCTTACGAACCTGGATTGTACGAGAGAAGTTTAGTATCATGAAAAAGACCAGGGTTTTGACTCCAAAAGAAAGCATATAATTCTGGACTATACCTTGAAGCGTGTCTATAAAAATTTTCCACTATCTTGTTTCTATTCTTGTGAATTGCCAAAAGGTGTTTTTTGAAAACTTTTGGTTTAAGATGCTTGGGCTTAGAATGATGACCTGTAGATATTTTTTGGGGGATTTTAATCTTGTGTGAGATCATTAAAAAAGAAGAAGATAATTATTTCCACATGGGAGGTGGTAATATGGGCCTTCTAGCCAAAATATCTACTCTATATTCTTCTTTATCCAAGATAGTTGCAGCAATTCTCCACTGATTGGATGTTTCTTTAGTTTAAAAGTAAAGTTTCTCAAACTGTTGATAATATATGTTTGTTCTCCCTCAATGTATTCAAAGTTTGGTTGAACGATAGCACTTGGAAGTTCAGATTATAAAATAGGAGTGTTTGATCTCCAAATGTTCATGTGGGGTTTAATTTGTCAATTTATCTTTCCTTAAATGAATTGATTTTACCACAAACACTTATCTTTTGATTATGTTTTCAAACTAGATTTTTATGTCAAAAACATCATAACTTTCACAATATCCATTTCGTTAAAATCATGAGATTAAAGCCACAATTGCCTACGTTATCTTTGGTAAATATGGGTTTGAGATTAATGTCAAGATATTTAGAAATCACTAAGGATAAACCCTTAGGATAAGCAATAATATCAAGGCTAACTCAAGAAGTCCATATTTAAACCAAAGTGTTTGAAATTTTGGATAGTGAATGTTTGTTTTTGGATCATTTTGAAATCAAGCAAAGTGTCAAACTGACTCACAAGCATTACAACCCTAGGATGGAAATGGCTATATTTTTTGTATTCCCACTTCGATTTCTCTAGCTGCACTTATTCAAAGCGGGTGATTAGAAGCTTGACCACACTCGTTCCCCTCCATGACACTCACTTCTATGGGTCATCCAAGCTTCAATTTCTCATGAATCTCACATGACAAACTTTTCATCTCTACTAAGAACCACAAATATGTGGGATGGCTTCGGAGGTCCGATCTCCTGACATCAACAAATATTAGGGATTTTTGGAAACTACACAAAGGTTTGTAATAAGGTCATCCAGTTTAGGGGGTGCAATGATAAACTCCTTGTGAGAGGTCTCCCTACCCTTAGAAAAAGGGCTTTACACATCATAAATATACTGGGGGAGAGCTATCATGCATCGCTTCCCATTGATTATGATTTTAATCGAAACCACAAATTTATATAGCAGTCTGGAAGAGCTTGGCGTTAGCTCGTTATCGCTTGGGTCATTCCCTTGGGGTGAGTACTTTTTCCCACCAAGGCAGGCCCTCTAAAGGTGAACAATAGTGAGTAAGTACATTCATATTTCGATAATATTTATTTGCATGCACAAAGAGAGAACACACACTATGCCTTTTCTCACACTAGCATGGTTGTTCAATTTTAAACCCAAATTGAAAGATGGAGGTGATTTTGCAATGTGAGAGAGAATGTTTTTGCTTCTCAAGATCACCTAACGACATGAGAGAATTGCATACCCATTCACTAGCAAAGTTGAAAACCACAAAACAAAACAAATAATTATCAATTTTATCCCTCAAAGCAATAATGAGTTAATTTTAAGCACCAATTGAAGGATGAGTTTGCCTTGTTCAATTTTAAGCCCAATTGAAAGATGTGATGTGAGGGTTCATTTTTATCCAACTTTGAACGTTCATTTTAAACCCAATGGAAAACTAGTATGTTGCCTAAAATTGAAAGCAAAAAAATCATGAAATTGGGTTATAATTGCCTCAAAGCGTTGAACGCTAGTTACAATTATATAGTATTTAGATAGAAGAGAAGTTCTTCAATTTTGCTCCATGCCTTTAAACTTGCAAAACCATGTTAGTCTAATAATGAAAACATAGTCAGACATCAATCGGTGATCAGATAATTAAAAGAAATTAAGTCACATATCAAAAAACAAGCATGAAGTTTCTTACCCTGGTTGAGCATTGTTGCACACGATGGCATTGCAATTTGAAATTTGGGCATTGCTTTGTAGAAAGACCAGTGAGCACGATTGCGTCGCTATTTTGATGGGTGTTGTTGTAAATGAATGCGTCACAGTTTGAAATTTGAAAGCGTTGGTCTGGTGAAGTTGAGCGTTGTCATTTTCGTTCCATGATGCTTCAAATTTAAATAAGCGTCGCTATATTTAAATCAATGTCGACTAATTAAATACACGTCAATGTATCAAATTACTTGGGCATCGCTATATGGTGATGCTATTGAGATAGCGTTGTTTTTATTTTGAATGTCACTGCAACCTACAAAACAACATGAACATGGATTTCAAGCTAAAATATGGTTAAATGATCAGTTTTTCCTCCTTCTAGCGCCATAATGTCTATTCAAGGATATTGGTATGGGCCTAATTATGCTTGATCCATGAAGAATCGAAGCATAATAGAGCCACGGGTACTTGAATCTCAACAAGATCATTCAATCAAAATTGAAAGTAAACATTTTATCAAAAAAACCTAACATGCTAAATTTATGAAAGCTTTAAAGAAAACATCTACTCTAATCTATTGAAATTTATCCTGTTGTGGAATTAGTGTCGCGTTGATGTGGACTGACAACCCTTTCCCAATCCCGTGATAGTGATCTTATTTTAGTCGATTCTATGGAAGAGAATCGATGAAACCATGGTGTTTGATGTGTGAAAACCTAAATTATGATAAAAATGAACATGATGAAAGCTAAGTTACCATGATTTTATGCTATAAATGATCTAATTATGCAATTTCTAAGCTAATGCTAATCTAATCTAAGCTAATTTAAGATAAAATGATGCTAAAAGATGAAACCCTAATTTATTTACAAACTAAGATGAATGCATGGAAGTCGTTAATGGATTCTCTAAGCTATTATGCAACTAAAATAAACTAAAAATAAGCTAAATATGTGTAAATTGAGAGTATGGATGTGAGTAAATTTAACAACATAATTTTTCAATCAAATATCCCTCATCTTCCTTTTGTCTCCAAATAGTGATCTATTTATAGGAGAGCAAATGAGGAATGGGTGGTTGAGATCAAAAAGCTTAATCAACGGTTCAAGATGAAGAAGATGAGAGGCATGGATCATGGATTCTCATCAACAGATGAGAATGTATGATGAAATTTAATCAAAGTCTCACAATTACCTCAAACAAACACACTTTTGACCTACTTACACAAGTCAAAGGTAACTTGCTTAGGAGATTGAAGGGTTAACTTGCTTTTGAAGCTAAGTGATTTGATTGGAGGAGAGGTAATATTCCTTAGAATGTTCCTTTTGGATGAGGAAAAAGGTTAATTTAAAAATTAAAGCAAAGTTTTAATTGTGTAAAAGGATAAAGAATATTCCAACTAAAATAAATTGAAAATAAGCTAAATGTGTGCAAATTGATAGTATGGATGTGAGTAAATTTAACAACATAAGTTTTCAATCAAAGATCCCTCCTCTTCTTTTTGTCTCCAAATAGTGATATATTTATAGGAGAGCAAATGAGGAATGGGTGGTTGAGATCGAAAAGCTTAATCAACGGTTCAAGATGAAGAAGATGAGAGGCATGGATCATGGATTCTCATCAATGGATGAGAATGCATGATGAAATTTAATCAAAGGCTCTCAATTATCTCAAACAAACACACTTTTGGCCTGCTCACGTAGGTCAAAGGTAACTTGCTTAGGAGGTCAAAGGGTTATCTTGCTTTTGAAGCTAAGTGAGTTGATTAGAGGAGTTTTGGATGAGGAAAAAGGTTAATTTACAAATTAAAACAAAGTTTTAATTGTGCAAAAGGATAAAGAATATTCAATGGGAATATCCCCTTTGATTAGAGGAAAATTAGTTTAATTTCTAATTAAACAATGTTTTATTTATGCAATTAGGGGATTAGAGGAATTAAAGATATTTATTAAATTAAATGATTTAATAAATAGGGGAGGGGTGAAATGATATTTAATTAAGTAACTTAGGGTTATTTAATTAAATAAGATGACTTAGGAGATTAAATTAAATATTTTAATTTATTTAATTTAATGAGATGAAGTGTTAGTATGAAAAGAGGTGAATTAACTCGATTTAATTAATTAGGTCAATGGACGAAAATGATGTAATTAATTAATTAGCTAGGCTAATTGAATTAATTAAGCGAAAAGAGGATGGATAAAGAGGAAATGATGTTTATAAACCTATTTTGAGTGTATCACATTGATTAGGACATTTTTTAGTGTCTACAAGTCCATAATATTTTCTAGAAGGGCTTCCTCATTGTAAAATGCAATTGGTGGGTTAAGGGGGGAAGGAAGAAGATGCATCATTAGATTCAATGTTTCCCATATAAGCATGTCCATGTGATACATCATCATGTTCATTGTTATTGTCATGTGGTTCTACATTGTTTAGGTAAACTAGAAACGGTCTTGTGTAAATTTATAAATGACTATTAAGGGTTTAATTGATGGATTTTTATATTTATTAACCCCTCCAACTTTGATTAAACATTTTTTGTCTATGAGGTCTTGTATCTTATGTGTAAGACCTATACAAATTTGAATATAATGATCTTTAATGTGATGATAGTTGCAAAATATTTGATCATGATATGCTTTAGGAAGTGATTTGTTTGGAGTAAGTGAATAAACTTAAGGGAGTGTAAGTAAATTAACACTCAAATTTTGAAGCATATTGCCAATAGATTCTTAAAATTTAGTAAACTTTATAGAATCAAATCTAGCTTAAATGAAGGAATATGAAGTGTTAGCAACTTGATGAACACTTTTTTGTCACATTGTTATGCTTAGAAAATAACTATTGGTATTTAGAAGGGTGTGAAGTATTTCTACTTGAAAACTCATATTTGAAGGCATTTTGTGCAAACAATTTTGACTCTACAATTTTCACAAATGAACTTACATCTATAAAAAATAGTCGATATATTATATTGGATTGACTTAAGTTGACCCTTTATAAAAATGTTTTGAACTCAAAATCATTTAAAAGGATTATCATTTTTTAATATAAAGATTGAAATTTAATGACATAAATAGTGATGCACTTGTTTAATACTTGAACACATTCAAATAAATCAAAAATTATAACTCTAAACCCATATTAAATTTAGATTTATGAAATATTAAAAATCGATAACATCTTATAGATATTGTCCAAAAAAAAATCATTTTATATTATTTTATATTATTAAAAAGCAAAAAAATCATGCAATAACATCTTACAGATAAAACCACTCTAGTCCCTTCCCCCTCCACGACATGATCAAATTATCAAAGAATATCAAGTGAATTAAGGCAAGAATCAAATGCAAGTGAATAGGCCACTTCCTTCAAAACCATAAACGGATAAAAATATAACTGATTTTTAAAAAACTCATACAAATCCAACCTAATGGTTATTTTGAGTGCACATATTTTTAAAATAATGCCTTGCACCACATTTGCTTTTAGTTTTTCATTTGTCAAAATTCACAGGAACTCCACTACATCGTCTTTCTGAACAGTGATCATTTTTTTTTCTTTTTCATGGAAGAAATGTGGGCCATGCCATTTAGGTACTATTTTACCTTTCATTTGGAGGGTTTCTTGTTTAAATATTTGGGGTTTCGATTATGAAGTGATACAAGATTGTGTAGCTTTGAAACAGGGTATACGAAGGTCACAGAAAACACATAACTGCAATCAAGAATCTTATATATTCATTATGCTTTTGCATTGTATGGTGAGTGGTGGAGCTTTTAAATTCTTCCCCTTGTGAGTTTATTTTATCCTTGGCTCTAATTGGTTGGGTTTTGGGTTTTACAAATGAGTCTAGGTCATAGGTGTTCTTTTTGAACATTGACTTATTATTAACGATGGTTGATCATTTATGTGAGGTCTTAATCCCTTTTGGTCATGACTTTACCGGCCCCTCTTTACCTGTCCTCTCGATCTTTTGTGTTCTGACCGTATTGTATTTTTTCATAGTGTCGGGTTGGTAAAATGTTTTAGATTAACCTTTAAAAAACTCTTTTCGACCTCGAGGGTCATTTCCTCGTCCACCTAGTCAGTCCCCTTTTTATAAATAACTTTTTCGCATGTGTAGATTATGTAGCCATCAGATGGAGTGATCCTCATCTTGACTGTTCCTCGTAGACCTCGCAAAGTTTCCTGCTGATGTTATAAAAGTGGTGTGAGGCATGCGAGATGTTGCCACCTATCGTATATGATTGTGGGGACCATCTTTGTTCACTGACTGATGCTGGATGCTGGTGTTGACATTTGTTTCTTTATTGACACATCATGGTCATTCCTCATTGACCTCGCGCAATTAAAAATTTAGTTTTAATAATGCTATGAGATGTGTGAATTGTTGACACGTGGATGTCGATGATGTATGAAGGATGACCAAGGTGGGGCCCATTCCGTGTCGATGTGGTGCCTGGTAGGTGATTCCTTATTTGCCTGAAGATTGGTGAACGGACATGGCATTTTCAAACTGTTTTGACTCAATCTGAGCCATTCTCCTGGCCTACATTTTTTTGATCAACGGCTCGCATTTGAAATAGGTTGGTGTTGTACTATAGCTTTTCTATCTCACATGAGTGAATAGTAATGGTTGAGTTCGACTCTACTCTCATAATTAAATGCTAAAAGATCAGCGATTGCTATTTTTCGTGTGTATCTCCACGTTAAAGAAGAATTGCCTAGTGTCGAGCGAAGCAAGCCGTCTTTTTTATTTTCCAGCCTCACTATCATTAACATTCTGCAAGTGAAACCGTAAGTAACACGTATACCATTTCTTGCATTTTCAAAAGGTTTTATGGTTGCTTGAAGAACCATTATCGATTGCTTCTTGTTCAATTCCTGAAGAATTGTTCGAGTAAATTTTCTTTAAAGTATCTTAAAGCTTGTCTTGATAATTGCTAAGGCTTCTATAATTGTGAAGCATTTTTTGTTTAAAGCTATAGGGTGTGAGTTATAATTGTTAGACATATAAAAACCCTAGCTCGAGTCATTCTCTTTCTTGTATAAATGGCACCCAAGGCCCAAAGCTCTGGCTCTGAGGCCACTACCAAACCCTTTTCCCAGGATATTATAGATTTATTAAAGCCCTCTACTAGCAAAAGGCCTGAGGGAAATCTTTGTTCTATGGTTTGTTGCTCGTGGAAGGATTGACTGACAAGGAATGTGCGGCTCGGGACGCCGAATTACCGTATACTGGATGGAAATTATTCTCAAATTGGTTTGGGAATAGAAATTTATTTGTTCCTTTGTGTAAGTTGTGGAGGTTGGATTTGGGTAGGTTGGTGGTTCCTAATGTTTACTTAGATGTAGATTTATTGAAAGATATTGCTGCAAGGTATGACCCTGTAACCAGAGTTGTTAGAACTCATTCTGGCATAGAAATAGTAAAGATAACCAAGGAGGAAATTGCAGAAATATTTGGTCTACATGAATGGAGTCAGGATATGGTTGCCATAAATCTCAAGGCCTTCATAGAAGAATATAGAAATACCAAGGGTTTGTTCAGAATATCTATTTTGGTACCTCATTTGGCAACCTCAGGAAAAGGAAAGAATAAGAAGCAGGTGGTAATTGGAAAGAATGAGCCTGAGCCTTTTCCTGTAAACTATTTCTCTAACTATTTCAAGAAGATAGTTTGTTCCTTGTGCCAAGTTCTAGGAATTAGTTTGAAGAATACTCTGCCTACCGATGTCATGTACATGGTTGTGAACATTCAACATCCAGGTTTTAAAGTGGTATATGATTTTGCCACTTATTTGGCAGAGAAGATGCATGGGTGTCTAGTGGCTCTAAAGGAAGGAAAGAAGTGGGTTGGTTTCAGATGGTATTCCCTGTTGATTCACATGTTTCTATATAGGGGCCAGGTAGTGTTTGAAAAGGATATGGAATTGAAAAAGGAGGGTAGTATTGAAATGCTTGTCCAATATTGGACTAGGATCCTTAATATGCATGATCACAAGTTTGATTATGTAACGTTCCAAAATGTCTTTGGATCCAAATTGAAGAAGGCTCTAGTTCTTGATCCTCCCAGGATTCCTAAAAAGGTTCATGATTTCTTGAGGCCAATGGAGAGAAGGCCTGAATTGAAATTAACACATAATTGGGGAGATATTATCGCTTACCATAATACAACAATTTTCAAAGTGTATGGCACAAATGTCAACCCTTATGTTTTGTTGAGGGATATGCCTCTAAGAATTGGATTTCTGGAAATCATGAGAAAGTTGGGGTGTGCTCAAGAAGTACATCTCCTAGTAGAACAGAAGAAAGGGTCTTTCTTCCCTGAGTATACAACGTTTGCAAATTTTGTTATGGAAAAGGGAGGATGGAAGGATTTGTACACATTGCTACCTTATGGATTAAAGACTGTATGCCCTAGGAATCATGATCCTGAGGGTTTTATCTCTCAAATGAAGGCTAAACATCGGATTGGAACTTTTGTCCATAATTTCTACTTTCCTAAAGATATTATCAGGAACATTTTTTATTGAGATGAACAAGATGAGAAAAAGGAAAAATACCTCGCCTTTGCCAAGATGGTGAAAATAAAGCAAGAAAAGATACCTACTTTCAATCCTATACCCAGTATTAATGGTGAATTCAATAGGGCCATGTATGCCATTGACAATTTTGAGAGTTTGGTGGGAATTTTGAAGGATGAACGGGTTGTGGAAGAGAGGAGAAAGTCAAAAAATATCGAGGAGTACCCTGAAGTAAGGTTGGAGGAGAGGCCTACTTATCAGCCTCCAAAGAAGATAAAGGTTTTCTCTAGGAAAAGGGGAAGCAAGGCTGGTGAAGTTGCTAAAAGTGTTGCACCATCTTCTTCGGGGCAGTCATTACCAAATATTGTTTATCTAGATTCCCCTCCTAGAATTATTGACCAGAAATGTCCCTCATCACCAAAGAGACAGAAAATTGAAAGAACAAAGTTGGTTGATTGTGATGGTGATGAGGATGAAGAGATCATTATTATTCCTGACGAAATGCATCAAGGAATGCCATCTTTCCCACTAGACACTCCATCAAGTTCTGGGGCAGTTTCTCTAAGGTTGGGAAAAGATGAAATAAGGGGAATAACAAATAATGATGATCTAAGAATGGAGGCCTGCAGAGAGTTTATTATGGATGACTCTTTTATCCAAACCAGTGCTTTTAAATATTTTGTGTGGAGAGCACATGTCTCATTATATGTTGAGAAAGTGGCACAAGAAAGAAGTTTGCACCCTGAGCTTCCAGAGAAGGTAATTCAATCTAAGGTCAGAGAACAGATGAAGGAAAAATTCAAAGAAATAACACCACAGTAGGGCCGAGCATTAGTACAAAAGAGTAGAGTATTTTTACTTCCTGAATGGGATATTGTCGACGTTGTGGTGTTCGATAAAATAAGAAGGGCCAATAGGCCACTTCTTGCAACTGATGAAAAAACTATGCTAGCGCTGAAGGGGCCAACTTTTAGTGAAGAGTGGGATGCTTTTGCAATCTAGTCTCTATCCACTAGATCCAAGAAACCAATTGTTACAGAACCATCTGATTTCAGTGGTCACTTATTTATAAGAAGGGTTGTTGATACCCCAGCATTGGAGGTTGTTGATATGGTAGTAAATGTTGCAAAATTCACTAGGGCAACTGTTGAGGATCTGACCAAGGATTGGGATACTCTTAGAGGCCAATACAATGACATTATTATTGAATATAATAAGAGTCAACAAAAGGTGGCAGAGCTAGAAACTGAGTTGGCCTTATTAAAGCAGCAAATGGAAACATTGAGGTCTCAAGGGCAGGCTAGTTCTAGCCGCACTATCTCTGACCCACCTGTGGAGCAATCTCAACCTTCTTCACAAGGACAGTCCTTAGCTATTATTCCATATTTCATGGGATGAGTTCTTATTGCAGTTGAAAGGGCTAATAGGCCGGGAGGAGGACTCTCTAAGGAGAAATTAATTCAGCAAGTTGAGGAATAGAAGGAGATGGTGCAGCAAATCTGGGAATTTGCAGGAAGGAGTAATTCGGTGATTGTGGACACTATGTTGAAACATTTAAGCAAGAAGGTCCAAGGAAAAATGAATAGTGTTCATACAAATTATGCTCTAATGTTGCAAGCACTTAGGATGTTCCCAAGAGATAAAGAGGTTGTCACCCCATTGTTGGACAGATGGAGCCCTAGAATTGAGAAATTGAAATTCATGGCAGTGGGAGAAAAACAACATGGGGATAAGTATCCTATGGTTATTTCAACCTACCAATTTGTCAAGGGAGTTATGGAGCATAAGTTTCAGGGGTTTGTTGCCCCTATGGAGTTAAAGATCAAAGGGTTAAAGGCTATATATGATGGAAAGGACTTAACTCCTTTACCACATATTCTGCACAGTCAAGACGAGATAAAACCTTTGCAGATTTGGAAGGATCAGATGACTAATATCATGATTGCTCAGACCCATGAGATATGCAGAAATGCTAACATTGGTATGTTGGAGAATACATTGGAGAAACTGTCATTTGTCATCAGTTTCTTAGAGAACTTTGATAAGAAGGCCACGTCAGTAATGGTGAAGTATGCGCCCTATCGAGATAAGATTGATCAGGTTATGGCTTTTAATTGGCCATCCGAGGATGATTTTTAATTATGGAAAAAGGTGTTTACAGATGAATTTGAAATATGAATACTATGTGGGGGAAATGCAACTTGGTCATGTATAATACAGGTCTGGCTTCGGAGGTTATATTTGAAAATATGCATTCTCCTTTCAAATTCAAGTACAAGGTGTTGAGGCGGAATAAGGTGTTGCAACGGTTAAAGATTCCTTTTTCGACATGAACAAGTGGCCCTTTGGAGGGCGGTTTCCTTTCTTCCATAACAACTAATGATGATTCTTTTCTTATGCTTTTCAATCGCATGATGAAATTGTAATTGAATTAGGAATTAGTGGTCCAATAACAAATGGACATGTGTACTCTCCGGCCTAAGGCTTGTTGGCTCCCTTGTTTTATAAAAGGGAATTATGGGCCGTGAGATAAGTCTACTGAAATATCTAAGATATGAGAAATAGGAGTCTAGTGATACAAAGAGTATGAATGTAAATCCAGGTTTTAGAAGGTTTTGAGTCAGATAAGAGAACTTAGTCAATCATGGGGTTCTTAAGAATTTTTGTATTAAACATGAGAATGTTTTGAGTTTGTTTTCTCTCATGTTATGATACTTTGCATGGATTATTAATGAAATATTGATCCAAGATGATTTTCATTGATCTTCATTTGTTCTTTACTATGAATTACGTTTAACAATAGCTCTGGTTCAAGGGATCAGTTAAATTCTTTAGTTAATCTTTAAGTTCATGCAAGCTAACAATAGGATTCATAAAGAAGTAATAGATTCAAGTATAGATATGTGGATTGTAATGCGATTCATATAGATCATAGATGATTAAGATGAAATTTTCCCTATAGTTTAGTTTTCTCTTTTGACTTGGCGCTTTGGGATATGGCATTGGAATTCTAATCACATTTTTATTCTCTCATATTTTGTGTTATGGCTTCAGGATATTTTATTCAAACATTTCCTATCAATCTACTTTAGTCGTTTTTGCAATTCTCTGTTAACTGGACCCGAGCCTTTTCAAGGAATAGCCAATTTCTTGAAGGATTTCATCCTTTTAGCATAATTGGGGAATCTATCTGTTGCTTATCCATGTGCAAATGAATCATTTAATGTTGTATGTTAAGAGCACATTTTAGGGAATACCCTCCTGGATCTTACAGAGTCTAAAGTGTAGGAGAATTAGCCTTATCATTGTTCTTGTCAAGTTGGCCATACGTTTCCTAGAATTTTATTATTCAACGTGGCAAGTTCATAGAAGCTTTTGGGAAATACGTTTGGGTTGCAGTAAAAAATGCCAACAGTGAGTCTTACGCATCTTTCTCCACCATTTTTTTTGTGTGTCTATTTAAGCTATTGCCCTGCTTTTTTTTTGCTTTTCAAGCTTTGTTGTGATGGTTGTGTTTGGCTCCCTTTGTTTTGTTGATTTGTGTTGGGTGTCTGATATGACATTGGGCATGTCATGTTTATTAGGCCTTTTTTTGTTTGTATGTGAAATGGTATGAACTTATTTCCCTCCTCCTATTATGGAGATTCAAGCAGTGTCGGTGCTTGTTTGTTAACTATTAGTCATGGTGGGTTTGGTTATGTGGTTTCTACCAGGAATTACTTGCCTTGAAATCAAAACACTTGCATCTACTATCTTGTGTTCTCTACACCAATTAAAAATTTAAAATATCAAATTCACATTATAATATACAGTAATAAAGTTAGATTCAAAGAGAGGAGGGTCCTCACCAAAAAAGTAGAGGATGTATGTCCATCCTAGGTAATGTGCAAGGAACCACCATGTCAAAATTCATAGAGGCAAAACCCAACAAAAATTATCCAAGGAAACTACCACTCGAGCTCACAGTCACAAGAGGAGGCACAACAAAGAATGGGAGTTGCAAACCTTCTTCAATATGTTTAAATAGGAAATGTAGAGTATTGAAGAAATTAGTAGCATCTATGATAAGCTCATCATTTAAACTAGTCCTTCGAAAATTAATGCATAAAAGATATTCAGAAAGAGAGTCACAAGCAACATTATCTTTCAGAAGGAAAAGTAGGGAAGCCACTAAAGCATTAGAAACCATATCATTTTTATCCAAGAAGCCACCAATTTTAAAGGGTCCAGATCAAGAGAAGACATGAAGAAGATAAATCACTACACATATGGGTTTTGCTACATTTTTTACCATATCACAATCCATCATAATGTGCATGGAGTTTGAGAGGAACATGTGGATGTTATTTCAACCAATCCTGCCCAATAATAGTTCTAATCACCATTTCCACATTCATAAAGGGGATGACAAAGGCTTTCCACAATTTTTCAATGTTCTAGCCAAAGGAATCACTCTTCTCCCACAAGTAAACAGGTGGAGAATCACGCCACAAAGAAGCCATACTTTCCAAGATCACCACCACCATCAACATATTAATAGTAGTTTCAAGGGAGTTTAAATAAATTCGATCAAACACCAACATAAGAGGAAATGAAAGATAAACCATCAGTATAGAGGCGCCAAAAAATGGATGCACCAAAATATGGAGTACCATAAACATACGATCAAAGAAAATGAGAGAAACAGGTGTATCCTATTATACCCAAATCCTATGTAATAATCAAAACAAAGAGAAAAATAAAGTTGGGAACAATTGTGATCCACATCACAAGGTTGCACATATCCAACATGGCTGAGGAAGGATAAATTAGACATGGGAATGACAAGTGTCAAGCAAGAAAGAGGGATACAGAACAATATATATTGAATCAATTACAATAATCATGAATTGACACCAACGATCATTTCACATCAATAACATTACTTCCACATGAAAAATAACGTGCCAACCCCAAAATAAATCATAGCCCAAAAAAATAAGACCACTTGGATTTCCATATCACCCTCAAGAATCCTTACAAGTGTAGAATTAACATTGCCATATTGGTTTTGCATCGTCCAGATCTAGCAATTGACAATAAACAGACAACCTTTTCATACAATGGGCAATCAAAGGCATATATGAGTGATTTTAAGGAACTTCTCTCCTTTCCTGTTGTCAAAGCAAGAAGGATTTATCTCTTGCCCCTACATTAACAGTTTGAAAACAACCATTCTCACTACTTGTATACAATTTTTTGTACATACTTCATTTTCATTATTTTGGATTTTCTTTCATGATTTAGGTCTAAATAAATTTCCACCAAGAATTGCAAATACTAACCAATGATTGTCACAGTAGTAACAAATACTTTACCCATGCCATAGTATTTGCTATCTTACAAACAAATTGTCATATATTTCAAAAGTGTCAAATTTGTGAAAGTTATAGACCTTTTTGTTGGAGTGAAAATACACTGAGAGGGGGGGTGAATCAGTGTTTATAACTTCTTAAATATTTTTAAAATGAAACTAAAAAGAGCCATACATATGTTCTCATTTTTTCAATGATAGTGTCATTCATGTATTTGAATGCAATCATATAAACTTAAATGAGTAATGTAACATTGCATTTTAAAACAGTAAAGAGTTGAAGCAAAAAAGTCACAGAGACACAATAGACACAAGATATGCCGAGTGGAAAACCCTCCTGGGGTAGAAAAACCACTCTTGAATCTACTACCTTTTTCAAGCTTTCATTTCAATAATTTATTTTGACAAAGCCTCAAAGGCTGATTTCTGAGCACCAACTCAAGGAGCACCGACCCCTCTATTTAGAGACACCAATCTCAAGGAGCACCAACCCCTTTCCTAATTTTTAATAAAACATACAATAGTACAGAGGATCTCTTCGTTTCACTTGATTTCTGTCAAGTGCCTCTTAACAGACAAAACATAGAATTTTCAAGAGTCAGAATTGACTCTTCAGAATTCCATGCATTATCTAATCTCGATGCATCTTGAGGAAATCCTATCTCTATTACAATACAGTCTCATCAAACTATTTTTCAATCATACATACTTTCTTTCTTTTTCACTATTTGATTTTCAATGTTTTCTCATACAAAAAACTACAAGTCTGAATACACACTGTGTTTTCCAATTTTCAGCATCTAAAAAAAGAATAGACTTTCAAAACCTTTATTGTAATACCCTTGTTTTTCATTTTTGATATGTTGTCATGATTGAACCCTAAACTCACTTGCTTTGGATTTTTCAGAAAGACATCATTGCACTTTGGAAGTATTACAACTCTTACTCGAATTTCACATACTAGAAAGTTATTGCAAGGTTGTATTTGAGGTTACATAATAACGGTCAGGTCAGATATGATGTTGCAGTGTTCACAAAGGAGAGATTCTTTCTTTCTATTGAGGATAGGATAGCAATAACCAAGAATAGAAGAGTGACTAAGCATGTCTTCACCAAAATCCTGCACATGCAGTGCTTAAACAAAAGCAATGAGATCACATCATTTAAAAATTGAAATGATAGCCATTTTCCTTGACTGAACCAGCAATGCAATCATAAGTATTTTTAGCCACATGTAGTAATGAAGAAAGCATATACCCAGGGAGATTTGACAAATAAGTTGAAAGCATTTTGAAGCGTAACTGAAATACCTTCACAGGAAACGTTATCCATGTACCCAGATGATCATATGAAAAGATTCGATGGAATTATCATTACCCATAACCAGACAACCCAGATCCTTAATATAACTGACATGATAACCCTCAAAAATGATTGCTGGCAAAATGAAATTGTTGTTTAAATAATAGATTACCAGATCTGCAATGGAGAGGAAAAACGACCACACAACCTTCCAAAAAATGAGTTTGCAGCCTGTGGCTAAAAGAAGACACATGGAGTGACTTCTGTGGAGAGCTCCTGACTACTCCCGATCTGTTGTACAAGAGCAAAAATGACAGGGATAAAAAAGAAACGACCGAGTGCAATGATCCATGGTGGCGGCCAGTAGGGTTTCAACCAAAAAATGTGAACAAAGTGAAATGAAAATAGTTTTCCCTAAACTTCCAATGCAAGCGAAGTGAATTCCTTTGCAAAATATGAATCCCATTTGGAGTCCGAGAGGACAAACATTAAACAATCAAAATCACATAAAACACTTTGGAATCCATGGGTAGATCAATGACATGTGTGATTGAAGGAGTAGATTTGACATTTGTTCCCTTACCCCACAACCGTGACCTCCTTTTGAACACCCTGCGGTACTACGGTAGTTGCTTGAAAACCGCTAGTTGTTCCCACCGCGTTACCGCGGTTAGCTACCTAACAGCTCGCGGTACAACAATAGCAGTCTTTCCTATCGCTGGCGGTTTCCATCGCATTACCTCAGCTACACTTCTGACAGTCCGCGATATAGCGGTAATTGTCTTGCTTGCCGCTAGCGATTTCCACCACGTTACCACGGCTACACTTCTAACAGTCCGTGGTATAGTGGTAGCAGACCTGTATGCCGCTAACGGCATTCACTGCACTACCACGGTCACTAGCATAACTACCAATGGTATCGTGGTAAGCTTTATACCGACTGTCAACATTTAAGCCATGTTTAATAACCATGATGAGACCCGATAGAAATATAAGGTGCACTTCAAAATAAAGTGCCAAATAATATTCAATAATAAATATCAAGGTCACATTTCCACCTTAGAACGTCATGAAAAATTAAGGACTTGTGATGAGTAAAATAGACTTTTGTAAATATCAAGAGCATGTAACAATAATTATATCACTTGTAACCAGAAATGTATCACCTGAGCAAATGACCAGTAATCAGAAAACCTCAACAACCATTTGTAATCTGCACATGAGGTTAAACAATCAGTGCCACCAAGATAATAAATAATAAAACCAATGAAGTGAATGTGCCAACCAAAATATGAATCAGCTGAGAAGATAACCATCAAGCCATCAAGATGCCAGATAACCATAAGATGACATCAAGGACAAAACAACATAAGAGGGATTCAACACTTTTTTGGTTCTAGAATGTGTGTTGCAACTACATATTCAGATATTATTGATGCACCCTTGTTTATGTTTCTTCCAAGACAACATTATAAATAATTAAAATGAGAGTATGTCATTTTATATTAGAGGAGAATCCATAGGAAATGAAGCAAAACACTTTGTATTTTCATTGTATATGTTAATTTTTATTTAAAGATGGATAGAAAGCTATGAAAATCTCTAAGAAAAATATAACAAATCTTTTATTTCAGGATAATATTTAAAAGTAAAATTCTCTCTAAATTCAAAGTAAAATTCTCTTTAAATTCAAAAGTAGCTTAACAATTCCCTTGAGATTTAATTACTTATAAAAATATGAATAGAAAATTAGTGAAAAGAATTCGAGAAGAACCTTTCCCACAACTACAGTAATATTGAGCTATGAGACAAAGCATCTCTCAATAAGGAAAAAAAAATCAGATCCAAAAACTTGGTGACTGTATAGCTAAAACAGAGATTCATGTTAAAGAGAATTTTTTAGCCACTTAGAGAGAATTTATGTGAATGCAAAGGTGGTATTAAATCTTCATGGTATAACACTACCATTATCCTCATGATTTTAATGCTAGTGTGTTTCTACCATTAGCCTTCTAATTGACTGCAATATAAACGAGGAAATAAGAATGAAGAGCGATATAAGTAATGCAAAATACACAAGCATGTTTGTATAAATGGTAAAAAATATTGCTCTAAAAAATAGTATTTATTGTAACAATAGTAATACCATTCAAAATAAGATAGCTACAAGATACTAGCAAGGAAGCTAAGCTCTCTTTTTAGACCTAAAAATCATGTCTTGATATGATTTGCAAATTCTTGATTGTAGGGTTTGTTTCACATCTATGTAATATTAGTGAAATCATGTCCTAATTTATGATAAATCAAATTCTACTCTACACTTTATCCACAAAATCACATAGGTCCAAAATATAGTAATTTTTTTTAGAAGTTAATCAAAGTTATACATAAACCCATAAATCAAAATAACTCAACAGAGCACATTAGAAAGCCCATAACACAAGGCAATGACAAACAGACCTATGCAACATTCTCAATGAATTTTCCTTCCTAGGTACTATCTTAAATAAGAATCAAACTACAAAAAGATAGAATTGAAGGGAAGCCTTCTGTGTTGTCATTTCATAAAATACACATAAGAAGACTAACATGTAAATCCATTCTATTATTTAAGAATTACATCTAAAAATACAATGCTCTTTAGGTTCAAAACTGACTTAACAAAACCTGTAAAATTTAATTATTTGTAAAAATATGAATAAAAATTTAAGTAAAATCTCAAAAAGAACCTTTGCTATAACTAATCTAATATTGAGATATGAGACAAAAGCATAGTTGCCTTAGTCAATTTCAGTACAACATGGTTGTCAACATAAATAGTCATTTCACAACAATTTAAAAATTAAATTCAACAGATAACCACCCTCTCAACAATGGAAAAAACTTCAGACCCAAAAACTTATTGTTGCCATAAAAAGTGCTCTTGCCGAAATTCCTTTTATTTACAATTATGAGTGAGTATGGGCATCTATAAAAGGATAAAGGAGGGGGATTTTAACATGTTGTTATTACAATTGTGAATATTTTACAGAATGTTACATAACAGGACATTAGAAGGTGCTCACGAGGTATTAGAAAGCAGTTTAATTTTAATTTAATCATTAAATAATAAAATTTTAATTTAATATTTATCTACAATTTTATATTAATGTTTTACATATAAATAATAAATAATAATAAATTTTCTTATTATGCTATTTATACTCAACTTTATATTAATGTTTTGCATGAAATTATATGCTAAAATGATTTCATTTATTTTTAAAATAAAATTAAAAATAAAAAATTTAAAACAAGATAATGCAAAATCAATAATAATTTTCCTTTTAATAAATACAAGAGAGAAGCAAAGGATTGACATGAAGATAAGAAGAATGTGATTGAGCACTCACAAAAAAAATTAAAGTATTAACAGGTACATGCAATTTATTTCTTCACCAATTTTATATCTTTATGTGGTAGGTTTCATTACATTATAGTGTTCCTCCACCATGTTTGAATGGTGTCTAGAATCAATGGCTATATTTTGTGCATTTGTAATCAATTTTTGAGTGTGTTCTCACTTCATCCTTACTCTTATCTCTCCATTTCTTTGCATGCTAAATGTCTTGATATTTATTGATATTTATATTTATCATTTACATCAATGTAATCAAATAATATCCATTCATAGAGTGATGTTTTATTGATTGAAAAAGAAAATATATTGACTACAATTTTAGAACATATGTTGTGACACTTTACTATTGTATATGAGATGGTATTCTAAAATAATCTCTTTTCATTAAGCTTATGCACTGATTAATCTATTGCTAAGACTACACTTTAGAAATAAAAGAAAACACGAATCTTAAGATTGACAAAATCAATACAAAATCTTCGATGTTATATAGTATTTTTTTCTTTAGTGTTTGTCATGTAGGATTTCCATCAAACTCTAGAATAGAAGATATCACCTCATCTGCTATTATAAATTCCTTCCTATTTCTATCAAGAACATAGAATCATTTGTTGGTGTGAAAACATGTGATTTCACTGTTGTTGGAGTTCATCAATTTTTGATTGTTTGATTCCCTATTGGATTTTTCATTTGTGTGTAAACAAATTTTTGCCTGAGCTTGGCTCAAAATTTGAGTACTGTTGCTTGGCTTGATATATTTGCTTGGACCCTAATAATTAGAAAGAAAATTGAATGTTGATATAAAAATTGATCATCAAGATTTTTGTATAAAATAAATAAATACCCAAAATTACGATATTAGAAGTTACTCATGAGACATTTAGAAATCAGATCAATTTTTATGCCACCTATTTTTTCATTAGATGATAATTTCATTGATTTTTACAAATCAAAAAATGAAACACAAGCAAAAATGGCCAATAAAAAATAGATTATAACAACTATTTAGAAGGAAGGAAAATCAAAGTAATAGTTGAACATTAAAAAACAAGGATTTTATTTAATTGCACAATTTTCAAGACACAAAAGAACATAATTGTCTACTAAAGATGGGTTAACAAATATTTAGTATCTATCCCACAATATTTTCTGCCCATTTGACTACATAGTTCAAGCATTTTGTTTTCTTTTTTAAATGGTACAAGAAAATCATAAAAAAAGTTATCAATATGTTTATGATAATCATGTTCAATATTATGCTATCAATGTTATGTTGCTTGATACCATCCTTCATGATAATAAATCAAAATTAGTATAACTTCAATATTTTAAGAGTAAATGATGTGCCTTGATATTTCTCCTTCTAAGTCTATATAGCTTCAATAGTGCAAATAACTAATTTATTGTGAACATGGTATTAACTTGAGATTCCATTCATTTGGTGTTGTGATAGAACAAATTGCACATCTCACTTTGTACTTTCTTTCTTTGTATTGATTTTCCTTTTCTTCTTTTTATGTCTTTCTCCATCTAACCATATTTCCATTTTTTTATCTATTTTTTCTTTGATTTCTCTTGTGTTTTTAAATTTTCTCACATTTTTTATTTTTTTTTCTTGGTTCAATAGTCTCTTTCTTTCATTTTTCTTTTCTATTCTTTCACTCTCAATACCTTTTTAATTTCTTTATATATTTTTTTTGATGAATAGGCATCTATCTATATTAAATTAAAGATAAGAGTACATATTCACAAAAAAGGGTGGGTGGTGGAAAGGCACACCCCGAAAGTCACATGGGCAGTGCCCAGAGATAATCAAAATTTAACAAGTCACATGGGCCCAGCCCAGAAGTTCAAGAGCATAAAACATTAAAATAATAAATAGGCCATTATGCAGCCAAAGTAGTGCCAGCAGAGCCAGGAGGGTCTCTGTCATCCATATTCTTCCCCCATACATCAGTGGAGTCTGGAGTGACATCAAGAGGAGCACCCCAGCCATCATCATCATCTTTATTTTCTTTATCTTCTTCCTCGTGCCAGGGCGAGATTGCAAGTGCCAAACACAAAAAACATTTACCACTATCTGGCCACCCAGAACCAGAGGCAGGCAAAGTATCAAATGGCCACCTGGAACCGCCACTGCCACTCCCCGAAGAACCACCAGAAGGCCATCCCTGACCTGCCCATGGTGGAGGAGAGCAGGCACACCGAGGGGGGTGAGATTCCCATCGAGTAGGAGGCTAAGAGTGGGGACGTGCGAAGCCACTTCGCTGCCGGCCCCGAGAAGGAAACCGGCTACGGGAGGAGGAAGGCAAGTCGGGGACCCGAGCCACAGTGCACAGGTTATTACCCCAGTGTTCCAACAAGACTTGGAGGTGAGCAACCTCCAGTGCAACCTTGTTTGCTTGCACCTGAATCTGTAAAAGCACATTAGAACAAATAACCACTTTAGCATAGAGAGAAACATTAATATCCATTTGAGAATGAGCAAATATGCAGGCATTTCTATCTTTTCAAATATTGAAGAGGATTTCCACCCTGAAAGTGTGCCAAAGATGGGTGAACTTAGCAGGGATTCCAGGTGGATCTCCCAGCAGAACCATATACCAAGAAAAAGGTTTCGGTCGAAAGGGTCGAAAGAAGTCATGAATCCAAGTCCAAAGATGCTAAGTTATGGGATAAAACTAGAAAAGATGCTTAAAGCTTTCAGGTTGCCCACAAAAAGGGCAATGAGGGTCCTGGACCCCCAAGTGTACAATCCAAGAGATAATAGGCAAGCCTTAGAAAAGAATACACCAAGCAAAGTGGGCCAGCTTTGGATTAACACTTGTAGACCAAGTGGCAGCAAATATTTTATGCCAAACATGAGTAGAAGAGTGAAGCATCCACCTCTAGTTCAAATTGTGGATCATAGGAAAATGGGGTGAAAGCCACCTGTAACCAAGTCGCGGCTTGTAGTTCTTAAGAGGAGTGTCTGGAAACCACTTCCAATCTTTCCACCAAGGTTTGTTCCCACATATGCCAATTTTATGAAGCATTTTTGCTAGAATGGCACTCACCAGACCATCATAAGTAGCACGGTCTTGGTTTTGAAGTTTGTACTAGGCCCTAAAATTTTTTCATTGTATAAAACACATAGCGGATCGGTGAAAGACCTGTTGCATGGTCTGAATGCCCTTTTTGTGAAATATGAGTGCTTTAATCCAAGGAAATTTAGCCAAAGGCTAACAATTATGCTCAAAAAGAGGAGACCACCAAATATTCTACTGATTGAGTGAAAGCTCATCACGAAATCCTAAACCGGCCCATCAGAGCCAAGGCTTAACAGCCTCCTAGGCACACCAAATGCATTTGACCGCAAAAGTTCCAACAATTTGAACAGGCTCCTTCATAACCAAAAGGGTTTCAAAGTCAATTCCTTTCCAGGTGGGTCTGTGAATAGGAAATCTAGAATGAATACAATGCCTGAGAAGAATCTTTCAGGCTTCATCTCCGGTGAGATCTCGAATAATCCACTTGACACAAAGAGAAGTCCCTTGCCGTTGAGTGGAGAGAAACCCAAGTCCTCCAGAATCTTTTGGGAGGCAACAAAACTCCCAAGAAACACAAGGAAAACCCTTGTGGGTTTCAGAGGAGGCCCATAGAAAATCCTGGAGCAAATTTTCAAGCCTACCATAGGCAGCTTTGGAGGGAGCCCAACAAGAGGAATAATAAACATGAGTGACCGCCAAAATTTTAGAGCACACCTAGAATTTTCCAGCCAGAGAAAGAGGCTTGGTAATCTAGTAAGCAAGCTTTTTCTTGACCTTAGAGAGCACAGCTTGCCAAAGCTCCGTAGGAGAAGACTGGAGAGAAAAAGGAATGCCCAGGAAATGAATATCTCTCCCTTCTTTATCCACCTCCAATTGTAATTTTGAAGCCACACAAGAGTAGGTAACACAGATTGTCTGCAACATAAGGTCTTGTGCCATTGGATGGCAGAGTTGGAAGCCAAACATGAGGTGTTGAGACAATTAAGGGCAGTAGTAATCAATTATTCTTCCTCCAAGAGAGTGAGAAATGAATCATCCATAAAGTGGCCATTGACAAGCTACGTCTGAGAGTTAGGGAGAGAAATCCCTTTGACACACTGTTGAGAAACTGCATGGGCTAGAAGGTAGAAAAAACCTTTAGCCGCAAGCAGATATAATGAGGGCACAAGAGGAAACCCCTACCATATTGAGTGAAAAAGACCAAAATCAGAAGATTGGCAGTCATTCATGGTGATGCAAGCTGAGGCATCTGCAAAAATCATACGAACGGACTGAATGAAATTGGGCCCAAACCCCAAAGCTTGCAACATCGCAAGAATGAAATTTCATTCAATGCGGTCATAGGCTTTGGTAAAATAAATTTTGATGAACACTACTTTTTGGTTTGAACGTCGGGCCCATTCCATACCTTCCCAGACAACAATAATATTATCCAGAATGGACTTGGATTTGATGAATCCAGTTTTCTCTGGATGCACAATTTGAGGCAAGAGATGGCAGATTTTCAGAGCTAGAGCCTTAGCAATTATTTTGTAGGAGACATTGAGAAGCATGATGGGCCTCCAATTTCATATGTCCTTTGGATCCCCAGGCTTAGGTATGAATTTTATATTGCCTTTATTAATTAGATTACCTAAAGAGTTGGTATGAAAATCCTAAAGGTAAACATGATGCAGATCTTGCCCAACACAGTCCCAAAGGGCTTTGTAAAATTCACAAGGGAAGCCATCTAACCCAAGGGCCTTGTCATCAGCCATAGAAAAAATAGCTTCCTTAATATCATCAATTTTCAACAATTTATCACAAAAAAAATTTGGGTTGAAGAAAGCCTATGTGGCATGACAGCAAGGCAGTCTTGAAGGGCTTGTTGTTGCACAGGCGTGTAATACTACGCAGTGAAAACCTACTCATAATGGCACACAAAGGCCTGGAGAATTTCATGGAGCTCAAAGAGCATCTGAATGTCATCCTTGATTTTTTTAATGCCCGAGGATGAGCATCTCACCTGAAGTGCCCAAAAAAATTCTTTAGAGACACGATCATCGATCTTAAGCCAATGCAACTGAGCTTTGATTTACACTCCTCTAGCAACGTAATTATTAGCCACTTGATTTTTGTGCCTTAAATCCACCACCCTAACTTGAAGTGACGGGGAAAAAGGGTTGGCCGCCAAAGCCTCCATAGTTCAATGCAGGTCAGTAGTGGTCGCTTCACAAGATCGCTAGCGAAAAATGGCCAGTTGTCACCCATAAATGTGCAAAAATAGAGTTGTATGAATGATGGAATCATTTCACCAAGTGATCTAGCCTATTTGGCTAGTTGGTCTACACACCAAATTCCACACTTGACGAATGTGGGCCAGAGTGGGATTATGACAAAGCAAAGACGTGTTCAGAAAGAATTGAGTTTTACATGTGTGAGGCTGACAAGACACCCATTCAATACGAAAAGAAATTGGGAAGTGATCGGACAAAGTCACATCCACTAACGGCTTCACTGGCAAGGCAAAGTTGTCAAAAGAAAAAAAAAAATTGAGCTAAGATCATGGCATGATCAAGGCACTTAAATACTCTGTCAGAACCGGCCCTGTAATTACACCAAGTGTGCCAGAGGGAATGAGAATGACAACAGCCAATATTGAGATCAAAAAGACCCAATTTATTACGCATGTAATACCACGCCTCTTGTTTGCCAGCTACCCAACGGAAGGGCAAGGTGCCATCCTTGTCATATGCCACCTCGACCATATTAAAGTCACCATAGAGTAACCAGATGGCAACTGGTAAAGAATCAGGAATCCAGCGCCAAAGCAAAGAGCGCTCCATAGCATCATTAGAGGCATAAACATTAATGTAATGATTATCAATGTTAAGGAGAATCCAAATTAGCCGATGAGAAGGATTAGTCCCATGATCCACAACACAAGTATGCAAATGCGGGGACAAAATGGTGACGAATCCACCACACCCAGCCTCATGCAAAGTGAAAAACATAGTACTGGCTGGCCAAATAGAACAGCAAGACGAAGCAAGCAAGAACCCAAAAAATTTAACCTCTTGGGGACAAAGCACTTCAATACCAGAATACTTTTGTAAAGTATCTCTAACAGAATACTTTCTAGAGAGGTCTATTAGACATCGAATATTCCATGAGAGGAAGTTCATGGGTGAAACTCTTCCATGCTTTCAGAAACCGGTTCCTCCTCATCCAGGGAAGAGAAACTATTCTTCAGGAAATCCTGTGGAACTAAACCAATCTGAATAGGAGGTGAAAACCTCCACTTTTCTAGCACATATTATCCTTCTTTAGGTGGTGGAGACGGACTATGAGATCGCCTTTGAGTTCTCGACATGGGAGGGATACTCGACTGAGCATACATAACAGTCGTAGGCTAAGGCATCACCTTTGACCTGGGATGCACCAAAACATTAGCAGCTTCGGAAGGAGCATTTGTCCCCTTCTCTGAAGGGTTTGAAACAACTTTTGGTGGTTCAGAGGCTTTGGAGGCTGACCCAGAACCAGTTGACTTATTTTTTTGATTTGTAACCATGGTCCACATTGTTTTAGCCTTAGCAGAAGGCTCCATTTGATGAGTCTTTTCAACATCTCATGATGGGGATGGTGTACGAGGCACTGCCAAAGGGCAGTCCTTGATCTTGTGGTCAACTAATTGGCACCGATAGCACGTGTTAGGAAAATTAAAATACGTGACTTTCTGGGTGTGCCTAAGAGCTCTTATTTGAATATCCATAGATTCTTTCAAATCCTTAGATAGGTCCCTTCCACATAGACTCGCTTCTGGGGTTGAGCTTGGAAGAACCTATCTGGTTCTACACAAATAACCCTCCCCAAAGAGGAAGCAATGTGATTCAGAAAGGGCACACAAGGCAAAGGAAAACCAGGGAACTCAATCCAAAGCAGGACTCACAATTTGATATTGTCTAAGACAGCAAAATCCTGGGTACATGCTTGGAAAACCAGCAAGGATGACCTAACATACCAGGGACCATGGCCTAAAATAGCCTGGACATGATTGACTTCCACGAAGCGGAACAAAAAAAACCCTTGGTCAAGTTTTGGACCATATCAAGGCGGACCCCATGAGGGACCCAAGCCTTGCTAACCCATTCTTTCAACACACTTTTGGGGGGAGTCCTCCCAACAAAATAACCCACAAGGGTGTGTTGTTCAAGCCAGTGGCAAGTAGAATCAAAATTTGGTAAAAGAAAAATCACATCAGCTGGGGAATTAGAGTTCTTACCTCATGAAAGACTTTCAGAACAAATTTTTGAGGATGTTTGTTCGAAGGAGGAGCCATTGAACTGTGCCAATGAACCGTTAACACCAGCATGAATTGCTGGGTTAGAGCCAGTTGAAGGCATAATAAACCCCTAAAACCGCAATAAATGCAGCCGTACTCAATGAGGGAGGATTTTTTCTGCGCAATAGGCATAGAATGACACAAAAGGGGCCAAGGATGACCACATAAAACAAAAAACCCTTACAGAGCTCATACACCTCTCCACTCTTACCCGAAGCCCATTTCTTTATATTTTTATTTCATAATCATTCATTTTTTCCCTTATTTGTTGTGGAGCTTACTTTATGTTTATTATATTCTTTTTATATCTATTTATTTTATTCATTGTCTATGTACCTTTCTTTTTCTTTATCAATATTTTAATATTACCTCTCTTTATTCTCTATTTATCTTTGCATTTTTCTTTCTTACTTTTTTTTAATGTTAAATAATTTTCTTTTTCTTTTTTCTCTTTTTTTTCTCTCTCAAATTCTTTATTTCTTTATTTTCTTTTTCTCTCTATCTATCTCTTTCTATCTATTTGTCATTTGCTCTAGTTTACTTTCCTTCTTTATATTGTTCTTTTTATTTTATTTTTTTATCATTATTTTCAGCTTACCTCTCTTCCATCTTTCTCTCCCTCTTTTCTCTTCTCTCCTCTTTTTTTCTATTAGATCTTTTGTTTCCTTCTTTCTTTCTCTCTCTCTCACCCTTTCTTTCTTTGTTGGTGTTTTGTCTCTTTTTTGTTCTCTCTTTCTTGCTTTATTTGTTTCTTTGTTTACTTTTTTCATTCATTCATCTTTATATGATTTTTTTCATTTTATTCCCTTGCCTCCATCTATATTTTTCTTTATCTACTCTGTCTCTCTCTCTTTCATTTTTGTTGGTGTTTTGTCTTTTTTTTGTTCTTTCTCTCTTTCTTGATTTGTTTCTTTCTTGTCAATTAGATCACTCTCTCATATTTCTTCTTTCTTTCTTTTCTCTTTCTTCCCTTTATTATCTTTTTTTTATCCTCACTTTTTACCTTTTATTTATTATTTCTCCCCTCCTTATGTCTCTCTTTCTCCATCTATATGTTTTTGTGCTTTTTGTCTCACTTCTTTCCTTTTACCTCTCACCTCTCTCTTTTCTTCTATATAATTTTTCGTTATTCTATCATTTTTTATTGACCTCTCCATTTATTTCTATTTTTAACTATCTTCTTTGTAGCTTCCATTTTATACTTTTTTCCTTATTTTTTATCTTTTTACTCTTTTTTTCTTTATCTATTTAATCTTTCAATGCAATGTCCTTTGTTTATTTCTTTATCTATCATTATGTAATCCATGTTTTTTGCCACTTCTTTGTTTCTTCTCTCTGATTTTCAATTAATTTTGATATTGTATCTATTTTTTTTATTCTATTACTTTATTTATCTGTCTTGATTTCTAATATTACCTCTCTTTTCTCTATGTTACTTTTTTCATTCATATATTTTTTTATCTCATTTGTTTCTCTTTTAATTATTTTCCCTATTTTCTATTTGTCTCTTATTTTGTGTCTCTCTCTTACCCTACCCATGCACATCCCACTTTATTTCTTATTACTTTTACTTATGTTTTATTTCAATCTATACTTTTCTCGATTTACTTATATTTTTGCTTCTTTGTTTTTCTCTTTAAAATTGTCTTTCTTTTTTCCATCTTTTTATTTCTCTTCAACTCTTTTTCTAATTACTTTCACCATGTAATTTTCTGTCTTTACATGATTGTTTCTTTTATTCTCTCACTCTCTTTCTTTCTTTCTTTTATAATTGTACTCCATTTTTGTTTTCTATTTATTTTTATCTTCAATTCTTTTTTAGTTACCTTCATTATTTATTATTACATCCCTTTTTTTAATTTATTTTTTTCTTTTTCTTTTTCTATTTGTTTTTATTTCACTCTCCCACTCTCTCTTTTTTATTCCTTTTTTTTCTATGATTTAATGTTTCTCTCATTTAGTACTTTCATTCATTCTATTGTTTTTTCTCTTTCACTAACTATTCTTTATCTATTATTTTTTTATTTGTTCTCTCACTTTCATTTATTCATGCTTGTTATATTCTTTTTTCCTTCTTTCTTTTTATGTCTCTACCTTTTATTGTTAATTTTTTTATAAATTTATCTCATTCCTTATCTATATACCATTCTTTTTTTTGCCTACACTTTTAATATTACCTATCTTTTTTTCTATGTTACTTTTTTCATTCGTGTATTTTATATTAAATTAATTTCTTATTCTATATCTATTTCTTTTTTCTTAAATCTTTAGTTTTTTTTTTTGTCCTTGTATTTTTCTTTTTAATTTATCAATTATTTTGTAGCTTTTTCAATCTCTCACATTAACACTCTCTCAATATCTATCTTTTTTATTTATATCTTACATTTCCTTAGTTACTCTCTCTATTTATATTTATTTTTTGCATATTTATTTTAAAGATTGTGTTTCTTCACCAGTATTTCTATGTTTTTGTTTCCCTCTTTTTATTTGTCATTTCTTTGGAAACTTTTTGTAATCTTTATCTCTATGTTTGGAATTCTCTCACTCTCTCTCCACTTTATTTATTTATATCTTTTAAGTCTTTCTAAATTTGTTTATTATTTATTCAAATTGCTTACATGAGTATATATTTGTTTTCTCTCTTTCTCTCTCTATCATTTTTCCTTTAGTTATGTTTTTTGGTCATTCATTATTTATTTATTTATCTCTATGTTATTTTTTTATTTTTTTATTTTTTTTAACTTTAATTATTCCATTTTGATAGTTTTATCATTTTTGTCTACTTGTCTTTTGACTTCTTTCACAAACTTTCCTTTGCTGTCTCATCGTGTCCCTACCTCTTTTTTTCTATTTGTTTCTTTTATATTCATTTTTTACTCTTTATCTTTCACTTCTTATTTTATTTATTTTATATCTAGATCTATTTTCCTATTATATTTCCTTGTATCTAATTTATCAAGCCCATTCCTTCCCTTCATGTTTTTTCTATATTTCTCTTTCTCCTTCAATTTTTAATACATAACATGTTTTCAATCATTTGATAATGCTAGAGGCATAGATAGTAGTTGGCTTATCTATGCTAAAATTGAATTAGAAACCAATTTTCATACCCTCATTCTCTCTCCTAAGAAGGAATAGAAGTCAAGTATGTCTCCATGGTCTTGGGTTTGAATTCAAGGTCCAAGTTTACCCAATGCACATGGCTTGTGAGCTATTTTATACATCCCCAAGGGATGAGTCTCGCCCCAACGTGACACACCTTCTCGCCCCCAACTTGGCAGAATGTAATACCAAGGTAAGGTGGGTCAGGCATTGGGCTAGGTCATAGGGATACCCCTGAGTAAAATTAAAAATGAAGAAAGAGAATTTCATACCTTTTTATCTAGATATATTTTATTATTATCTTTCCTTGTATTTAATTTATCAAGCCCATTCCTTATCTTCATGTTTTCTCTCAATCTTTCTCTTTCTCCTTCAATTTTTAATACATAACATGTTTTCAATCATTTGACAATGCTAGAGGCATATATAGTAATTGACTTATCTATGTTAAAACTGAATTTAAAAATTGATCTCCATACTCTCATTCTCTCTCTTGAGAAGGAATAGAAGTCGGGTTCGTCCTAAAGCCCACATGAATAGCAGAGGAAGCTTGAGTCATAGGTATGCTCCCCATGGTCTTTGGTTTGAATTCAAGGTCCGGGTTTACCCAATGCACATGGTTTGTAGGTTATTGCATACATCCCCAACGGACTAGTCTCACCCTAGTGTGATATCCCTTCTCGACCCCAACTTGGTAGAATGTAAGGCCAAGGTAAGGCAGGTTGGGTGTTGAGCTAGGTCATAAGGATACCCTTGAGTTAATTAAAAAAAAAAAAGAAGTTCATACCTTTTTATCATCTTTGAAAGGGGTTTGGATTGAAATATTTTGATTAATTGGAAGCCAAATTACAAAAAAATTATAATGTATTTTTAGTGTACCTGTTGATTGATACATCAACAATCCATTCATATTAAGTAACATAACATATTTTTCCTCTTCTCTTTGGATCAAAGGTGCTTTAGAATAATTTATATCCCTATGACCCAGCTCACCTCTTTTCGACCCCAACCTAGCAAAATGTAAGACCAAAGTAAGGTAGGTTAAGCATTGAGTTACGTTGTGGAGATACCTTGATTCAACCAAAAAAGTTATTTAGAAACCATGGCTTCACCAATCAAAATTATTTCTTTATTTTATCTCCTCATATGTATTTATATTTTTTATTTGTTGATTGATACACCAACAATCCATTTATATTAAGTAACATAACATCCTTCTCCTCTACCTTTGGATCATAAGATTTCTTAAAATAATTTATATCCTGTGACCCAACTCACCCCTTTCTGACCCCAACTTGGTAGAATGTAAGATCAAGGAAAGGCAGATTAATCGTTGGGTTGCATCATGGGGATACCCCTAAGTCAACCAAAAAAATAAAAGATCTAGAAACCATGTCTTCACCAATCAAATTTTTTTTTTATTCTCTCCCCATATGTCTTTCTATCTTTTATTTGTTGATTGATATAACAAAAATCCATTCATATAAAGTAACATAACACCCTTCTCCTTTCCCTTTGGATCAAAGGTTCCTTAGAAGAATTTATATCCCTATGAACCAACTCACCTCTTTCTGACCCCAACTTGGAAAAATGTAAGACCAAGTTAAGGTGGGTTAAGCATTGGGTTATGTCACTCTCAAATACTTTTGAGTCAACCAAAAAAAATTAGAAACCATGGCTTCACCAATCAAAATTATTTATTTATTTTCTCTCCCCATATGTTTTTCTATCTCTTATTTATTGATTGATACACCAACAATCCATTCATATTAACTAACATAACATCCTTCTCCTCTTCCCTTTGGATCAAAGATCCTTTAGAAGAATTTATATCCCTATAACCCAACTCACCCCTTTTCGACCCCAACTTGGCAAAATGTAAGACCAAGGTAAGGTGGGTTAATCATTGGGTTGCATCGTGGGGATACCCATAAGTCAACCAAAAAAAAAAAAGATCTAGAAACCATGGCTTCACCAATCAAAATTATTTCCTTATTTTATCTCCCCATATGTCTTTTTCTATATTTTATTTCTTGATTAATAGAACAACAACCCATTCATATTAAGTAACATAACATCTTTCTCATCTTCTAGTTGGATCAAAGGTGTCTTAGAAGAATTTATATCCCTGTGATCCAACTCACCCCTTTATGACCCCAACTTGTCAAAATTTAATACCAAGATAAGGAAGGTTAAGCATTGGGTTGCATCGCGGGGATACCCCTAAGTCAACAAAAAAAATATCTAAAAACCATGGCTTCACCAATCAAAATTATTTCTTTATTTTCTCTCCCCGTATGTCTTTCTATCTTTTATTTGTTGATTGATACACCAACAATCTATTTGTATTAAGTAACATAATATCCTTCTCCTTTGCCTTTTGGGTTAAAGGTGCCTTAGAATAATTTATATTCTTGTGACCCAGCTCACCCTTTTTTGACCCCATCTTGGAAAAATATAAGATCAAGGTAAGGCGGGTTAAGTGTTGGGTTGCATCGCATGGATACCCTTGAGTCAACCAAAATAAAATCTAGAAACCATGGCTTCACTAATCAAAATTATTTCTTTATTTTCTCTCCCCATATGTCTTTTTATCTTTTATTTGTTGATTGATACACCAACAATCTATTCGTATTAACATAACACCCTTCTCCTCTTCCCTTTGGATCAAAGATGCATTAGAAGAATTTATATCCCTATGACTCATCTCACCCCTTTCTAAACCTAACTTGGTAGAATGTAATACTAAGGTAAGGTGGGTTAAATGTTGGGTTGTGTCACGGGGATACCCCTGAGTCAACCAAAAAAAACAAAAGATCTAGAAACCATGGCTTCACCAATCAAAATTATTTATTTATTTTATCTCCTTATATGTCTGTATATCTTTTATTTGTTGTTGATACACCAACAATCCATTTGTGTTAAGTAAAATAACATCCTTCTCCTTTGCTCTTTGGATCAAAGGTGTCTTAGAAGAATTTATATCACTATGACCTAGTTCTCCCTTTTTTCATCCCCAACTTGGTAGAATGTGAGACCAAGGTAAGGTGGGTTAAGCGTTGGGTTGTGTCATGAGGATGCCCCTGAGTCAACTAAAAAAGATCTAGAAACCATGGCTTCACCAATCAAAATTATTTCTTTATTTTCTCTCCCTAATATGTCTTTCTATCTTTTATTTTTTGATTGATACACCAACAATCCATTCATATTAAATAACATAACATCCTTCTTTTCCGCCCTTTGGATCAAAGGTTCCTTAGAAGAATTTATATCCCTATGATCCAACTCACCCCTTTCTGACCCCAACTTGGCTGAATGTAAGACCAGGGTAAGGCGAGTTAAGCATTGGGTTGCATCGTGGGGATATCCTTGAGTCAACAAAAAAATATATCTAGAAACTAGGGAACTGCAAAAAGATGGGGGACCAAAAAGGGATCTTAAGTGAACACCTTTTTTTTCAAATCAGAAAATACTGACTTTGGACATGAAATCGAGAATAGTTACACTCAAAACTTTGAGATGCAACAAAAACAAGGATTGTATTGCATTGAGTCTACTTTCTAAACTACTATTTTTTTGAAAATGGTAGAGATTAAGGGGTTCAAAAGAGGGGACCACAAAAATTGGTGTTGTTTTTTGTCAAAAAAACATATCATAGAGACTTTTGTGGCTCCCTCAAAAGGTTAACTTTTTTTAGAATTTTTATTATTGCTTCTGTGAGAAATTAGGTAATTGTATGTAGTTTATGCCCAATTTTTCTGACAATTTGTTAATGAATATTTGATTTTTTACTAATTTTTAAAGTGGACACTTCTTACAAAATAGATTTTTGGCTGTGCTACCACTATAAATATTGAAAACTAATTGAAAATCATTTTTTTAATATGTGTAGAATGGATTGTAGTTTCTAAAAAAGTAATTATAGATCAAAGGCTTAACATTGTCATAATGTAAAAAAAATTACATCATTAGATAGCTAAGAGAGAGCCTAACATCACCTAGGTGTTCAATTTTTTCAACTTTGAAACACATGCATACCTGATGCTTAGCACGAACGTGATTATATGAAATATTGTAGGATTTGCAAAAACATGTCTTTGGATGTTGGGAAGGCACTCCAAGCCTTTGGGTTGGTATTCCAAAGAAAATTCCAAGCCTAAGGCTTGGGGATTCCCAAATCAAGAAATAACATGAGTGGGTTATAATGCACTCATGTTATTTCATAGTTTTGACATGTTTTTTGTGTTATGTCTTGCTTTGTGTTAAATGCTAGTCTATTAAATGTATGTATATGTATTTGTATGTTTGCAAGTATGTATGCTTCTATGAAATGTATGCATGCTTGTATGTATGTATGTACACCTATATGTATATATCAGTGTATGTATATGTATGCATGTATGTATTAGTGTATGTATATGTATGCGTGTATGTAAGATTGTATGTACATATGTATGTATGCTTGTATGTATGCAAGATTGTATGTATATATGTATGTATGCTTGTATGTATGTAAGTATGTATGTATGCTTGTATGTATGTATGTATGTCTGCTTATATGTATGTATGTATGTATGTCTTTAGAGGGAGGGAGAATTTTAAGAGAGACAATTGTCTAGGTAGGGTGGGCAAGAGGGAGGGAGGGAGAGACCTGAGAGAGAGAGGGGTGGAAGGGAGAAACCTAAGAGAGAGGGAGTGGGAGAGAAGGGGTTGGAGTGAGGGAATTATCTAGGAAGGGTGAGAGGGATAGAGAGAGAGAGAAATATAGAGGGGGTGAGAGAGAGAGACTTGAGAGAGAGGGAGAGAAAGAGAGAGTTATGCAGGTAGGTTGCCAGAGGGAGAGACTTGATATTGTGAGGGGGGTGAGAGGGAGATACTTGAGAGATAGGGAGAGAGAGGAAGAGAGAGGTAGAGGGTGTGGGAGGGAGTGACCTAAGAGAGAGGGAGAGAAAGGGAGTGTGAGAGAGGTAATTATCTATGTAGGGTGGGAGGGATAGAGAGAGAGACAATTACCTAGGTAAAGTCACAGAGGGAGAGACCTGAGAGATAGGGAGAGAGAGGGAGTGCTAAAGAGAAGGATTGGGAGAGAGAGAGGGAGTGATGGAGAGGGAGTGGTAGGGAGAGAGAGAGAGAGAGAGGGAGTGAGAGAGATAGAGGGAATGAGAGAAAATTATAGGGATTGATTGAGCGAGAGGTACATAGAAAGAGGGAGAGAGTAGATAGAGATAAATAGAGAGGGTGGGAGAGAGAGGGATAGGGGTTGAGGTTCTAATGTATAGGGTAGAGGTTTTAATGTATAAGGTAGAGCGTTGAGGGTTTAATCATTTAAGGGTTGAGGGTTTAAGGGTTTAAGAGTTGAGGGATGAGGTTTAAGGTTTAATGGTTTAGGGTTGAGGGATTAGGGTTGACGGTATAGGATTGATTATATATGTTTTAGGTTATATGGTTGAGGGATTATGGTTGAGGATCCAATGTATGAGGTATATGGTTGAGAATTGAGGGTTTGATGTATACTATAGAGGGTTGAGGGTTGAGGGTTGAGGGTTTAAGGGTTGAGGGATTAGGGTTTAAAGGTTGACGGTTAAGGGATTAAAGTTTGATAGTTGAGGGTTGAGGGGTTGAGGGTTGAGGGATTAAGGGTTAAGGGTTTAGGTTTTAAGAGTTGAGGGATTAAAGGTTGACAATTGAAGGTTATGGGGTTGAGGGTTGATGGATTAGGGGTTAAGGGTTTAGATTTTAAGAGTTTATGGATTAGGGTTGTGGGATTAAGGTTTGAAGGATTAGGGTTTAGGGTTTAGGGATTAGGGTTGATGGTTTAGGGTAGATATTTTAAGGGTTGAGGGTATAGGGTTGAGGGATTAGGGTAGAGAGGGAGAGGGGAGGGAAGGAGGGAGGGGGAGATGGAGGGAGAAGTGAGATAGAGAGAAGAGGAGAAGAAGAGGGAAGGACAGAGAGAGATGAGGGTTGAGGATATGATGTATAGGGTAGAGGGTTGAGAATTAAGGGTATAGGGTTGAGGACCTATAGGGTTGATGGTTTATGGTATTGGGTTGAGGGTATAGGTTTGAGGGATTAGTGTTAAGGGTAGAGGGTTGAGGGTTGAGGGTAGAGGGATGAGGGTTTAGGGTTTAGGGTTGAGGGTTGAGGGTTGAGGGTCCAATATATAGGGTAGAGTGTATAGGTGTTGAGGGTTTAGGGTTTAAGGGTTGAGGGATTAAGGGTTGAGGGTTGAGAGTTGAGAATTGAGGGTTGAGGCTTTAATGTATATGGTAGAGGGTAGAGGGTAGAGGGTTTAAGGGTTAAGGGATTAAGGGTTAAGGGTTGAGGGATTAGGGTAGAGAGTTTAAGGGTTTAAGGGTTTAAGGGTTGAGGTTAGAGGGTATTGGATTGAGGGTAGAGGGTTGAGGGTTTAAGGTTTAAGGTTTAAGGTTGAGGGTAGAGGTTTGAGGGTATAGGGTTGAGGGATTAGGGTTGAGGGTCCAATGTATAGGGTAGAGGGTATAGGGGTTGAGGGTATAGGGTTTAAGTGTTTAGGGTTGAGGGATTAGGTTTGAGGGTTTAGGGTTTAAGGGTTAAGGGTTTAGGGATTAGGGTTGAGGGATTAAAGGTTTAGGGATTACAAGTTGAGGATTGAGGGTTTAGGGTAGAGGGTTTGAGGGTTTAAGGGTTGAGGGCTTAGGTTTGAGGGATTAGGGTTGAGGGTTTAGGGTATTTGGTTGAGGTTTGAGGGTTTGAGGGTTTAAGGATTCAGGGCTTAGGTTTGAGGGATTAGGGTTTAGGGTTTAGGGTATTGGGTAGAGGGTAGAGGATTGAGGGTTGAGGGTTAAGGGTTGATAGGATGTCATTAGGTCCCATTACTTTAGAAGATAAAATTCAATATATCGATCGGGCAGTGTCCAAGGCTATTTGCAATAGAAGGTGGCTCGACTATCTCTTTTAGGTTTTTTGTATTTTTAGAGAAACTGAACTTAATTTTAACCTAAGGCCATATAACTAGTTAACAGAAAAGTAATTTATCTAAAAAGCTAAAAATTATTTAAACTAGGAAGCATAAGGCAATTAATCTAGAAAACATAATAACTAAACTAGAAAACATAGAAATAACTAAACTAAGAAGCGTGTAAATTATAGAAGTAGTAAAACTCATAAATAATCTATGAATCATCTAAGTAATATCAGTAACAGTTTTAGTCATTAATAGAAATTAACTACGGAATCAAAAGACAATAGGTGCTCTAGAGCTTCAGACTCTTATGATGACAAACTTCATTATTATCCATGCAATAAAAATAACAAAATTCTTTAAAAGGAAGTACTCATCTATTTAATCTATCACCCCTTGAGTGGCCAGCTCGCGGGTTCCTATGTTCTCAGGTCACATGCACAATGTAATCAAAAGCTTCTCCATTAATGATAATCTTCATCCATAATTTCAACAACTCAGAGATTGATATACAATAATTTTTTTATTAATATATACTCAAAAAGCATGTCGACAGCATAAAAATACTATTTTGTGTGTGTCTTTTACTTCTAGAGATTACATATATTTATAAAATACCTCTAACTAAATCCTATATTTCAGATGATTTTAGATTACCATTGAAAAAGTCTGTAATAGATTTTAAACTAACTTTATGTCTTTAAATTCCCATTACATAAATATTAACGAGGATCGAGTTGAGCCATGAAGTTTTTTAAAATTTAAAGCATAACAGAAACTCAACTTAGAAGAAAATATGATTCCAGTCCATCATCCTCAAGTTCAAGAGCATGTTCCTAATGCATGTCTTTAACCTATTCTGGAGCTCATGCTGGTTGAACACCTTTGACTGTTGTATTAATGACTGACTATTATTCTACAAAACACTTAAAACTACCCGTTAAATCTATATTGGCAAGATACTTCAATAAATCACAAGAAATAAATTTTATACTATTTTTCTCAAAAGATAAGTAATTATTATGCCTAAAGTTTAATTAATTGGCAGAGAATAAGTATTTTGCATATATGAGGAAGGGTTTTATTATGTTATCATGATGAGGTTATTTTTACCTCATCACTTCCTCCCCTTCCTAATTTATGGCAGGTCCTCCTGCCCTCTGCTATGACCCATGTCCTTCTTCTCTGTTCAATTCTTCATATTTAGCACTGATATCATACAGATCATTTGTTTCCTTATCAAATTATTCAAGTGCATGCAGGAAGCCTTGATAATAAGTAACCTCTCTTATCCACATGTTGAAGAATCCATTATCCTAATCTATATTAATATGAAAGGCAGGTGGTAGAAAGAGCAATAGGGGAGGTTTGTACCTCATCCCTACCCAATTTTTTCTAAGGTCTCAAGATTTTGGCCAAGGTATCTGCTCTTCTGAAGGACCATTTGATGTTAAGAGGGGAGATCACTTCTCTTTTCTTTAAGTATACTGATAGTGGAGTGTATCTCTCTTCACAGGCATGCCAATCCTTACCAATCAATTTTTGCCCTTTTTCTATGAAATTATTGTAACAAAGTCAAAGGTTATCATTATATTTTTTGATTCATAGTTGCTTCTATTTTAACAGCCAAAATCTGTGCTTTGAAAGTTGCAGGTTTCCTGTTGGGGATCTCATCTAAAGACCCACATTCTTCTCTGCTGAGAGTATTCTCTAGTGTGTTCTTTCCAATGAACCTGATTACATATGGTAGATAACAAAGATCTCAATTGCACTTCTCTAACAAAAAGGTTAATAAAGAAATCAGTATGTGTTTCCATCAATAAATTGTGAACAAAGAATTCACGTAACATTTTTTTTCTCAGGAGTTGACTCTAAAAATACTTTAACAAATTCATGATCATCAGGGTCGTGTGGTTGGTCATGATAAATTCTTAGCAATTTCCATCTTAACAATGTTCATTTAAAAACATAGAATATAGCCTTGATGGTCTCCTACATGCTAGTAGAAATTCTCCTATTTGGCATGCATCTTGATTTTCCCTATAGACCCTATCAAATGACTCTTTCAAGAGTACCAACTCCTTTTTCAACCCGATATTCTCAATCTTAGCATTCCTCAATAAATAGCATTGTTCCATCCACTTCATTAATAATGGGGGAATTTGAACTTGGAACCATTCAGTTATAGTTGGTTCAGTTTGAGTTCCCTTTGATTCCATTATTGGTTTATTGATGCTTTCTTGTAAATCTTGTTCCAGTTCCACAATCTTACTAAGAGAAACATTTAATTCTTCATTATGTTTGTTCTTTTCCTCTTCAAAATCTTGAAAAAACTGTATGAAATTGTTTTTCATTAAACTTTCAAATTCATCAAACAAATAATCATTATATGTATTATTCTCTTGATTCAATCTTTGAATTTGTTTCTGCAATTCATTAATAGATGTATTCTTCTCTTCTATTTGTAGTGTCAGATTTTAAATCTCTTGATCTCTTTTTCCTATTATAGCAATGTGTATTGTTATTTCCTCCTGTTATAGTACAACATGTTCTTCATTTTTCTGCAATTGATTTCTTAACTCATCAATTTCCAATTTCCAATTTTTCTAGCTCTACATTAACACTGTCATTTTCAGTTGTTCCAACAACCTTATTTACAATGGGAGATAAATTTTCTAAAACATCATCCTCAACCTCCATAAAAGATGGAGATTGCTCCCTCTCTTCTTTTTGTATTTCTTAATAAGGGGCCTTTTCCTCTTGTCCTATGTGGGAAGGTATTTCTTTATTAGGGGCCTTTTCCTCTTGTCCTATGTGGGAATTTATTTCTTCTCCTTCTATCCCTAAAGACTGATAATCTTTCTCCCTTGTTCTCATTATTTCTATATTATCAGTAGGGTCCTCAATTTCTATTGACTTTTCCTATTTTCTTGGCGTATTTTCCTTTGAAGTACTCCCTATGTCTTGAATTGGGGTTTTTATAGACTTGGAGGACAATCTCTTGCTTCTTCTTAAGAGAGGAATGCTCTGAAAAGTAACAATTGATCTTTTCTTCCTTTTCCTAGAGGGAACTCTTTCTACATCTACATGAATAATTTCAACATCTCCTCACTGGTCTGGGGTTTTCAATTCATTGACTAGAGGTTCTAGCACTTCCTCACTAGGGGTTGTGGGCATTTGAGCTTCAAAAGCTTTTGAGTCCTCAAGAGAAGTTCCCCCTGAAGATGAAGCAAATTGTTTGGAGGGTTTCCCTTCTCCTAATTTCCTTTTGGGCACAGATTTTTCAAATTTCCAAAGAAATTTTTCCCACTTACTTTCAAGTTTCTTTCTAAAATGTTATTTACAAATTAATTGAATTAACCCATGGTGTTTCAATGGACCTGAACCCAATTTATATCTTTCTATGGAGGAAATGACATGTTCACTCAAAAAGTCAGGCAAATTGACCCTAAGAGCAGGGTCTTCTTTTCCATGACGCAAGTGTATAAGCATGTGAAATGTAGGTCCTACCACAGTAGTAAGTTGGCCCTCACAAGTAAAATATTTTATGATCCATGCAATAGTTGTTCCCCACAGTTCTAATATGGACATTCTTTGAAACCCTTTGTTTTGTCCTCTAGTACTAATAACTATCATGGGTTGAGGGTCTCCCTCTCTAAGAAATAATTCTGATAACTTTTGATATGTAATTTGGGAAGTTTCAGATAACTTAATGCCATAATTATCTAAACCAGAGAGGCGAGAAATGATTTTTGGACTCACCTTAAAACACTTCCCATGTAGTATCACCTAGCCATTGGAATAATTTTTCGCAAATGCATTCACCAAGTGCTCATTATATCCTTCAAACTTTTTGATAAAATCCAACCATCCCACTTCTTGAAACAAACTTGAAATATGGCGTAATCCCAGTAATTTATTTGTTGAGGCTAGCTCTGATTTCTTCTTCGCACCTCCCTTTTTTTGTCTCCTCTCTTCCAATTTTGTTGACAATATTACAGTGCAAGAAGCTTGTGCACAAGTGTTTTGAAGATATAATCGAGGAACGATTATTTATTGATCTTCATTTGAAACCTTATTATGCAATGATGATAATTTGCATGGAGGAGTGTGAAAAGAGTGTCATACTACCAGTCAATCACTTAGTGGCTCAAGTTACTAAATTAGGAGGGGAGAAACTCATGCCAATTAATTACACCTTATTCAAAAATAACTACTTATTTAAGCAAAAAATTTGTACTTACTTACATTTTGTGATCGCCTGAAGATTACGTACCTTTGTTGATTTAACAGGAGGACGGAATGGTATTGGTTGAGGTGATGACATATTTATTATGACATGAGTGAGGCAGCTTGTGAATGACGAAGTCATAATTGAGGATAGGTTGTCATAATGGCTTTTATTTATGATAGAAAAATGACGGCGATTTTGAATAACTATACTAAGCGTGGGTACCAAAGTGACAATTTAAAAAGAAAAGAGGCATGTGTACACAGGTTTGAAAAATCAAAGCATCAAAAAGAAATTTAAATTTTATGGGAAAAGGCGACGGAATGGAAATGGATAAGTTTTGAAGCACACTTATGAGCACATGCTCAAAACGATTAAGTTCCAAAGAACGCTTATGAGCACATGCTGGAAATGAGTGAGTAAGTTCTAGAGCACGCTTATGAGCATGCACTCGAAATGAAGAAGGTGGATAAGTCCTGAAGCATAGAAGCACCTGAACTTAACAAGTTTTGGAGCATCGTCAAAAGATGCAGTCAGTGCAGCAACTGAAGATAAGGTTTTGGAGCATCATCGAAAGATGTAACTAGAGCAGCAATCGAAGACAAGGTTCTAGAGCATCATCGAAAGATGTAGGCAAAAAGAAAAAAATGACTGTATGAATGAACTTGAACTTCTGGAGCATTTTTGACCAATCACCATTCTACAAGAACAAAACGCATGATGTGATGAGTTGAAATGAAATTTCTAGAGCATCTGGATATCAAACCTCACAAGTTCAGGAGCATTGCCACAATCAAAGGTAAGTTCCAGAGTGATGAGGCACCTAAACTAACAAGTTCCAAAGTATCGTAGCAAGGTGCTCCTGAAGTTGTTTTTGATTTATAATAAAGTCCTGTAAAATGAAAAGAAAATTTAGCCAATTCCAATAAAAATAGGAATTCATGAAGAATGCTTTAAAAAAAAATTGTACACATGCCTTTTATTACAATTTTTCATATTTTTGTGCATTTTATTTTTTTATTTTTTTTGATATGCAATATGCAAGGTTTATATTAACTCTACCAGGGCAGAGTCGATGCATTGGATTTTGCCCTGCATTTCTACCAATTTTATAAATTCCTCCTTATTGACAGGTTTTTGGTAGATAAGTAGGTGATGGCCATTTACCAAGAGAGTTCGTGTATCACCATCAATAGGTTTCGGTTGAACTATGCCATTCAAAAACACTTCAAAAATTTCATATGGACCCAGCCAATGAGTTTTGAGTTTTCCTTGGTGATATTTATATCTGGAATCAAACAGCAAGGCCCAGTCACCATTATGGAACTCTCTTTCTTTAATGTGCTTGTCATGCCACACCTTCTTTTTTTGTTGAACCAATTCAGTTTGATGGAAAGCATCCAAATGAAGCTCATCCAATTCTCTTAGTTGTAAAGCTCACTCTATTTGACCTCGCTTCAAATCTAGGCCCAACTCCATAGTTGTTCTTAGAGTTTGGAGTTCAAACTCAATGGGAAAGAGAGGTTTCTTCCCAAAAACAAGCTCATAGAGGCTAAACCCAGATGTGGATTTCCATGTTGTATTGTACACCCAAACAGCTTCAAGAAATTTCCTAGCCCAATCTTTTCTCCCTAAAGAGACTGTTTTCGTCAATATGTTCTCTAGCTCCCTATTAGTCACCTCTACTTGACTATTTGCCTGAGGATGATAAGGAGATGACTTTTTATGACTCACCTAAAAAATGGTTCGTGAATGCCAAGAGAAATTTGGACATGAATTGGGGTCCTTGGTATATAACAATGGCTCTAGGAGCTCCAAACCTAAGAATGATCCTATTATAGAGGAAGTTAGTGACTTGTTCCTCTCTAGCAACCCGTAGGGCCTGAACTTTTGCCCATTTAGTCAAATAATTGGTGCAAACCAGTATGTATTCTTTCCCTTGAGAGGAAGGATCTATGGGACCGATAAAATCCAATCCCCATTTCTTGAATGGTTCAAAGACTACCTGTGGCTGCAAAGGAATTTCAATAGAAGTTGTTAGTCTTCCAATCCCTTGACATTCATCGCAGTGGTGAACATACTTTTTGACATCTTTATGCATTAAAGGCCAATAATACCCTACACCCAAGATTTTATGACCCCCAGAAGGATCATCATGACAGGCTCTAAGGATACTATACATTTCATCTGCCCTAACACACCATCTTAAGACCATCTCAAGGCCACACTGAAATACTATCCCATTAATCTATTTAAATGGGCACTTTCTCTAATAAGTCACTTCCTTTGTTTTGACATAAAACCTGGTGATACTTCTAAAGTAGCTAAATAGTTGGCAATATCAGCGAACCAAGGGGTCTTAGTAGAAATAGAAAACATATTTTCATCTGGAAACTCATCTTGTACAGGTGCACAATCCCCATCTTCTTGTTTAATTTGAGACAAAAAGTCTGCTACTACATTAAATTTCCCTGGCTTGTCAACTATTGTTATATTGAACTCCTAAAGGAGTAGTAACCACCTAATTATTCATCCATTTATTACAGGTTTATTCATCAGATATTTAATATCTGAATGGTCTATATAAACAGTAACTTTATGCCTTGTAATATAATGGAAAAACTTTTTAATGGAATGTACCATAGCCAAGAATTATTTTTCTGTTGTTGTGTAGTTTCTCTTAGCAAATGTCAGGTTTTTGCTAATGAAATATATGGCATATTTACACCCATTCTCATCTTTTTGCCCCAATACTGCACCAATTGCATCATCTGAAGCATCGGCATATATGTGGAACAGGAGATTCCAATTTGGCCCACATAGTACAGGAGCAGAGATAAGTTTCTCCTTTATTATTTCAAATGATAGTTGACACTCAGGTGTCCAGTTATACTCCACATCTTTCTGGAGAAGGGAAAACATAGGGGTCGCTATCTTACTAAAGCTTTCGATAAACCTCTGATAGTATCTAGAATTCCCAAGAAAACTTCTAACATCTGTTTGCGTCTGAGGAGTAGTCAGTTAATGAATAACTTCAATTTTCTTGGGATCAACCTTAATTCCTTCAGAACAGATATGATGACCTAAGACTATTCCTTGTTCCACCATTATCAAACACTTTTCATGGCTAAGGGATAGTCGGTGATCCTCACATGTCTCTAAAATGTTGTCCAAGTTTTGAAGGGCTTCATCATAGGTTGACCCATAGACAGTGAAGTTGTCCATGTAGACTTCGACGCAGTCATTAACAAGCGCAACAAATATAGCCAAAATGGCTCTTCAAAAAGTTGTAGGGGCGTTACAAAGTCCAAAGGGAAGAACACGATATGCAAATGTTACCCATGGACAAGTAAACACTGTCTTATCCTGATCTTCAGGTGCTACCTGAATCTGGTTGTAACCACTAAATCCATCTAAAAAGGAGAAATATTTCCTCAAAGTCAAATTGTCCAGAACCTATTCAACAAATAGTAGGGGAAAATAATCTCGATGAGTGGCTTTGTTAAGTTCTCTGTAACCTACGCATATTCTTCACTTCCCAATTTTCTTTGGCACTACAACCATAGGTGAAACCCACTTACTGTCAGAAATGGGATAAATAAATCCCACTCGAAGGAGTTTCTCAATTTCAATTTTGACAATATATTTTAATGCAGGATTGAGTCTCCTTTGTGGCTGACGTACTGGCCTTATATTAGGATTAGTATAAATTTCATGTGTACAAACACTTGGGTGAATTCCCCTCATGTCTGTATAGTCCCAAGCAAAATATTTAGACCTTTTTACTAAAACATTAAATAACCTATCCTCTTCTGATTCAATCAACCAACTATTGATGTTCAAGGTTTTTCTCGAAAGTAACATAATCATTTTTGTTCCCGGGTGGACAGAAGTGACTGTATGTATTGGTCATAACAAGGTATTGAGAGGATAGCTATGAGGTATAATTCAGTGAAATCTAGCAATGTCCTCAAAAAAATGGTTAGTTCTAGGAATCATATTGGTCAAAGGACAAGGAATTCCCATAGTATTATATTCCTGTTCAATCCCATTTACATCGATTGGTTGTCCCAGAATTTCTGGTGCATCCACCATTTCCTCTTATAGCAAAGTGTGCTATATCATTTACTAACTCATCTTCCAATTCTTCTCCATGTTGTTTAATCACTACCATGGCTAATGAGTCCAAACTATTTTCACCATTAGAATCTTTTGGTTCATCAACCCAGACTTTGTTACATTCGGTGGGTTTAGCAGGAGGGTACAAGAATAAATGTTTACTATCCAGACCATGTGAAATGGTCATTCCTCCCTCTTTGTAGCTAATTTTAGTTATGACAGTAGCCAACCATGGTCTTCCGAGATCTATTGGATATTTATCTTTGGGTGTGAGTGATTGAATTACCTGGAAGTCTACTGGATATTCCCATCCATCAATTTTGACAACAACCTTTTCAATAACACCCTTAGGAATGGCTATGGATTGGTTTTCCATCTGCAAGAATTTAATTGTGGGACATGAATTAGTGAGTCCTAATTTTTCCATCACGTCCACAGCCATTACATTAATGGTTGCTCCTAAATCCACTAGTGCATTAGGTATTGCTACCTCATTAATCATGACAATTATCAGTGGACTATTGGGGTCATCATATTTTGGAGCAGTGGTCTTTCCAAACAAAAAGTTAGCTAAATAACTATCAATATGCATAGTATTTATTCTCTTTGGTTTCCTCCCCGAATTTTTTATGCACAGTTGCTTGATCAGCTAGTTCAATTCCAGAATCTCCTTTATTGCTTGCAGCAAGGGAACCTCTATTTGCAATTGTTTAATTTCTTGTATTAACATAGTTTCAAAAGTCAAAGGCACTTTTGGAGTATCTTTTAGAATGGTCGGTTTCAGACGTTTCAAAAATAGTGCTTGATTTTTCTCTTTTGGAGTGATATCCTTCTTAAGATCAGTTGGAGACTGACCTCCCTTTTCTTGAGGTAAACTGGAAGCTCCTGCTAACAATGTTGGTAGAGTGGTGTTTGTAGTAACAGTTTGGGTGGGGTCTAGAGGTGGAGTGCACTTTTCAGGAGTTTTGGGAGTAGGTTCATCCATAATTTCTTCAATGGTGGGTGATTGAATTGTTCTACCAGAGCGCAACTAAACATTTCCACAATGTATGGCATTTAGTCCGGTAATATTATCCTATTTAGTGGAGTATACTGAAGTATTTTTTCGATTGTTCTTAGGATTGGAAAGTGGTTGCGCCGAAAGCTGGGGTTGATTTATCTATTCACTCTGTGGAGGATTTTGGGGTGGCGGTAGAAAATTCTATTGTTGATTTCTTTGAGGGCTAGTATAGAATTGATTTTGTCCCCGGTTCCATTGAGGAGTAGTATGTTATGGATACCACTATTGTTGAGTTTGGTTTGGTCATCATTGAGTTTCCCATGATTGGTTTTCCCATTTAGGGGGTCCCCAATAGGGAGCTCCCCAGTTAGGTTGTTGAGATGGTGCTTGAGGCCAAGATGGAGTCCATTGATTATTAGGCCAGTTGTTTTGGGGTCTCCAAGCAAGATTGTAATTTTGTCCATATAAAAAAACTCCCTCCCTGACGTTGATTTACCACATTAATTTCTTCTTCAACCTGTTTCATCCTTTTCTTGTAATTCTTGAGGTCTATAAGAAGCTCACACTTGTTTTTAGGATGATTTTGCACCAAAGTTGAAAAATAGGAGCCTTGTCTAGCGAACATTCTCTTAGAAGATGTTTATTTCAACATCGATGATAGTATATGGACAAAGTATAGAGATTGTGGGTCTTAGCTTGTATACCATCCAATGTAGTGTTCATTTGAACCAATATGTCTATTTTAAGGTGGTTCGTTATTTCTTCTCGGAGCTTTCCTATTCCGTTGGACCCTTTAAAAAGAGTAGTTTTTGGGATTCATCTGTGAGTATGTGAGAAATTCTAACACAACTTGCATATTTCATCAAGGCCCAACTGAGACACATCTCCTTTTCCCATTAGATTAAGGCTTCTTCTTGCATCATCATCAATTCCCTTAAGAAATATAGTCTTGAGAATGTCAACACTAATGGTCTCTTCTCCACATCGTTTAGACAAGAAAAGAAACATGTCTAGGTAATCCTCTACACTCTCATCCTCATTTTGCCTAAGTTTAAATAGCTCCTCCTTACGATCACTCACCTTGCAGTAGCTCTAGTATTTTTGTAGGAAAGCATTCTCCATGTCATCCCAAGACGTAATAGACCCAACAGGTAATCCCATAAACCAACGTATGGTCATATCCTTCAAAGTAGAAGAAAACGGCTTTTTTTTTTGTTACCATTTTCATAGTCATAAGTTTGATAGAGGACCTTAAATTCGAAAAGAAACTAGTCTGGGTATTTCGAGGACAAACCTCAGAAGGTTGGCAGGAAATTTGGAGAGATGATCTTTATCATAGTATCATCATCTGCATCTAGAGTAATAGGATAAGTGAACATTTGTGGTGCCAGTTGATCATTGTTGTTACAGTTAGCATTATTCCGATTAGCTTCAGCCCTACGATAACCCATGATGTCCAGAGGAATGTGTTCCTCCTGGATAATTGCCTCGATGACGGTTTGTTCTTCTAGATGATCTTCAAGAAAATAGTGGAAAGTCTTTGGTGGATTAGGCTCAAGTAATTCTTCAATAGAGTGATCTTATGAGCCTTGGTCCTCCCTATGTATGATTGGAACTTATTTTGGAGGGGTATTTGGTATAAATCTTATGTGAGGACCTCTTTTCCTGACCATGCAAAAAAGGAAGCCAAAGGGTTCTTTTGGGCCTAAAAGGGGTATTCAAGGTATCTCCTATTAACACTCAAGAAATAAGCTCCCCAGCAATGATGCCAAAAAGTGATAGGTTGTCGTTAGGTCTCACTACTTTAGAAGATAAACTTCAATATATCGATCGGGCAGTGTCCAAGGCAATTTGTGTGAACCCCTAAACCTGCAATTGCACAATGACGACAAACATTGTTAGTGTTAGATCAAAATGCATGCAAATATGAAGGATTCCCCATGAAATCCACCTATTTAAACTAGTATTAGGAAATGAAGAACAAAACCTAAATGATATGAAATTAAATCCTAATCTAGCCAATAGAATGATGATCTTATGGGGGAATTGGTGCCAATGAAGTGTTGCAATTGGCCCTTTCCCAATTCCTAAGTTGCAATGTGAGTTGATTGAACAATGGTCAAATCTCCAAAGAGATTTGAGCATAGCCTTGTTACAATTTATGAAAATGATGGATGATTGAGTGCAATGGAAAAAATTAGCTCTCAATGTGAAGAGAGTAACTTTGCTTATGAATTGGGGATGATGATGGATTTGAGTATAGTAAGTCTACTCAAATTATGGATGTTGAAATGAGAGAAAGAGTCTCTCATTTATAGATTTCCAAGATGGAAGAGAGAGTGCAAATAAGCAATGTGGGATCATTCAACATCTAATGGCCAAGTGCCACTTGTCAAGATGTGAATGGTTGAGGAATGAGCACATTTTGGTCAATGTGCATGATAAATGCCATTAGATTCAAATTTGAATTTTGAATGTGACATGTGAGAGGGAAAGAGAAATGAAGTTAATGCCACTTGGCTTAATGCACAAGGACATGTAAGAGGCCTTCAATGCCTTGTTGGAAGGACCAAGTCCACTTGACCTTTTTGAATTCAAATGAGGGAATATTCCCTTTTGATGCTTTGTGAGGGAAAATAGATGAATTAATAAATCAAAGTAATTAATTTATTGTGCAAGTTGCATTCTCTAGAGGATTTTAGTGAGAAGGATTAACTTAATCAATGTTTTGATTAACTTAATGAAGAACTAGGAGATGTGACAATTTTAGACTTAAATTTATGAATTGATTTAAGTCAGAAATTGAGAGGAAATGATTAATTAAATAAATGATTTTGATTTATTTAACTGAGGAGGGAAATATTAGATTAAATCAAATAAGGTTTAATTTATTTAATTTAATAAGATGACTTTAGAGATTTAATTAAATAAGATGAATTATTTAATTAAAGAGGGATTACATAAATAATTAAATAAAATTGATTTATTTAATTAATAGGAGATGATGATTTAATTAGATAAAGTTGATTTATTTAATTAAGAGATGAAGAGTGATGAATTCAATCAAATACAGATTATTCAATTAAATGACTAGTGAAGGAGATGATTCAGGATGAAATGGTGTTAGTAAATCAGGATCCAGTGTGTCGAATCGAATTGTACATTTTCCATGTCTACAATTTGCAATAGAAGGTGGCTCAACTATCTCTTTTATATTTTTTGTATTTTTTAGAGCAATTGAACTTAATTTTAACCTAAGGCCATTTACCTAGTTAACTGAAAAGTAATTTATCTAAAAAGCTGGAAAGTATTTAAACTAGGAAGCATAAGACAATTAATCTAAAAAACATGATAACTAAACTAGAAAACATAGAAATAACTAAACTAAGAAGCATGTAAATTATAAAAGTAGTAAAACTCGTAAATAATCTATGAAACATCTAAGTAATATTAGTAATAGTCTTAATCATTAACAAAAATTAACTATGGAATCAAAAGATAATAGGTGCTCTGGAGCTTCAAACTCTTATGATGATAAACTTAATTATTATCCATGCAATAAAAATGATAGAATTCTTTAAAAGGAAGTACTCATCTATTTAATCTATCACCCCTTGAGTGGCCAGCTTGCGGGTTCCTACGTTCTCAGGTCACATGAAAAATGTAATCAAAAGCTTCTCCATTAATGATAATCTTCATACATAATTTCAACAACTCAAAGATTGATATGCAATAATTTCTTTATTCATATATACTCAAAAAGCATGTCGAGAGCATAACAGTACTATTTTGTGTGTCTTTTACTTCTGAAGATTACATATATTTATAAAAAATCTCTAACTAAATCCTATATTTGAAATGGTTTTAGATTACCATTGAAAAAGTCTGTAACAAATTTTAAACTAAATTTATGTCTTTAAATGCCCATTACATAAATATTAACAAGGCTCGAGTTGAGCCATGAAGTCTTTTAAACTTTAAATCATAACATAAATTAAACTTAGAAGAAACTATGATTTCCGTCCATCATCCTCAAGTTCAGGAGCATGTTTCCAGTGCATGTCTTTAACCTGTTTTGGAGCACATTTTGGTTGAATTCCTTTGACTTCTATATTAATGACCGACTATTATCCTACAAAACACTTAAAACTACCCGTTAAATCTGCATTGGCAAGATACTTCAATAAATCACAAGAAATAAAGTTTATACTATTTTTCTCAAAAGATAAGTAATTATTATGCCTAAAGTTTAATTAATTGGTAGAGAATAAGTATTTTGCATATATGAGGAAGGATTTTATTATGTTATCATGATGAGGTTATTTTTACCTCATCAAGGGTATAGGGTTAAGGGATTAGGATTGAGATTTTAAAGGTTTAGGGAGGGAGAGATAGGTGAGAGAGAGAGAGAGAGAGAGAGAGAGATTAGGGTTGAGGTTTCAATGTATAGGGTAGAGGGTTGAGGGTTTAAGTATTTAAGGGTTGAGGGTTTCAGGGTTTAAGTATTTAAGGGTTGAGGGTTTCAGGGTTTAAGAGTTGAGGGATGAGGTTTAGAGTTTCATGTTTTGGGATTGAGGGATTAGGGTTGAGGGTTGAGGGATTATGATTGAGGATCCAATGTATAGGGTAGATGGTTGAGAATTGAGGGTTCAGGGTTTAATGTATAGTGTATAGTGTAGAGGGTAGATGGTAGAGGGTTTAAGGGTTAAGTGATTAGGGTTTAAGGGTTGAGGGTTGAGAGATTAGGGTTTAAAGGTTGAGGGTTGAGGGATTAGGGTATTGGGTTTAGGGTATTGGGTTGAGGGTAGAGGGTAGAGGGTTTAAGGGTTGAGGGTTTAGGGTTTAGGGTTTAGGGTTGAGTGTTTAATGGTTTAAGGTTTGATGGATTAGGGTAGAGAGGGAGGGAAGGAGGGAAGGAGAGATGGAGGGAGAAGTGAGATAAAGAGGAGAGAAGAGGAGGGAAGGATAGAGAGAGATGAGGGTTGAGGATCCAATGTATATGGTAGAGGGTTGAGGGTTGAGGGATTAGGGTTGAGGGTAGAGGGTTGAGGATAGAGAGTTTAGGGTTTAAGGGTTGAGGATTGAGGGTTTAGGGTGAGGGTATAGGGTTGAGGGAGTAAGGTCGAGGGTATAGGGTTGAGGTTATAATGTATAATGTAGATGGTTTAATATATAGGTAGAGGGTATTGGGTTGAGGGTAGAGAGTTTAGGTTTTAGGGTTTGAGGTTGAGGGTAGAGGGTATAGGGGTTGAGGGTTTAGGGTTTAAGGGTTTACAGTTGATGGATTAGGGTAGAGAGGGAGGGAGAGGTGGAGGGAGAAGTGAGATAGAGAGAAGGAGAGAAGAGGAGGGAAGGACAAAGAGATATGAGGGTTGAGGATCCAATGTATAGGGTAGAGGGTTGGGAATTGAGGGTATAGGGTTGAGGGTTTATGGTATTGGGTTGAGGTTATAAGGTTGAGGGATTAGTGTTGATGGTAGAGGGTATTGGGTTTAGGGTATAGGGTTGAGGGATTAGGGTTGAGGTTATAATGTATAAGGTAGAGGGTTTAATGTATAGGGTAGAGGGTATTGGGTTTTAGGTAGAGGGTTTAGGTTTTAAGAGTTAAGGGTTGAGGGTTTAAGGTTGAGGGTAGAGGGTTGAGGGTCCAATGTATAGGGTAGAGGGTATAGGGGTTGAGGTTTTAGGGTTCAACGGTTCAGGTTTGAGGGATTAGGGTAGAGAGGGAGGGAGAGATTGAGGGAGAAGTTAAATAGAGAGAAGAAGAGAAGAGGGGATTAAGGATAGAGAGGTATGAGGGTTGAAAATGCAATGTATAGGGTAGAGGGTTGAGAATTGAGGGTATAGGGTTAAGGGTTTATGGTATTGGTTAAAGAGGGTAGAGGGTAGAGGGTTGAGGGTTGAGGGATTAGGGTTTTTTGTTTAAGGGTTGAGGGTTTAAGTTTTAATGGTTTAAGGGTTGAAGGTATAGGGTTGAGGGAGAAGGGTAGAGAGAGAGGGGTGAAGGGAGGAAAAGATGGAGGGAGAGAGGGATTGAGAGAGAGAGACTTGAGAGAGGGAAAGGGTGTGGGAGAGAGTGACCTGAGAGAGAGGGATAGAGAGGGAGTTGGAGTGAGAAGGGATTATCTAGGTAGGGTGGGAGGGATAGAGAGAGAGAGGGGGGTAGAGAGAGGGAGAGAGAGTTACCTAGGTAGGGTTCCAAAGGGAGAGACCTGAGAGAGAGAGGGGGGTGGGAGGGAGAGACCTAGGAGATAGGGAGAGAGAGAGAGAGGGAGTGATGGAGAGAGAGAGAGAGAGAGAGAGAGAGAATTAGAGAGGGTAGGAGAGAGGGAGGGAGAGAGAGTGATATGGGTTGAGGGATTAGGGTTGAGGTTCCAATGTATAGGGTAGAGGGTTTAATGTACCGGGTAGAGGGTTTAATGTATAGGGTAGAAGGTTAAGGGTTTAAGGGTTTAAGGGTTGAGGGGTTAAGGGTTGAGGGTTTAAGGGTTTAAGAGTTTAGGGATGAGATTTAGGGTTTAAGGGTTTATGGTTGAGGGATTAGGGATTAGGGTTGAGGTTTGAGGGTATAGGGTTTTGCATATAGGCTTTAGGGTATATGGTTGAGGACCCAATGTATAGGGTAGATGGTTGAGAATTGAGGGTTTAGGGTTTAATGTATATTGTAGAGGGTAGAGGGTTTAGGTTTTAAGGGTTTAAGGGTTGAGGGTTGAGGGTTGAGGGATTAGGGTTTAAGGGTTGAGGATTGATAGATTAGGGTTGAGGTATTAAGGGTTGACAGTTGAGGGTTTAGGGATTGAGGGTTGAGGGTTTATGGTAGAGATTTTAAGAGTTGAGGGTTGAGGGTTGAGGGTAGAGGGTAAATGGTTTAATGCTTTAGGGTTTCAGGTTTAAGGGTTGAGGGTTTAGGGTTTAGGGTTTAGGGTCTAATGGTTTAAGGGTTGAGGGTATAGGGTTGAGGGATTAGGGTAAAGATGGAGGGAGGGAGGGAGGGAGATATGGAGGGAGAAGTAAGATAGAGAGGAGAGAAGAGGAGGGAAGGACAAAGAGAGATGAGGGATGAGGATCTGATGTATAGGGTAGAGAGTTGAGAATTAAGGATAGAGGGTATAGGGGTTGAGGGTTTAGGGTTTAAGGGTTGAGGGATTAGTGTAGAGAGGGAGGGAGAGATTGAGGGAGAAGTGAGATAGATTGAAGGATAGAAGAGGAGGGAAGAATAGAGAGAGATGAGGGTTGAGGATGTAATGTATAGGGTAGAGGGTTGAGAAGTGAGGGTATAGGGTTGAGGACCTATGGGGTTTAGGGTTTAGGGTATTGGGTTGAGGGTATAGGGTTGAGGGTAGAGGGTATTGGTTTAAGGGGAGGGTAGAGGGTTTGAGGGTTGAGGTTTTAGGGTTGAGGTTCCAATGTATAGGGTAGAGAGAGAGGGAGTGGGAGTGGGAGAGAGATAGAGGGAGTGAGAGAGAGGGAGCGAGAGAGAGAGAGAGATTAGGGTTTAGGGTTTAAGGGTTGATGTATCGAGGGTTTTTGCAATATAGGGTTGAGGGATTAGGGTTTAAGGCATAGTTTCTAAGGTTGAGTTTTTAGGATTAACTGAGAGACAAATATGGCTAAGGGGGATGGATGGCTAAGGATAGAGAGAGAGAGAGAGAGAGAAGAAACCTATATAAAATCAACATTTTCATAACGCGACCGCATTTAGAAGAAGTTGAGATGTAGTTGTTTTTATAGAAAGAAAAAATGCAGTGCATTGTAACACGAGTGCATTGTGATGTGAGTGTGTTTTGGATTCCTCTAAAAATAGTAAAAAAGTCAACACCCATGATCTTCAGGACCACATTCTCTATATTCTCCTAGTTATGCATGTATTTCAACAAAAGAAGCTTTTTGATGCTTTTTTGAACTGCACATGTAAAGTTTTCACATTCTACCGCCTTTTTATGAACTTTCCACCACCTTTGCATGAAATAACAGAGTTTTCAATATAAATCAATTCAAGTCTTAATTCCATTCAAGAGTGATATACAATTGAAAATTGACAAGGAAACAAGCTTGTGAAAAACTCAAATTGTTGAGGAGTTTGATGTAAGAAGAAACAAAGGCTACATAATTGGGTAGAACTCCTCCATTCGAATCTATATTTTTTAGGTATGTGAAGTCTTTACACATTTTTCTTACATTTTCCTTTCTTCTTTTTTTGGATTGCTTTGATTTTGTTATTATGCATATTCCATGTTCATCATTTTTTGTTTGTCATTATAACCTTAGCCCCTCTTGGCACATTTTAAACTACATAATTCTTTACACTTTCCAATTATATTTTTAAATCACATCTCTTTGAGGAATTTTGCTAAACAATTGACCTACCTTGTGTATGCTTCCATCTTTTGTATACACATATATATGAGAGTAGTTATAAGTATGTAATATAATACATCATTTCTTAATCCTTTTCTATAGATGTGCATACCCTTTTCCAAAGCTTTCATTTTGGTAAAGGCATGGGGGATGCTGGAAAATATAGTGGAATTTGGTTTTACACCTAGAAATTGCATTTTCTTGAAATTTTCTAAAGCCTTTTCAACAAATCCATTTTTTGCATATCTTGCAATAATTCTAGTCCACGAGGACATATCTCATTGAGGAATTTTGACAAACAAATCTACCAAGAAATTGATTTCCTTGTCTATGCTACCAATTTTTCCATACATGTCTACCAAATCATTTTATCAAACAACATAGACAAGTCAATCAGGTGTTTGAAAATATGCCTCAAAGAAATGTGGTCTCATGGTGATGTGGATTTTTTCAAATAGTTGATTCCCTTGTCTATGCTACCAAATTTTACATGCATGTCTACCAAATCATTTTATCAAACATATACAAGGCACTTGGTTGTTTGAAAAAATGCCTCAAATAAATGTGGTCTCATGATGATGCACATCACCATGAGACCACATTTATTTGAGGAATTTTTTCAAATAGCTGAGTGCCTTGTCTATGCTACCAAATTTTCAATACATGTCTACCGAAACATTTTGTCAAACAATCCCCCTTTCTTTCAATGATTTTATTGATGCTTGGATACCTTGTTCAACAAAGGGAGTAACCCTCATTCTCTACAAAATTGGAATATACTCCTCCCACATTAATATATTATCTATTTTGGTTTTCATCTCTATTTCTAAACTTACCTCATCACTAATTTTGTGATATATTTTTAATGTTAACTTGATTACCCTACCTACAAGGGATTGCAACTCTTCTCTCCACTCTTTCATAGCTAGGATAATTCCTTTTGTTCTTGGGTTTTAAGTCTTTTTATTCAAGGATACTAGCAACATGGGGATAGGTGCAGCTAAGTCAATAGGGCCAACTAGGTGATGTAAGTATGAAGTTAATTTACCTAATTAATTTTTTAAGTTCTTCCTTTGTGTTCTCATCCTTTTTCATTCTCTCAAGTATAGTTTCTTTTATTCTTGAAGATTCTTTGGTTTGTTTCTTTTGTTCTTGAGCCTTAGGGTGTAGCTCCAACATTGGGTATGGTTCTTCTAACCATCTTAATGATTCAACCACCATTTTTATAGCTCTATTGTGGTCAAATATCCTCTTTATGTTGTACATGGGATGTAGAACTTTCCTATAAACTTCTTATTCCATGGAAATCACTATGAGACCCCATTTCTATGTGTCATAACCCAATTTTATTTCATATTTAATTAAATATGAAAAATTGAATTATTGATGAGATTCAATTAAATATTAAATGGAGATTATGGAATATTCAGAAAAATTGAATATAAGGAGTTGACTGATAATTGATTTTTGTGAATTACAAAAAAAAATAAAAAATTATGTCATCAAGAATTGAACATTACTGATCAATTTGCAAGTGCAAGTATGTGCAGTTGCAGAGTGACAAGTTGAAGGATGAGAACATAGTTGAAGTAGGATTGTTTAGCTAGATCAAATAGTATGTCAAGTGGAATCTGGGTGCAGACACTACAAAAGCATGATGACTTGCATTTGAATCAAATATCACATAACAAAGAACGAAATCTCCTGATTTAAATTGTTTTAGTGTATGAAAATTTATGGCTTGTGGATAGAAAATTTGTCTTTTTAAAACTTTGTGTTTGAAGAAACAAAAGAAACTCCTTTTTCTAAATCAATGCTCAAATTTGAATTTAAGTTCCCAATTGCAAGTAATAATGTGGGGAATTTGTAAGCCATAACAAATAATTATACATGTATGTGAACAAGATTCGAATACATATATATATATACATATGTATGTATATATATATATGTATATGTATCTATATATATATATATGTATATGTATATATATATGTATATGTATATAAATGCATATGTATATATATGTATATGTATATATATAAGTGTATATATGCAATGGTAGATAAGAATGAAACCATTTAAATAAACATCAAAAAATACAAATGCATATAGTATATATATATATATACGAATGCATATTTAAATTTATGTGTTGAATTCAATTCAAAAACCAATAAAATTCTAATATCCGACTGTTAATTAAATCAAATAAGAGTATGGTAGTATGGACTGCCATGAAATTAATAAGAAATATTTGAATGTAGTGGTGGAATAAAAATGCATAACGCCTCCATCAGAGGCATGCAAAAAGATGAGAATTGATGTTTCCATATTGAACACAAGTGGTGTAGGCAAAAAAAGCATAGGAAGAAGTGGTCATTGGAAAGGAAAATGCAGAGAAGCTCATGGGAAAAATCCAGAGACAACTCAATCAATATTGACATTTGAGGTAATTTGAAACCTTGCAAAGAATACAAAGCTTCATTCTCTACTTTCTTTCTTCCTTGGTATCAAATGATTTTTTTATCATTTTGTATGTCAATTTTTTTATTATTCTACAAGGAGTCCATTTAGATAAATGCCATGTTCGTAGGCCATATGGTATGGCGATGACCTCTGTGGGTCACTTAGTGTACACTGTAAATTATGAGTTTCTTTTTTCTTTTTTGAAACTATGCGGCTAGCTCTTTGAGCTAAGTCGAGTCTTATAAAGGCAAGCTCAAGCTGTTTTTGTAAATCACACCCATGTGCAAGTTATGTAAAGGCCATCAAAATATCTAATTTTCGATGCTCTATATATTATAAAGATGATACATTGTTGTGGATTACGATGCGATCCCATGAAGGAGGGTATTGTAACCCCTGTGTGTTATTTCCCTTAAGTTTGTTTCCTCTGTAACAGCTAGCCGAGACTTGACAAGCCTCCAAAAGCACAACCTTAAACTAGTTTAGCTTTAAAAATTTATAGCCCTAGTATAGCTATCAGATTCCAATCTGATGATTGTGTGAATGTCGTCCTTCTTTTATTTTGTGTAGGATTGATTTTGATCTAGGGAAACCCCTCTAATACTACATTTTCTTGTATTTTATTTAAACCTTGTTATCAAATGGGACGATAACTCCAAAGGGGGTTGTGTTGAATGTTTTAAGCCCTACATTGTATGAAGGTTGTCTTTCGATAAGAGATGACCCTTGTTCTATGAGAATGGTGGCATGAAATCCATGATTGAAAAGATATATGGTCTACATGTGGGACATCTTTGCATGCATGATATTAGTTGCATGGGTAAATATCAAATGCACATTAACGATGTTTTGGAAAAGAGGATCTCGACCTTTGGAGATTCATTGTTTTAGAGAAACCGTAGTTTTTGTTTCAACCTATAGGGCATGTATTTTCTTGAACATTAGTCATGTTGTCCTTATGTATGAAACAGGGCAATTTTTGACTTGTTTATTTATGAAAGAACCGTTTATTTCTTTTGTTTAACAGTGAACACTTGCTTGTAAAGCGGTCATTTCCCATGTGAATAGCTAGAGATCTGTAACAAAGAAAATGACAATATTTTAATTTGTACATATAATAGATTTTTTTGAAGAGATGAGAATATTCTTTTGCATACAACTCTGTTGGGTTTAAGATTTATCTTTGTAGCAGAAAATAGCATGATTTATAATTGTTTAAATGATGAATGTACACATGTGAGCAGCTTGTTTATAATTGTTTAGTAGGAAACAACATTATTTGTGTTCAAACCATAAATGTACATATGCAAAAAACTAATTTTTTCAATTGTTTAGCAAGAAACAACATTATTTTTGTTCAGACAATGAATGAACATATGCAAATAGCTATTTTTTGCAACTGTTTAGTAGGAAACATCTCTTGATTTTCTTAAACAGTGAATGCTATTAAAGTAAAAATAAAATGATATAGAAAACACAGTAATGAAGATGCTTAAGTAGTATGTGTGAAGTTATAGCATAAGACTTGTTTTGTTTTCTTCACTTGCAAATGTAACTTCCATTGGAACATTGTTTAAGATTTCAATATGAATTAATGATTATTTTAGAATGTATGAACAAACTTAAACATTAGTAGGCTCATATATGTGTATGCACATAGACTTTGTCTATGTACATACACATACTTGTGACATACCTTCTTTTATTTTCTTTTGTACAATTTAAAGTAAAATGCTTAAGTTGTAAGTAGAAACTAGTCATAAGAATGATATGACTAAATATCGAAATACTTTGTAAACCATCAATTCTGGTTTTATATTTTGGGAATAAATTTGTATATTGTCTTTCTTGAGGACATTATGAATGGATTATTGATACCTAAGTAGAACAGTGATACCTTAGCTGACTAGAGCACCTATGGGTAGTTGCTGCTAGAGGGTGGAAAGTTGTTATAAATAGAAAATTACCTTCTAGGATGAGTTTTGAAATGTAGTTAGAGAATATGGATTTGCTTTACCATAAATGATGTGTTTGTTGTTGTTTCAGCACACTTATTATGCTTTTCCAAGCAATTTTTTTCATTATTTATGCATGAATGAACTCTATGATTTTTCTCTCTGTCATTCCAAGCATAGATCTTGCACTTTATTTTCTAGCATACAAATAGAAATTGCATGTTGATGTGTGGGCACGCACCAGATTCCACCTTGCAGGTTGTTCTCTTGTCAAAAATTTTGTGTAGGGTCAGGCATTCTTCAAGTCGGAAGAATACTGAGGAAGCGTAAGCTTTGTGGTTGGGTGGTAAAGCGCTTCAACCATGTTCCCATCCACCAGTGGAGGTGAGCGTTGAAGAAGAACCTTAGTTTTTCACCAAACTATTATAGTCTATGATGTAACTTGATGTATAGTCATTTATGTACTTGATAGAAAATGTACTATGTAATGACATTGTGGCTTTTAGAGCCAAGTGAAACTTGATATTGTAATTTGACTTCTGAAGTGAATATGAGAATCTTTGACTCATCTTAAATGAAAATGTGTAGCTATGATTGACTTAGCCACTAGTTATGTCTTTTTAATTTGGAGTATATTCATTAGTCATTTACAATAATGTTAATTAATTAATAATTTGGAATGGATTCTTACATTTGGTATCAGAGCTTAGGGTTTAGCTCTAGGCCTTTTGAGTCTACCATAGTTGATTAGGGTAGTTGACCCTTGACCCAAACTAGAAGTCCTAAGGATTGACCACACCTGAGTTGAAATGCAGGAATGGGAATGTCAAAGGCAAGACAAAAGAATGGGAAAACTATTAGAACCCCACAAAAGAATGACATAAAGGAAGGAGACGCCAAGGCAGAGGTTCCACCAAAAATTCTCGGTGATCAAAATCTAGCACAAGCTCTTACATAACTCAAGTTAGAGAGAGGTTGGAAGATTGAAGAGAAGCAAACAACTAAAATCAAGAAGCCTTCTGCAGTTCGGGACTAGCCTCTAAGGTGTGGACCCAACACACCCTTTTCGTATAAAGATGAAAAGGAGAGCCTGCATCCTCAATCACCCTCTTCTATAAAGTTTTATGTAAACTCGGATGATGATCTTGAGGAATGTCCTTTATCCAACACCGATAAATCAGAGTGATATGACTCTAAGTCTATTGTAAATAAGGGTCTATTAACTCACCTTAAATATAAATAAAATCAAATGATATTTTGGTGTGTTCAATAAGAGACTCTAAAATGTGTGTATGATGCATGAATGTGTGTCTTTTATGGTGAAGTGTGTATGCATATGACAATTATGTGATATAGTACAGGAATATTTATTCATAGAACCTTGTGTTGAGATGTGAAGAACATGATTGTGATGTAGGATAAGTGTGAGACATCATGGTGACCACCAGGAAAGACGGGGGTGGTAGTGGATCCGATAATAGACCAAATAAGAGGTTGGAACAAATTCTAGAGCTTCTAAATCAACAAGATTTTCACGTGGATCTTATTGAGTAAGAATTTTGAGTTGCACACAAGGACCAAGACCGTAGGAATGCAGAAGGTAATCAAGGAAATGGTGGTCTAGGGGTAGGTCCACAAAGATGAATTAAGGAAGAGCTTGGAAAAGACCTCAAAAGAGTAGCACCACCCAAGTTTGATGGTAAGGCCATTAGAACCGAAGCTGAATCTTGGATTATAGAGATGGAAAAAATTTGGGCTCTGTAACCTTTTTGAACAAACCAAGGTGGCATGGGCTACATATTAGCTCTCAGGTGAACCAGCGACATGGAAGGATAATGAGAAGTTGGAATGAAACCTACAACCTATTGAGATCACTTTGGGACTCTTCCTTCAATCTTTCAGGAAGAGATGGCTACCACGGATTTTTTTGACAAGAAAGTGACAAAATTTCAGAACTTGACCCAAGGAAATATGACTGTGATTTAGTATTGGGAAAAGTTCACAAATTTGTTGAAGTATGTACCTCAATATCAGGAGGATGAACGGTTCTGTATCCATAAATTCATAATGGGACTCAAACCCCACATAGGAGCCGAGGTGGAAATGCACAAGCCTCAGACAATGAATGAAGTATTTCAAAAGGCCACTAAATAGGAACAGAAGCTGCAATAGTTTTCAAATATTTGCAATGATTTGAGTTCTAAATCTTGTTATTGGAAGAAGAAATTTCATCAGGGAGATAAGAGCCACCAGATTCTTAACCTCAAGAGGGGAAATGAATCGCAAGACAAAGCTGAAGATGGTAATGGTTGAAGGAACAAGAAATCAAATAAAGGTAATGGTAAGGACGACCAAAGCAGAAAGGCTTTAAAGAGGACAAGTGTGGAGGGCCTAAAGGACCTTGAGATGGATGCTATACTTGTTGGGGTAGTCATTATGCCTTGAATTTTCCTCAGTAGTCAAAGTCCTGAAGGGAAGGAAGCTACCAGTAGACTCACCAGATCCATGTTGTTGTTGACAATAGACAAGCAGAATACTAGGCTTCACTAATTCAGCTAATGAGTAAGCTCTATGGCTAATCTATCTCTATCTTAATTGATATTGGAGCTACTGAATGTTTTGTAGACCTTAGAATAATATCTAAGATACCTATTAGACCTGGGTACATGGAAAACTCATGGAAAGTTCAATATGATAATCAAGCAAAGTGGAGGGTTGATACATGTCTCTTTTACAGTGAGTTAGAACTTCCAACTTTTCAAACTCAAGTCAGCTTGTATATGGCACCCTTAGGCTCATATGATATGATTTTGTGAATAAACCAGTTAACTGAGCATAAATATCTAGTGAACTGTGAGGATAAGGTGGTCAACTATCTAGATGATTGTGGAAACCCCGTTGAGGTCTATGGAATGCAGAGACCCTTAGAGCTTAGACAGATTTCTACAATTACAACTTAAGAAGGCTCGTCGAAAAGGGTGTGAGATTTATGTAGTGCATGTTAGTACTCTGGATAGCAAGGAGCCATACTTAGATGATTATCTTATTCTCAAGGAGTTCTAGGGTGTATTCCCAAAATAACTTACAAAATTACCTTTGAAGTAGGAATTTGATTTTTCTATCGACCTAGAACTAGGGGCTAAGCCTTAATCCAAGGTACTTTATTGAATGACCACTACAAAAATCTATGAGTTGAAGGCCCAACTCATGGAATTATTGTACAAGGGACTCATAAGACCCAGTGTGTCTCCTTGGGGAGCGCCAATTATTTTTGTGAAAAAAAGGATGGGACCTTGCGTTTGTGCATAGATTATCGGATATTGAACAAGGTCATCATCAAGAACCGCTATCCACTCCCAAGGATTGATGATTTGTTTGATAAAATGAAGGGAGCAATGATGTTCTCCAAGATAGATCTTAGATCAAAGTACCATCAATTGAGGATTAAGGAAGAAGATATTCTAAAGATTGCATTTAGAACTCGGTATGGACATTACGAGTTCATAGTGGTCCCTTTTGGTTTAACCAATGCACCAGTAGCCTTTATGAACCTTATGAATAGTGTATTTAGAGACTGCTTGGATGATTTTGTTTTGATCTTTATTAATGAAATTTTATTCTACTCAAAGACTATCAAAGATCATGATAGAAATTTGAGGATAGTTTTCCAACAACTAAGAGAAAGAAAAATCTTCGGGAAGGTGTCCAAGTGTTCATTCTATCAAGACAGAGTGCACTATTTGGTCCATATCATTTCAATGGAAGGTGTTTCCATAGACCCAAAAAATATTAAGGCAATTGTGGAATGGCTAGTGCCACAAAATGTGTCAGAAGTCTATAGCTTCATGGGCCTTGCAAGATACTATAGGAAGTTTGTGCAAGGGTTCTCCCATATTGCATCTCTTATTACCACACTCCAAAGGAAGGGAATGTGGTTTGAATGGACCGAGAAATTCGAGTAGGATTCTGACTCCTGAAGGAGAGGCTAACGATAACATTAGTGCTAACTATCCCTGATCTTAATGAGAGATTCACAATAATCATAGATGCCTCCGAAGAGGGATTGGGAGTAGTATTAATGAAAGAAAGACATTTGGTGGCATATGAATCAAGGAAGCTCAAGCAGCATGAAGGTAGCTATGTGCCCCATGACTCAGATTTGGTGGCCATATTTCATGCCTTACAGATGTGGAGGCATTACCATATGGGGAAGCCATTTGAACCCAAGACAGACCACTTGGGGTTGAGATACATATTTACCCAGCCAAATCTTAATGCAAGGCAACGAAGGTGGCTAGAATTTCTCTATGAGTATGACTTTGCAATAGAATACATAAAAGGGAAAGGGAATAGAGTGGTTGATGCTCTCAGTAGATGAAGACATATGACAACCATGATCTCGATAGGGTCTAACCTAAGGTGACAAGTAATTCATAATTTTCTAAGGGATGAGCACAATGAAAGAGTAAAGAATGCCCTAGCAGAAAATCCTTCAGATCATTGGTTTGATGGGTATGAGATCGAACCAGATGGTATTTTGAGGTACTAGAGAAGAATGTATATTCCTGACTCTGGAGAGCTGAGGAAGCTGGTTTTGGAAGAATTTCACAATTCACTCTATTCAAGACACCCCGATGTATCCAAGATGATCATGGAGTTGTCGACTCTATATTTTTGGCCTAAACTCAAGAAGTATATAGTGGAGTATGTAGCTAGATTCTTGGAGTTCTAGTGAGTCAAGGTTGAGCATGCACACCCAGCCAAGTTATTATATCCTCACGACATACCTGAGTATAAATGGTAGGTGATCAATATGGATTTTATACAAGGGTTTCTATTGAGCAGGAATAAGAATGATGTCATCTTGGTTGTGATTGATAAGTTGACTAAGGTTGTGCACTTCATTCTGAGAAACCTTAAGGATAGATCATTGACCCTGGCTAAGAAATTTGTCTAGGAGATCTTCCACTTGCATGGAGTGCCAGAGACTATCATTTCTGATAGGGACACACAAATGACCTCAAGGTTTTGGACAACCTTGAATGCAGCGTTGGGGACTAATTTAAATTTCAACTCAAATTATCATCCTCAGAGTGATGGGAAGACATAGAGGATGAATTAGGAAGTTGAAGATCTCCTCCAAATTTATTGTATGGACCAACAATATAAGTGGGGAGAATATTTTCCTTTGGTAGAGTTTTCTTACAATAACTCCTATCATACATCCTTAGGCATGGCTCCATTTGAGGCCTTGTATGGGAAAAAGTGTCATACCCCCATCAGTTGGGATAAATTGGAGGATAGGATCTTAGTAGGACCTAGAATACTTGAGGAAATGGAAGAACAAATGAGGGTCATTAAATGCAAATTGAAAGAGGTAGCAAACCAACAAAAGAGTTATGCTGACAAGAACCAAACTCTTAGACAATTCACAATGGGGGACAAAGTTTTCTTGAGAGTTAAACAGCATAAGAGTTCTATCGCTTTTGGAAAGCCTTCCAAGTTGGCCCCAAGATATGTGGGACCGTTTGAAGTCTTGGAAGTGATTAACCCAGTTGCTTATAGACTAGCTCTACTACTTGCTCTGGCTCAACTTCATAATGTGTTTCATATTTCTTTGCTTAATCCATATCATCCTGATGAGACTCATTTGCTAAATTGGAAATACTTGCAAGTACAAGATCTAGGAGTGGTGCTAGTGGAGCCCATTAGAGTCCTAGATAGATGCAACATCAAGTTGCATAGTAGAGATATTGCATAGTAGAACACTCCTTTCCATACTTGCTTCCTTGAAAAGAAACTCAGTAATTTTGTTGTGATTTGTGGTTTGAGATACTATGATAATTCATGCTTTAAAATTTTGATGTTGAAATAGACATATATTTTGTTGAGATATTGAAATAGACATATATTTTGTTGAGATGTTGAAATAGACATATATTTTTTTGAGATGTCGAAATAGAAATATTTTGTTGAGATGTTGAAATAGAAATATTTTGTTGAGATGTTGAAATAGACATATATTTTGTTGAGATGTTGAAATAGACATATATTTTGATTAAATTGAATATTAAATAGAGATTCTAGAATATTAAAAAAAAATGAATATAAGAAGTTGATTGATAATTGATTTTTGTGAATTACTGAAAAATTATTTTTATATGTCATCAAGAATTGAACATTACTAATCAATTTGCAAGTGCAAGTATGTGTAGTTGCAGGGTGACAATTTAAAGGATGAGAACACAGTTGAAGTAGGATTGTTTAGCCAGATCAAATAGTAAGCCAGTTGGAATCTAGGGGCGCACACCACAAAAGGCATGATGACTTGCATTTGAATAATATCACATATCAGAGAATGAAATCTCTTGATTTAAACTATTTCAGTGTATGAAAATATATGTCTTGCAGATACAAAATTTGTATATTTAAAACTCTGTGTTTGAAGAAATGAAAGAAACTCCTTTTTTAAAATTAATGCTCAAATTTGAATTTAAGTTCCCAATTGTAAGTAATAATGTAGGGAACTTGTAAGCCATAACAAACAATTATACATGTATGTGAACAAGATTTTAATACATACATATATGTGTGTGTGTGTGTGTGTGTGTGTGTGTGTGTGTGTGTGTGTATAAGTGTATATGCAATAATAGATAAGAATAGAACAATTTAAATAAACACCAAAAAATACAAATGTATATATGTATATATATGTATATATATAGTAGGTATATATATGTATATATAAATACTATGTATATATATATATATATTTGAATGCATATTTAAATTTATGTGTGTTGAATTCAATTTGAAAACCGATATAAGTATAATATCAAACTATTAATTAAATCAAATAAGAGTATGGCAGTATAGACTACCATGAAATTAATAAGCAATATTTGAATATAGTGGCAGCGGAAAAAGCCATAACTCCTCTGTCAAAGGCATACAAAAAGATGGGAATTGATGTTTCCTTATTGAACACAAGCAGTGTAGGTGAAAAAAGCACAGGAAGAAGTGGTCACTGGAAAGGAAAAAGTAGAGAAGCTTGTGGGAAAAATCTAGAAACAACTCAATCTATATCGACATTTGAGGTAATTTGAAACCTTGCAAAGAATACAAAGCTTAATTCTCTATTTTATTTCTTCCTTGGTATCGAATGATTTTCTATCATTATGTATGTTGATTTGTTTATTATTTTGTAAGAAGTGCATTTAGATAAATGCCATGGTCGTAAGCCATATGGCATGGTGACGACCTTTGTGGGTCACTCAGCATGCACTGTAAAGTATGAGTTTCTTCTCTTTTTTTGAAACCATGTGGATAGCTCTTTGAGCTAAGCCAATTCTTATAATCGCAAGCTTAAGTTGTTTTTGTAAATCACACCCATGTGCAAGTTATGTAAAGGTCCTCGAAATATATAATTTCCAATGCTCTGTATATTATAAAGATGATACATTGGTATGGATTGCGTTGTGATCCCATGAAGGAGGGTATTGTAACCCTTGTGTGCTATTTCCTTTAATTTTGTTTCCTCTATAGCGGTTGGTCGAGGCTCGACAAGCCTCCAAAATCTCGGCCTTAAACCGGCTTAGCTTTTAAAAATTTATATCCAATATGGCTATCAGATTCCAATTCAATGAGTTTGTGAATTTCATCATTCTTTTCTTTTGTGTAGGATCGATTTTGATCCAGGAAAACCCCTCTAATACTGCATTTTCTTGTATTTTATTTAAATCATGTTATCGAATGGGATGATAACTCCAAAGGGGGTTGTGTTGAATATTTTAAGCCCTGCATTGTATGAAGGTTGTCTTTTGATAAGAGCCAACCCCTATTCTATGAGAAAGGTGGCATGAAATCCATGATTGAATACATATATGGTCAGCATGTGGGACATCTTTGCATGCATGATATTAGCTAGATGGGTAAATATCAAATGCACATTAACGATGTTTGGAAAAAGAGGATCTTGACCTTTGGAGATTCGTTGTTTCAGAGCAACCATATTTGTTGTTGTAACCTATAGGGCATGTATTATCTTGCAGATTATTCATACTATCCTTAAGTATGAAAGAGGGAAATTTTTGACTTGTTTATTTCTGAAAAAATGGTTTGTTTCTTTTGTTTAACAGTGAACACTTGCTTGTAAAGCGGTCATTTCCCATGTGAATAGCTAGAGATCTGTAACAAAGAAAATGACAATATTTAATTTTGTACATATAATAGATTTGTTAAAAGAGATGAGAATTTTCTTTTGCATATAGCTCTATTGGGATTAAGATTTATCTTTATAGCAGAAAACAACATGATTTATAATTGTTTAAATGATGAATGTATACATGTGAGCAGCTTGTTTATAATTGCTTAGTAGGGAACAACATCCTTTCTATTCAAACCATGAATGTACATACGTAAAAAACTATTTTTTGCAATTGTTTAGTAGGAAACAACATTCTTTCTATTCAAACCATGAATGAACATATGCAAACAACTATTTTTTGCAACTGTTTAGTAGGAAACAACTCTTGATTTTCTTAAACATTGAATGTTATTAAAGTAAAAAAAAATGATAGAGAAAACACAGTAGTGAAGATGCTTAAGCAATATGTGTGAAGTTGTAGCATAAGACTTGTTTTATTTTCTTTACTTGCAAATATAACTTCCATTGGAATGCTATATAAGATTTCAATTTGAATTAATGATTATTTCAAAATGTATGGACAAACTTAAACATTAGTAGGTGCATATATGTGTATGCACGTAGACTTCATTTATGTACATACACATACTTGTGGAATACCTTCTTTTATTTTATTTTATACAATTTAAAGGAAAATGCTTAAGTTGTAAGTAGAAACTAGTCATAAGAATGATATGACTAAATATTGAAATAATTTGTAAACCATCAATTCTGATTTTCTTTTTTGAGAATAAATTTATATTATGTCTTTCCTGAGGGCATTATGAATGGATTATTGATACCTGAACAGAACAGTGATACCTCAATTGACTATAGCACCTATGGGTAGTTGCTACTAAAGGGTAGAAAGTTGTTATAAATAGAAAGTTACCTTCCAGACGGGTGTCAAAATGGAGTCAGAGAGTATGAGTTTGCTTTACCAAAACCTATTGTTTGTTGTTGTCGCAACACACTCATTATGCTTGGCCAAGCAATGTTGTTCATTATGTATTCGTGAATGAACTCCATGATTTCGCTCTCTGCCATTCCTAGCATAGATCTTGCACTTTCTTTTCTATCATACAAATAGAAATTGCATGTTGATTTTTGGGCATGCAAGGGATTCCACCTTGCAGGTTGTTCTCTTGCTAAACTTTCCATGCAAGGTCAAGCATTCTTCAAGTCAGAAGAATACCAGGGAAGTGTAAGCTTTGTGGTTGGGTGGTAAAGTGCTTCGACCATGTTCTCATCCACCAGTGGAGGTGAGCGTTGAAGAGGAACCTTAGTTGTTCACCAAACTATTATAGTCTATGATGTAACTTGATGGAAAATATACTATGTAATGACATTGTAGATTTAAGAGCCAAGCGAAACTTGATATTGTAATTTGACTTTTGAAGTGAATATGAGAATCTTTGATTCATCTTAAATGGACATGTGTAGCTATGATTGACTTTAGCCACTAGTTATGTCTTTTTTATTTGGAGTATATTCATGTGTCATTTACAATAATGTTAATTAAGTAATAATTTGGAATGGGTTATTACACTATGAGGAAAGCTATTGAGGTCCTCATTGTTAGTTTTATATGATCAGATGTAAATGCATAGAAATTTAATTCAAATTGACTCACAACACAGTAAATAACTTGGGAAAACCCTCCAAATTGAGGGAGAAAAACCCAGCCAATATATCGCTTATATATTGATAATAATAAGAGCATAAATCTGCTTACATAATTCTTATGCAATACAATGGATAGCACCTCTCCTAGATGCAAAGATACAAATGAATATGTTACTTTTATATTTGATTTGTTGCTATAGATGAAGATCTGTTGTCAAGTGTGAACTTCTCCTCTTGTTGGGTGTTGATTTCTACTCTTCAAGAATGCGAACTTGATTCAATGAACTTGATGATGCAAATACAATTAAAGACATCATGTTTATACCCAATCGCACCCCTTCACAAAGATATGTCAGCCTCAAGGGAATAGACGTCTTATTGAGAAGGCGTGACTTTCAAGACAGGTCGACTCCAAACATTAAATAATAATTTATTTATTATAACTTTAATATTTATCTCCTGATTATTATTTAAAGAGGCACTTCTCCATAATAATAATATATAAATTTAAATATCTTATTCTATATTTAAATTTATCTTTCACAAAATTGTGCCTGGAAGTATCATCCTACTACTGCAATCTTCAACACTCCCTCTCAGCTAGGGAGGAATACTTCCAAAAGTACAAGAGATATCACCTCATAATTATGTCGATCAACATGGCTACATCCATGTGAGAAAAGAGCTTATCACCTCATCGTGAAAGAATATCACCTCATCATGATATCAACCATCATGGCTACCTCCATAGATGGTATGTACAAGTGCTCATCACTCAATGTGATGTTGTCACCTCACCATGACATTCACCATGGCTCTCCTAGAGGGTGAAACACAAGTACAAGTCAATCATCGCGGGCTCCCTCATGTGATGTTTGTCATGGATTCACACACATGGCATCCACCATGGCTCTCCTAGAGGGTGGAAACAAGGACTTTCACCTAAAATCTCAAGGAGAAATGCATTATCAAGGGCTTGCACCTCAAATCTCAAGGAGAAATTCATTATCAAGGGCTTGCACCTCAAATCTCTCTTAATAGAGAAATGCATTAAAAGAGGATCATTGATACTGAGACTCCTTCTCAGGTAGGGCTTAATTCTCCACCATACCAAGCTTATCTCAAAAGTACACAAACTTTATCTTGGAGAGAGGCTTGCTCAAAATGTTCATCGTCTACTCATCAGTGTTGATATACCTCAATTGAATTGCTTTCCTCAATACCATATCTTTCATATAATGGTATTTGATCTCAACATGATTAGTTATGTCATGAAACACAAGATTGACAGAAAGCTTCACACAGCTCTTGTTATCACAATGAATGATAGTAGGCTCCATTGATTTTCCAAACAATCCTACAAGGAGCTTTCGAAGCCACACTACTTCACGAGCTGCCACACAAGCTACAATGTACTCGGCCTCTGTTTTACTTAATGCCATTGAAGACTGCTTCCTGTTGCACCAGGATATCATAGCAGATCCCAAACTAAAGAAACAACCATAGGTACTCTTTTGATCAGTGACACACCCTGCCCAATCAGAACCAGTAAAACCATGCAACTTCAAATCCAAACCTGAAGAATATCTCAACCCATATCCAAATGTGCCACAAAAGTATCTCAGGATATATTTTGCTGCAACGAGATGTATCTGTCTTGGATCACACATGAACTAACTAAGTTCACTCACTACAGAGTAGATATCTAGTCTAGTATTAACTACATACATCAATGAAATAATCAACTGCATGTACATCATGGGATCCACCAGTTTTGAACTAGCTACAACCTCCTTCAACTTATGTAAGTTGGTCTGCATAGGTTTAGACATAGGTTTGCAATCAATCACACCAAACCTCTTCAGAATGTCAATAGTATACTTCCCTTGACTTAGAATCATCTCATCTAGCTTTTGCCAAACTTCTAAGCCAAGAAAGTAATGCATGAGACCAAGATTCTTCATTTCAAACTCAGAAGCTAGCTCCTTCTTACATTTGAGAATGAGGTGTTCTTCTCCATTGATAATCAGATCATCATCATACAAAACTAAAATCAATGCTTCACCATTAATTACCTTGAAGTAGAGGTTTGAATCTGCATCATTCTTTGAGAAACCCAAACTCAATAGGTAACGATCAATCCTTTCGTACCAAGCACAAGGAGCCTACTTAAGACCATAACAGAAGTGTACTCTCCTCCGTTGTCGGATCTCAAGACCTTGATTCTCTTTCTGGACAAATTCTCTACCTAAGATTTGAATTCTTTCAATCTCTCTAATACTTCCTTAAATTCTTTAGATTTCAAGAAATAAATCCAAGTCTTTCTAGAGTAGTCCTCAATAAAAATAATGTAATACAAGAAACTACTCGAAGAAGCAATAAATATTGGACAACATAAACCAAAATGAATAAGATCTAGGATACATTTGGATCTAATTTCACTACTATGGAATGGACCTTTTTTCTTCTTACCCAAAGCGCAGCCTTTGCAGGTTCCTTCATGCTTCTCGTTGAAGTTTGGAAGGTCGGTGACCATCTTCTCTATAATAGGTAGAGCTCGAAAGTATAGGTGAGCCAATATTCGATGCCAAAGATCACACAAACTTGAGGAATCATGCACTAGAGCCTGAAGAGGATGAGTGCATAGCCTGTAGAGACACCCATGTCTTACTCCAATCACCCGAGCAATCTTGATGTTGGAGTTCTTAGCCCATATAATAACTTTGCCTTCTGAAAATGCAACTTGGTAACCCTTGTCTTCCAAGGATGAGATGGAAATAAGGTTTCTCTTGATGCCTGGAAAAAATAGCACATCATCCAATTGCAAGGAAGCATCAGAATCCAAGTGAAGAGTTGAGGTCCCAACTCCTTTCACAGAGTAACTAGCATCATCTCCAATAATGACTTTTTCGCTAGAATATTTCTCCACCAAAATAGATAGATGCTCCCTAAATCCTGTGATGTGGCGAGAGGCACCACTATCAATTAGCCAGGTGTTGGTGTCGGTGGTTACATTGCTTGACAAGGCTGAATAGAATAGGTATTCACATGAATCCTTCTACAAAGAGACTTCATCAACATTTCCAATGGCGGCCTACTGCCTAGGCCTTGTAGGAAATTCCTTTGCAAAGTGACCATACTTGTCACAATGAAAATATTGGACCTTGGAGAGGTCCCTCTTCTTCTTGAATGTGGGGCCATCATCAACTCCTTTATCTCTATTTCTCTTGAAATAACCTTTCTTCCCATCTTTTCCTTTCTTCTTTGAGGATTGAGTGGCAAGAACATGAATGTCTTCATTAATGGAGCTTTTCCCAATACCTCTTGCAACCAACCAAGACTCTTCTTGAATACAGTCTGCCCTCAACCGATCAAACTTGGGAAGTTTCGATCTTGCACTGATTCCCTGAATGTAAGACTCCCAAGATGAAGGAAGACCATTAAGAGCCAACATGGTCAATTCCTTGCTATCAACAACATGCCCAATAGATGAGAGTTGATTTCTCAACTTGGTTATTCTCATGAAGTAGGCAATAACATATTCTCCTTTCGCCATCTTCAAATGATGGAGTTGTTGCTTCAGTGCAAGAGCTCAACTTGTGTTATTGATTTCATACATCTCCTCCAAGGTTTTGAACATCTCTCTTGTAGTCCTTAACTTGGAGACAATAGGAACAATATGATCCTTAATGGAATCAACTAACATCTTCTTTGCCCTAATATCTTTCTTCTTCCAAAGGGCCTTTTATTCCTCATACGTAGGCTTGGGAGCTAAACTCTCCAAAAATTCTACCAATTTGCTTTCCTCCAAGGTGAGCATGATCCTGAATCTCCACGAAGTGAAATTTGACGCTCCTTCAATCCTATCCTCAATATTAAGACCATTCACCATCTTGACAAAGAGATAGAGGTAAACAAGGATGAGAAATAACTAGAGAGTATTGTTGTGATACATGAATCTGATCAAGATCTTCTTCAAACCCACTCCGATACCATGTTAGTTTTATATGATCAGATGTAAATGCACATAAATTTAATTCAAATTAACTCACAACACAATAAATACCCTAGGAAAACCCTCCAACCTGAGGGAGAAAAACCTAGCCAATATATCACTTATATATTGATAATAATAAGAGCAGAAATCTGCTTACACAATTCTTATGCAATACAATGGATAGAACCTCTCCTAGATGTAAAGATACAAATGAATATTTTACTCCTTAATATTCGATCTGCTGCTATAGATGAAGATCTGCTATCAAGTGCAAACTTCCCCTTTTGTTGGGCGTTGATTTCTACTCTTCAAAAATGTGAACTTGATTGAATGAACTTGATAATGCAAATGCACTAAAAGACATCATAGTTATACCCAATTGCACCCCTTCACAAAGAGATGTCGGCCTCAAGGGAAAAGATGTCTTCTTGATAAGTCGCGACTTTCAAGACAAGTCGGCTCCAAACAGTAAATAATAATTTATTTATTATAACTTTAATATTTATCTCTTGATTATTATTTAAAGAAGCACTTCTCCAAAATTATAATATAAAAATTTAAATAGCTTATGCTATATTTAAATTTATCTTTCAAAAAATCGCACCTGGAAGTATCATCTTGTAGCTGTGATCTTCAACACTTATGGTAGTGGGTTGTTTGAAAAAATGCCTCATAGAAATGGGGGCTCATGGTGATACATCACCATGAGCCCCCATTTCTATGAGGCATTTTTTCAAACAACCCACTACCTTGTCAATGCTACTGCATCACCATGAGCCCCCATTTTTATGAGGCATTTTATCAAACAACCCACTACCTTGTAAATTCTATCACATTGACAAGCTAGTGAGCTCACTAGCTTGTCTATGGTACCACATTTTGCATACATGTCTACCAAAACATTTTTGTCAAAAAATTCACATGCCTTATCCATGCTTCAATTTTGTGCCTATCTTGCAATCATGGCATTCCACCGGACCACATTTCTTTAAGGCATTCCATCCAAAAATTCATGTCACCTTTAACAAGCTAGTCAGCTCACTACCTTGTCAATGTGGTAGAATTGACAAGGTAGTGGGTTGTTTGAAAAAATGCCTCATAGAAATAGGGTCTCACGGTGATGCTTGGATGTCACATGTTAGCATTGTGATGGATTTCAACATATTCCAATATGTGAATATATGGAAAGTACACATGCAGTTGGAAAGGAACTAGTAGAGTTCAACAAGTATAAAATAGTGGCATACAATACAAAAGATGGTAATCAAGAAAAAATGTGTGATTTGGTTATTTAAAAGATTCCAATGAATCGGTTTATGTCTACATTTTTTGAAAGTATAGTTTATGAGTATGCAAGGAATACCCATAGAGCTCGATGGTTGGACTTACAATTCAAATTATGAAAGGACACCTTTCCAACCAGTAGCATAGTTTTAGTGGTTGACTTTATAGAGAACTACACTCTACAGCCACAAAGTGAGGTGCAGTCACAATATTACAACTCCACATAGGTTTCTATATTTGTGCATGTAGCATTCATTCATACAACTGATAGTACAGAGGATAATAGGAAGGTATAGAGAAAGTACCACTTTTACATTAGTGATGATCACAAACATTCTCCAGAGTTCATGCAAGGTTTCTTTCAATTGTTTTACAATGATTTCGCTAGGAGGGGTATAGCATACAGTCAACATATAATTTGGTCAGATAATTGTGCAACAATTCAAGAACTCACGGATGTTCTATTGGTTGAGCAAGAGGCATGTTATTACAGGTGTTCATCATATGTGGAACTTTTGTGAGGCCAGGCATGGAAAGGGGGAGCATGATGGTGTAGGAGCATGTGTCAAAAGAGCATTAGTAGAAGAAGAGTTAAAGTATAAAGACAATGCAAAGTTGACAGATGCAAAATCAATCATCGAGTGGTGTAATTCTTTGATAGGTCCAGGTAATGAAGGTAAGTCTTCAGTTCATAGATTTTTTGGTTGATAGATGATACTAACATTGCACCATATGAGGATTGTTGTACATCACCAAGATCAAGTCAGCTACACTCTTCCCTTAGCTCAAATGTTGGTTCATGGAGTATCCATACACAAAAGATGGAATGTTTTTGTTCTTCATGTACAATTCAAGACTAGAATGAGTGTGAGTCAAAGGAGTGGGTTGACGAATGGTGGTTAAGTTATCTTAGCCCACTTCACATGTATCGACCTCCAACAGCATTGGAATTGACATAGATTGAATAATCGATTGACTTTGACCACATATCAAATCTAATTCAACTAGGTAATATATCTATTTACATAGTTTTTAAAATTCCTATTGTTATCTTACTTTGTAGTGTATTTGTAATGTTGACTAATTTCATCTAATTTGTTGCACATATCAATGTAGGGCATGTTTATGCAGTTATTATAGATGAAGACAACGAAGAGGGAATAAATTATTACTTGTGTTATTGTGTTGAGACCAAAAATAAATTGGAGGCCCCACTTATAGACGGAGAAAACATCGAATACCATATAGGCTCAATGGTTGTTACTAGAACATGGCTTAGCAGGTACCCACATAAGAGTGTTAATGTTTGGCTATTTTAGGACTTTGACATGCATTAGAAGATTCTTCATTACTCAAACCTTATCGTGGCATCTAATGTTCATTTTATCAAATATGAGGGTAGACCTTTGGACAAGACCTTGTGGAAGGTGCGTGAGTCTGACCATGAGGCAATACTTGACATAATAAAGAGTAGAGAAGACTCAGATGGTTCGTTAGATTAATTTGTGAGTATGCACATTGGTTCTTATTAATTTATAAGTATGCACATTAATTTGTATTAAAATTTAGAGTATGCACATCAAGATTAGTTGATAGTTTGACCTTTTAATTTTATATTTCAAGTTTACATATGTTTTGGTTCCAAGTTTGTACATATGTTTTGGTTCAAAGTTTACATATGAATATTGGGCAGATTACATGTTTTGGTTCAATGCGTAGCATAGACAAGGTAGTGGCCCCACTAGCTTGAAAATTTGGTGAAATTGGAAAGGTAGCAGGTTGTTTGAAAAATATATCACCATGAGACCCCATTTCTTGGACCCACTTTTTTCAAGTAGCCTGCTACCTTTCCAATTTATATCTCCTCCTTCTACTGTTGCAGTTGATGATGCTTGTGTTTCCATAGTTTGGGTTCCTTGTGATTTTGTGCATCAGGATATACATTGTCTTCTAGATATGGCTACTTTGGATGGCTTCTTGACAGGTATTTCAGACTTGTTTGTGGAGTCTCATATTACAAATTTGGGGGACATCATCGACAACATTCATCTTCTCTTTAATGAAGATGATTTGTATTCATTTGTTGTGAAGGAACACTCTGACCCTCTTGTTTATTCTCTACATGATCATTCTTTGCAGTTTGGCATGAGTGTGGATACTTTTGGACAACATTTGGAGGAGGCTTCTTTGTCTTCAGAGGGGATATCCTTGTATCTGGATCATGTTCTACATTCATCTCTACTAGATGTTGGATTTTCCTCTTCAGCAGTGTGGCCTAGAATGCTTGTTTGGAGTGTGTTAGCTTTCGACATCAACATGGAGACACTTGAGCATGCTTCAAAGATATCATACATTATCCATATTCCTGACATCCTACATACATCCATGGTTTTTTTCTTCCTAGGGGGAGGAACATTGTTCGGAAAGATTGGATCATCTTTAGCATTCAATGTCGAGCTTCTACCATCATTGCAAGAGACTCAACATTGAGGGGGGTTGCCTTGTCTCTCTTATTATTCTCTCTTATGGGGAGGTATTTTTCCTCACATGGGGTTTTGGCCTTCTCATTCTTCATTAAGAGCATTTCTATTTTGTATATTTTATCTCTTTTGTGGAGGAGTTTTGTCCCACTGGGTTTTCTCCTTTTCTTCATTTGTGGGAGATTTCATTTGCATATGTACATGGGTACCTAACATGGACTTGTAGCCAGGACTCATATTTGTGTCATTTGCATAATAATCTACTTCTCCCTAAGTTTCACTTAAGGGGGGGTATTGGTGTAAATAAATTCTTGTACCTAGTTAATTCATTACTAGGGGACTTATTTACATGTTAGTTAATTTTACCTAGGTCATAGGAAGGAATCTTTCTAGAAGGTGTTAGTTTTCATTAGTTGTTATCTTATGTTTTGACAACTACTACATGTGACCTAGGTAAGTGTGATTAGTTGTCTCATGTAATATGATTAAGACACTTGTCATAATCCTGTGACATCTTGCATCTCACCTTGGCTATATAACCAAGGGGTCTCTCATTTGTAATCACAATCACAATCATATCATTGAATCATATTGATAAGAATAAAATTTATTCTTGTCACATTCCATTCTCTCTCTTCTTGTGATTTCCATTTGGTCTCAAGATCTTGGCAGCCATAGCCAATTCTAACAATTTTGTTATCTTCTTTTTGATTAATTGGAATCCTTTTTCAGTTGATTTTGTCCATTAAAAAGGTTTTTTATTTCCCTTGATTGTTTCTACAATTGGAGCACAAATTCCACTAAAAATTTTGATGATTTTTTTATAAAAAGTGGCTAAACCATGAAAACTTCTTACTTTAAAAATGTTCCTTGGAGTAGCCCATTCTATTATAGCTTTTACCTTTTCTAGGTCCATTTTTAAACCATCTTTAAATATTAAAAAAAACCCAAATAGATTAACTAAGGTTTCAAAAATGTACACTTCTTAAGATTGATTAAAAAAAACTCTTGTTTCAACTTACTCAAAACCAATCTTAAGTGTTTGAGGTGTTCTTCCTTTGATTGGTTGTATATTAGAATATCATCAAGATAAAGTATAACAAATTTTCCTGTGAATTCCTTAAGTACTTCATTCATTAGTCTCATTAAAGTACTTGGAGCATTCATCAAACCAAATGGAATTACTAACCATTCTTAAAACCCATCATTTGTTTCAAATGTCATTTTCCATTCATCACCTTCTCTAATTCTAACACAATGATACCCACTCTTTAATCTATTTTGGAAAAATATTTAGCACCACTCAAATAATCCATAAAATCATCCATACGAGGCAAAGGAAATCTATACCTAATTGTAATCTTATTGATGGCTCTAGAATCTGTACACATTCTCCATCCTCCATCCTTCTTTGGACTCAACACTATAGGAACAACACAAGGACTTAAACTTTCCCTTATTAGCCTTGTGTTCAACAATTCTTGTACCTGCTTCTTGATTTCTTCATTTTCCCTTGGAGTCATCGTATAAGCTATTTTTTAGATAAAATGGCTCTTGGAATAAGATCTATATGATGGTTAATGCTTCTCACTGGAGGTAATTCATTGGGTAAGTCATCCATGATAATATCACAAACTCGTTCAACAAATTTTGGATTTCTTCAAGAAAATCATTCAACTTTGTGCTAGTAATGACTATCCTTAGCTTACCATTTAGTGCAAAACTTACATCCTCATTTATCATTTGATGCAAGGATTATTTTCCACTTACCATCAATACTTTGGGACTAACTTCCTCAGCTACATTCTCATATTTAAGAGGTATGAGTGTATGCTTCTTTCCATCCTTTTCAAAAGTATATTTATTACTCCTTTCATTATGAATTATCTTCCTGTCAAACTACCAAGGCCTACCTAAGAGAACATGAAAAATATCCATTCGCATAAGATCACATATTACCTGGTCATAATAACATCCTATTCAAAACTCCACCTAGCCCTATTCCTTTACCAATATTTGATGTCCTTTTTGCAACCAAGACACCTTATATGGAGTTGGATGTGTTGTCTTTTTAGGCCTAATTTATTAACCATTTTAGTAGACACAAGGTTTTCAATAATTCCACTATCAATAATAACCTTACAACATTTACCTTTAGTCTTGTAAATAGTTCTGAACAATGCTTTTCTTTGAGCAGGCTTTTGGATTTCTTTGTTAGGCTCTAGCAAGACTCGTTTCATGGGTAATGACTCTCCAACTTCAAGTGCGTCTTCATGAATAAATGATTCTGCATTCTCCTCTTTGGCTTGAACAATATGTGCACTCCTCTAGCTTGTGGTAGGATTCTCTGGACACTCATAAGATCTATGACCATATTTATTACGTTTAAAACATTTTTCAAAAAATCCTCTACCTCTACCTCTTGAATAAGGTCTTCTTCCTCTAAAAGAATCATTACCTCTTGAGGATTGTTCTTGGTGATATGAGCTACTAGATTATTCTTTTCGAATTTGTAGCTGGCCTCTGCCACTTTGTCATCCTCCACCTTTGAAACTTCTACCTTTACCCCTTGAATTTTTTGTTTGTTTTCTCGTTAATTTTTCTTTTGCCTTAAGAGCACACTAGTAAGCTTCTTCAACTATCCTTGGAGACAAAAGGTTGATTTCATCTTGAATATTATATCTCAAATTGATATATCGATCCACCTTCTCAAGATCATCTTCAATATGACCAACTCTAATGGTCAATCTATAAAATTCTTCTATATAATATTTAACCAACATTTCTTTTTGTCTAAGATTTTGTACTTTCTTGAAAATACTAAGTTGATAATCTTTGGGCATGAATTTACCTTTCAGTTTGGCCACCATCCTATCCCAGCTCTTGATCTTGTGTTTTCCTTTCTTTCCTCTTTCATCTTGTACTCCATCCCACCAAAGGGATGCATGACCATTTAGTCTAGTTACTGCAAAATTTACCTTCTTGTCATCATCTACATTTTCATACTCGAAATATTTATCTGTAGCACTAATCCAATCAATCAACTCCTCAACATTCAGGTTGCCTTCATACATGGGTACCTCCAATTTTGGTTTGGAACTTGCTCCCGAAATTTCTCTAACAACTCTTGCTTCAGCTCCCTCCACTTCAAGCTTTGCCTCTTCTTCTTTAGGTTCTTCCTCTCCATCACTGACATCTCCCATGTCAACTCCTCTTCTCTTTGCAAGCTCCATTGCTTGCAACCATGCTTGAATGTTCCTCATCTCTTCCAAAATTTGTTCATTTCCAGCTGGTCTTCCTCGACCTCATCCTCTTCCATGGACTCTGAATGTCATCTCTTGACAAAGAAAATCTGGTCTCACACCTACAGGAACTATTCCTTGCTCTACTAGCAGTGGTGTGGGGCTAAAAAATAATCTTCTCATACAATTTTTGATTAAAATCTCCAAACAATACCTCTCCTCTTCTCTCTTATAAAAAACAAAAATGTGCTTGATAATTATGTTGACTCACACAATAATTAATCAAACATTCTATGACCTCCATAAAATCATTTCCAATCCAAAAATGCCAATGAACAAAATCTTTACCTTTAATTTTTTACTAAATTAGCACCAACACTCTTTAGCAACCTCATGGTTGCACACACTTCCCTACTAACTCCTAAAGTTGGTGGCAGATCGAGCCATCAAACTAGAAAGCAATAACAAATACCACAACCATAAATTTAAAAGATGCTAAACTATCAACTATGAGAGTAGCTAATATGGAATTAATCTCCAATCCTAGCCTTTGGATCTTCCTTCAGACTTCTACCCATGACTTTTTCAATCTCAAGATGCTTTAGGCAACATCCTTACTTTTGTCTTCTTGTGATCATTTTGATCAACTTCTACTGTGGACAACAATTTTCTTCACTCATATGATGGTGAATAGATCAAAACTCTCTAACTAGTCACCAATTTATTTGTTCCACATTCACTGAATGAGGATGTTCAATAGCCACACCCCCTTCGATTTACTTGTCAGCCCAATCTCCTCGTTGGGCAACTTGTTCTTTATAGAACACCATCGATCTCAATGTAGAAGCTTCTTGTGAGTTAGGATAGCAATCTCATAGCGGTGCCATCATTAATATATTTGGGATAATCAGGAAGGCACATATCATTCTCCAACCAAGAAGGTGAAATGTGTACGCAGCCCAAATGAATCGTCCCAACCAACAAAACAACCTGAACAAATGTGTAGTTCAAAGTCTACCAATACACATCAACCACGACTAGGGAAGCATGCTGGACAAGCATAGTATGACAAAGAAATTTTTTATTTATGAATTCTAAAACCACATGATCCTGACAAGACCAATACAACATCCTGACAAGGTGTGGTGTTTGTCATGGTTTGACAAGGAATGTCAAACTTCCTCGCAGTCACCAAGATTGAAATATACAGCTAATGAACAACATGGCAATCCAAATATTCAACTTCGGGTGCGCAGGAACTAGGCAAAGCTACAGACAACCTAATCCAAAAAGAAATCTACTCTGATACAAAAAATGATAGCTAAATACATAGACAAAAACTTCAAACTTGTTTAAAAAATTCATGCAACAATATTAGACACAAACATCTAGAAAATCTGCAAAGAATATGACTATCAAATATTCTAATTAATGAGAGTTTTGTAAATATTATTCTGTTTACACAAGAACTCTCCTCATCCTCAGGCTATGACATGGCCTATCTTTTATACTAAATAATAGGCTAAGTTAATCCTGAAACTAATCAAATAAATTCATTTTATTTGGAAAACTAAAATAACAATCCCTATAATTCCTCTAGCTTCCTATCTTCTAGTTAAAACAAACTGATTTAGAGGATTGTAATGAACTTACAACCTCACATTATTTTATCTAAAAACATTAGAATAAAACCAAACAAATATGATGTGCCTGCATCACCTCTCTCATTTTTTTCTATCTCAGAGTCGTCAAATGTAAGCAGTGTAAAGCTGTAAAGTGGTATAACTTTCATTTTGCAACTCGTATGACCAAATCGACGGTTCCAACACATCTGGATGGGTACCTTTACACTAGGTATGGTCATCTTTCACACCCAAACACGCTGAATCATTTCAGATACATGCAACCGGCTCAATCCCTTATGATGACATGCAAAACAAATAAAAAAAGAAAGATTCACATGACAGTTGACAAGTCTGAGTTTTCTACACCAAAAGCATATGATTGTATGAAAGAGGTAAAACATGTGGGTGTCAAAATAGTTGAGGAAATCCTAAACCTTTTCATTCTCGAAGGGGCTATGATCCAATTACTATGTGGATCTCATACTTACATTGAATTGATTATTATTAATATGAGTATTTAGGTAACTTTATTATTCCTATTATGGCTCTAATCACAAATTAGAAGGCTACATGACTCTTAAAATATTGTATGATCATCCTCAAGTCTAGAAAGGGCAAGACATTTCTTAATTATCCTCCTTTCCTACAACAATATGGTTGTTGTAAAGAGGAAATTTTTCAAGATTCTAGAAAAAAATTGAAAGATCTATAGCTAAACCTAATCATAGGTCAATTGAAATATGAGCCCACATGGTGGCTTATGACCTAGCTAAAGAGAATCAAGAACAATGGTGTTAATAAGTTCACACTAGAGCCTCGACCATAAGTAGAAGCTAAAAATAGCCCAATGAAGAGGTATGAATATATTTTGATACATGAGATATTACAACCCCTATTACTACTCCTTCACAATCATATCAAATGTTTTATAAGAAATTTGTTGCATATCACCTATAATTGAAAAATTCATTCTTTGAAGAAGCTAGGTTGAAGTGAATATAGAATAAGTAATTGGTGAAAATATGGGCAAGAAGTTGGACACATGGTGGACAAACCAAGTCACTTTTCCTTGGGTAATAAATGGGATGACATATACGAGAAGGATCATTTCAATCCTACCTCTTCCTTCAGTCCAAAAACTCCTCAAATCCAAGTAAGTGAAATAACAATAATATCATTGATGATGAAAAAGGAGTAAATCAAAACCTCTAAGTTTCCAAACCAATTATCTAATTACATAGGTAGATTTGGTGCTAGAACACTTCACAACCTATGCATCTACTCAACCATAAATTTCATTTAAAATTATCTTGACCCCACTCCAATCAATATTTCAAAGAAAATAAAAGAAACAATTAAATCTAGCTCTTATTGAAGAGGGATCTACCTAAAATGTCCTACTACAAAGAATGAGAGGTTCCATCTCCATAAAATTAACTATCAAATGCATTTTAACTAGCCAAGAAATAATAAAACCACCCAAGACAACTAAGAGGAAAACTAATGACTCCTTTGAATCTTAATAGGTTCCCACAACAAACTAGAGCTTATTTTAGAATACCACAAGTGGAGGTAACGACCTAGAAGAGGAGAAGGAAAAAAATTGAGAGAAGTGATGATCCACCTATGAAAATGGGATATGAAAATTAGAAAATGGAATAGAAAAGCATACAAGAGCCATTAGAGATTTTTATACAGAAGGTGCAATAGGTTACACTATAAATATCTATCTTCCCTCTCCTCCTAGCTTTATCCCTTTTAAACTCTTCCTTGGATTCCATATTGAATTAGCACATAAGTAAATGATAAATCGTTGGTGAATCATTTTGGGAAATATTGAAGTTGTTTAGCATCAACTAATAAAGTTGTTTAGCATGAATTAATAAATTTTCAAGACAAACCGTGAAGGACAAAAATGCACAATGCTAGGGCTAACCAATTAATAAGTATACTTGTGAATAAGTGAAGCATACATGTGAATAAGTGAAGCACAAATCATCAAATACACGTAAGCCTTGAAGTATAAATATGAATACATAGTATACACATTAATACAAAGTATATGCATGAATACAAGGTATACGCATGAAAAAATGTAAGTCACAAAGTATACATTGGATACACGTAAGTCACAAATTATACACGTAAATTGTATGGTATACACTTGAATACATGTAACTCATATCTATTTAAGCATGAAGTTATAATGCAAATATAGACACAATCAATAAAAAATATTTGTATTAACCAAATAGCCATGTAGGAATACATCAATATATGTCGACATAAGTATAAAATATATATAAAATAGCCATATAGTCTTACAAGAATGCCATATAGGCATACAATTTCAAATATATGCAATACAAATATGTCCAAAAATGCCATATAGGCATACAAAAAAGGACCCTGGAATCAAAATTTATTGCTCTCCAAGATCTCAAAACAAACTCTTGCCCTTTACTACTCAGGTGGATGGCGATAAGTCTATCACTCATTTACTCTAAGGTTGAGGGGTGCTCCTGGTTCTCCTCCTAGGGTTGAGTTCCTCGTCAAGCCTTATCCGTTACAATAACAAGTAAAGAAATTAATATATAGAAATTACATTATAAAAATGATATATTTAACACAATAATCACTTACCGCCACTAGATGATCACTCTCCTCAAGGGAAATATTCGCATGCCCATGTTGTGGCATGTTGAAGTCCTATAGAAACCATACAGAGAGAAATTAAACTATGAATCAATAATCATTTAATTTTTCACTAACTAATAGCTATAACAATGAATGTAATTTGAAATTTAGTAATATTCCTCATACCCCCATGAGAGGAATCAAGGAGTCTATAGAAAAAGAAACACAAAGCTCCATTTCCCTATGAACATCTGGAGGTGTTTCCTCTTGCAACATCTAAAAATAAAACAACAAATTATTCAATCACAAAAACTACAATAGTGATGCAGGTTATGGCTTATAATGTATGAGATAATGAATAAAATTTTGAGTACTTATTGAACTATATATTTCTTACTACCATGATTACTTTTTCCCTATCCATAGATTGTTCGAAAGCACCCGTTTTAGGATTTTATCCATAGCATCAAGGCAATGAACTGTTTGATAAAATGATTTGGTAGACATGTACAAAAAATGTGGTAGCATAGAGAAGGCAGTGAATTGTTTGAATAAATTCCTTAAAGAAATGTGATCTCATGGTGATGGAATGCCATGACAAACATGTTGACTTCTTTTGTGGCATTTGTCCTTGATGTCAAAACTGCCCTGGGTTGGTGCCTAGGCATTTCTCGGTCTGGTCTTATTATGGCATTTGATTGGCACAGTTGATATTTGGTATTCATTTGACATTGGTATATTTACTTTAGGTTGATTATTTAAGGGCTTGATCACTATTGTGTTTATGGCTTTGTGAACTCTCCATGAATTCAGTCTTTATCTCTTCACAAGACTTTGGAAAATATTTGACTTTGCACATTAAAAGGCATTGAATATTAATGAGGTGGAAAATCGACCTTGGTAAAGGTATTCAAATCGTTCTCTAATTTGCATTTGAATCGGGTCTATTGTTTAATATTTATTTGGGCCTAAAAGCTAACAACAAGTATAGAAATTGTCTTTGGTAAGACCATGGACTTCAAAGGTCTTACCATGCTACCGCTGGTAGTTAAGCCAGTGACCATGGTAGTGCGGTGAAAACCGTTAGCGGCAAGCAAAACAGCTACCGCTACACCGCGGGTTGTCATCAAGGAAACTGCGGTAGTGTGGTGAAAACGACTAGCGGCATACAAGATGGCTACCCTTACACCATGGGTAGTCAAAAAGATAATCGTGGTAACATGGTGGAAACAATTAGTAGTAAGCAAGGAGCTACCGCTATACCGCGGGTTGCCCGAAGGAAGACTACGGTTGAGCGGTAAGGAAGCAGATGTAAAATAATGCCTGTCGGCATGCAAGTCATTGATCTTCTCACGGATTATTATGAGTTTTTGATTTATTAATCACTGTCCTTTTAGACTCCAAATGCTATCATACTTTGCAAAGGATTATGATGTGTTTGTTTTGGAAGTTTAGGTCAAAACATTTTTTTTGTTGCTCGAAGGGTTTGGAACCCTACTCTGGCCGCCATCATGACAATTTTCTTTCGGTCGTTTCATTGAGAAATCCGCAGGGTTACTGTACTTTGACAGCGTATAAGGAAGATAGGAAGACCATGACAAATGATCGTTTCACCTGTCAGTCTCTTGCCATCGGGTGGAAGCTCGAATGGAGAAAGAGCTCAGACTGCTCAGTCATTTTTCAAATCTGGTAAATTGATCATGGTGAATTCATCTTTGGTCTTCATAGGTATTTATCTTTTAGTTTTCTTTACAGAACAGTTACTTCTCAGGCAAGGATAATTTGAGAGAAGTTTTCTATGCTGCAGAAAAAGGTGAAAAATGAGTTTATTCATTTTATGGCTAAACCTGAAACGTTTGCTCCAAATCTTGACTGGATTTTCTAAAGGTTATCATATCAGTTTTATGAAATGTGTTTTTGAGTTTGTGGATCATCTTGAAAGCTTTGAAATTCTTCAGTACCTTTCCTGGAGTCGTTGGTAATTGCTCTTTAATGCATCATTTTATGATTTTGGTTTCACTACATTGAGACGTCGGTTACTTTAATATAGTAGCAATTTCAATGGCTATGGTTTATGGTTTATTTAGATCTTATGTTGTTTTGTTTTTAGCACTGCTTGTGTAGGCTGCTTGAGAGGATAGGTTTCAGTCTGCCTTCTATATTTGCATAATGCTTGGATATTCCTATCAAAAGAACTTCTTCATATTGATCTTTCACACATGGACACTACAACACATGGCATTGTTGGTCAATTGAAGTTTGGTAACCTGATAATCATATTTTTTTTATTCTCTGAAATAGAATAATGAGCAACTGTTGTAACCTTCCTTGAAAGTAATGATGAAATCTATAATAAGAAGAAAATGAAGAGATTAGGGCTCTAATATAAAGGAAAAACAAAAAGAGCAAAATGGTGGTTAACTCATTTTAAGTGAAGATCTATGAAAAGAGGATAAAAATAGAATGAAAGAATTAATTGAAAGAGTAGTGAAGAACAATGAGAAAAGTATGAAACAAAAAGGGAAAAACAAGTGAGAGCACATCACAGTGATTGTATTGAAAAATGTTGAGCTCTGAGATTGAAAATCTGAAATATGAGTTGATAATCAAGCTAACTTAAGGCTTGACAATGGCTGAAATTTTGAAAGTTCATTTTGGAACTTTGAGGATTTTAGATATTGTTTGTCAAGAGGCACTTGATAGATAAAAGAGAAACAAAGAGATCCTCTGTATCATTGTATGATTTACTAAAATAGTAAAGGGGTTGGTTCTCCTTGAGATTGGTGTCTCTAAATGAGGGGTTTGTCGCTCCTTGAGATTGGTGTCTCTAAATGAGGGGATGGTGCTCCTTGAGTTGGTGCTCAGAAATTAGCCTATAAGGCATTGTAAGTAGTGGTTTTGAAATTAAGCCAGTAAGGCAATTTAGGAGTGGTTTTTCTACCCCAGGAGGGTTTTCCACTCGGCAATATTTGTGTCTCTCATTTGTGTGATTTATGTTTATCTTGCATACTCCTTCTGTCAGTAATTTATGTTATTGTGCTCATTCAATTGGTCAATGCTCTAATACTTTAAGGTTGTTTAAAAGTTTAAAGTCAATTTTCTCAAGTCTGTCATGCAAATTTAGATTGTTCAAATCTTATGCAAAATGTCTTTCATAAGGTGAATTAACTTTTGTATTTTGTGCTCATTATATGAATGCTCAAAAGTCTGTCCTAAGCAAGTAAAAGTTGCATATTATGAATTTTTATAGTTCTGTTGATAAAGCACAACAAGATTGTTCATAAAGCTTTATTTGAACAATATCATATGATGCTTTTAATATGGGTTGCAAATGTTAGTCAAGTCTCATGTCAATCTGATCTAAAGTGTTAATTCTCACTTGCTTAATCAAATCTGTCTCTTTGGGTTAACTGAGTAAAAATTTCATTATGTTTTCAAGGTTAAAAGTTAAAATTACTCCACTTTGATTCACCTCCCCCTCTCAGAGTGAATCCACTTCCAACAAAACAAATGTGTCATGGCATTCCATCACCATGAAACTGCATTTCTTTGAGGCCCTTTTTCAAATAGTTCATTACCTTCTTTATGGTATTATGTTGAGATGGGGTGGATGGTATAGTGTGGTCTTGATTATGAGATAGAGGGGGATCATGACATGAAGAGTGAAGAGTAGGAATATGAACAAGTGGAATAAGAGGCGGAAGCTTCCATAGATTGGTAAATTGAGGATGGGGATGAGGACCTTGAAAAGGATTTGGAGGGGAATTTTGGCTAAAGGCTTGGTTTCTATTCTTAAGGCAGCGAGTTGTTTAGAAAAATGCCTCGAAGAAATATGGTCTCATGGTGATGGAATGTCATTCCATCACCATGAGACTACATTTTCAAAATACTCACTGCCTTGTCTATGCTATTGCTTACTATTATGTTTTGATAGATTTTTTCCAAGCATCCATAGTTTGTTGGAAAGCACCTATTTTAGGCTTTTATCCATAGCAGCAAGGAAGTGAATTGTTTGATAAAATGCTTTGGTAGACATGTATGGAAAATATGGTAGCATAGAAAAGGCGGTGAGCTATTTAAAAAAATGCCTCAAAGAAATATGGTCTCATGGTGATGGACATCACCATGAGACCACATTTCTTTGAGGAATTGTTTCAAACAACTCATTGTCCTATCTATGCTATTGCTTACTATTATTCTTTCATAGATTTTTCCAAGCATCCATAGCATAGACAAGGTAGTGAAATGTTTGAAAAAAATACCTGAATAAAATGTGGTCTCATGGAATACTATGACAATAAAATTCAATTGGTAGTTGCTCCTGGTTATTACTTATGCTATGTGAAGTAATTGCATCATTGCTTATGTTGACTTTCTAAAAAACTATATTTTAATTGAAATTTTTTCATCTATCAACATCTAGTTATTAGTTATGCAATGTGAAGTAATTATTTGAGTTTGAAAGACGTGCAATGCAATATAATCAATGATATGAATATAAACTACACAAATCTATTAAGTACAATTCATTAGTTAAACTCTTTATTCTATTACCTACATGAAAGTTTCTCCATTGGAACTAGGAGGTGTTCCTGCAAAACCTCCAATATTAACCTATTCAACATCCAAAATCAGATATTAGAATACCATTCATATAATAATTCTATTCACATGTAATATTTATAATTTTTTACTAGTTACATACCTTAGTAGATGCAGTGGAGTAAAAAACAGGTGGAGGGTTGGTGTATCTAGTATCAACACTGTGACCCTAAAATTTTATTACAATCATTAAACTAAATTAGTTAATCTTGCATTTCAAAAATGATTTAATAAATTAAATTCAATAAACATGCTAACATTTACCTAGGTATCAAGTCTCTCATTGTGAATAGAAAGTACCTAAAATAGATCCATCCCCCTAGAAATTTTATCAAATTGAACTTTGGCAGGGCTTCTAGAGGCAACCCTGGTAAATCAAGTATATCTACAATCTTACAGGACTGGCATGGTTACTTCATTGGTGTTGCTTGTGAATTGATTCTAGATGGCACAAATAATACCAAATTTAATGCATTAAGACTAAGTTTGAATTTGGCTAAGAAATTTTCCATCTCCCATCTTGTCATTGAAGGCGATTCAATGATTGTTATATCTACATTGAAAAATTCAATTTATTCATTATTGTATCAATAGATATTAGGGGGATTTTATAAAAATAAAATCCCCCTAATATCTATATTCCATTTTTTATAAATATGTAAATTTAAATAAATATTAAAATGTGTTTATTAAAACATAGTTATTTCCATTCAATGTCAAATTTCATATTAACTATTTATCTAAAATAGAAACAAAAATATCCCCTAATATTAGGGGGATTTGGCTTTTTCAATACAAAGATAACAATCATTGGATCGCCTTCAATGGCAAGATGAGAGATGGAAAACTTCGTAGCCAAATCCAAACCTAGTCTTAGTGCATTAAATTTGACGACATTATTTGTGCCATCTAGAATCGATTCACAAGCAACACCAATGAAGTGACCATGCCAATCCCGTAAGATTGCAGGTATACCTAATTTACCAGGGTTGCCTCTAGAAGCTCCGTCAAAGTTCAATTTGACAAAATTTCTAAGGGGAGGGATACATTTTAGGTGATTTTTGTTCATAGTGAGAGACATGCTTAAAACGTAGCCAACTCTAAGGAGTTTAAGAAGCTGCCAATTCTTTAAAATGAAAGCATCCCAAGATAATTTTTTTACTAAATTTGATATTGATAAACACATTAGGTACACCAATTTTCCCAAATTTAGTTTCCATGGGTTGGAGAACTGGTTAGTGTTTGTGCATCTTTCTGTAGTGGTATATAAACAAATCATATCCTCATGTTGGGGTCCATGTATCACCCACCTGTTTGTTTGTAACCTCCAATTTCTTAGCCAAAGGGTTTAATTGTGCATTTCACATGGACCTCCTTCCAGAGCCAATATATTGGTCAATCAAGTCCTCATTCATATGTCTTTCTTCCAATTTCTATCTTTTGTTTTTAGGGTTTTCATACATACTTGCCATAATATGAATTTTTCATAAAAACCCTACTTCTATGCTTCGATGATTGAACTGGTTTGTAGATACTAAAATTTTCATCTCAAGCTTTGGGTACTTACTTGGACATAAAATGCCTTTCTTGGTCCTATTTTGTTGCTCACTACTATACCCCACTTCCTTCCTCTCTGGTTTCTTAATGATTTCATAGTGGTTTCAGGATTCAATTCTTAATATTTTTTACTCTAGTTCATTAATGACATTTGATGGCACTTTCATGTCATTGAGATTATAATTAATTGTTTGAATATAAGTCATCGATTTTTTCATCATCACTGTCAAATTGTCTCTTCACCATGACGCTATCTTGTCAACACTTTCGCTTCATCGGGATGACAATACTTTGATCTCACCAATATTTCCTTTTTCCCCGATATCCTTTTAATGGTATACCCTCTTTCTTCCCTTCAAGATTTGAAAGAGAATGCATATGGTTTCATCTCGATATCACATTGTCCTCTTGAATCCTTCTTTGCAAGCATCCTCTTTGATATTCTTTTATTGCTCCGATAGGTTTTATTGAATCATATTTTAATTTTGTTGATCCCTTTTCCTTTTATGTTATTAAAATTGAGGCAACAGGTGTTATCATTTTATTAAAGGAACATTTTCCTTGTCCATCTGATATGCATTCTTCCCTTTGATGAGTTCCTTAGCTTAGTCATTCACTTGTTTGTTTTAGGGTTGTCGAAGGGACTGATATTTGTTTCTCTCTGATATAGAACCCCTTCCTTGATATTTTCCTGATTGATAAGCTCTCTTGTCTTTCAAATAGACTATAAAGCACTTTACTTTGATTCTTCAGAGTCCTTTCAAAACCCTTTCTTAATGTTCTTTTGTTCCTTTCTTAATACTTGTTGTCTTTTCATCGAAGAGACAAACTTCCTTGTCCCGTCGATATATAACTTTCTCTTTGATGAACTCGGCTACTTTCGCTATATTGAAGAGACTCACAAATCATTCATCCTGACATCCAAAAGTCTCTTCGATTCTTAGGTGTATGCATTGTTTCTTCGAATTTTTTTTGTCACTTCGATATATTATTGTATCATGTCTAAGAGATGTTTTTCTGTTTCCTGAATGTTGAGGTGTATTTTCTTTGAAAGTTGTGCCAGAGTGATTAATATATTTATGCTCCTTGGTGATTTATATCTCGAGTTATTGAAGAGACCCAAAAACACTACCATATGATGTGTCAAGGTGTCTTCGATAATATTTTATTTGGATTATTGAAGGGACACTAAGACAGGTTCCCTCAATATGATATTTTTTCCTCGATAATGTTCATATTGTCTTGCTTTTCATTCCCTTTGAAGGGACCTTAGAATGGCTTGCGTCTATATAATGTAGTCTTATCAACATGATATTTTTCATACAAAGTTAGGGTGATGAGTGTGAATTAGTTAGGGTGATGACTATAGGGTGGAAAAATGGAGTAATTTTGAATGATAGAGTTTTAAACGACATGCTAGGTGATGGGATATTTGGCAAAAAAATGGATGTTTTATGGGAAATTTCTAGCTAATTTTTTAGTCCTAACTGTGGATTTGGTTGGGGATTAATTACTATGAGGTCATTGAAAGAATCCAAAAGTACTCTCTAGGACACAAACCAAGGGTGGGGGTAGTGAAAAAAGGAAAAAGAAAAAATCCCAATCTATTGTGCATGGAAAATAACAATTTCAAGAAAAGAAGTATTTCAGAAATTGTCCATGCACTGGCAACTCCTGCTCTTCACCGATCTCATATTTTGCAAGTAGTATGAGTCTTCACCACACTTGCCAATAATGGAAAATGGGCGTAACCACAATGCTTCAAATTTCCTATGCTTCCCTTTATCCTGACTTCTAGCATTCCGCATAAGGACCATATCATCAACTTTAAATTTCCCGTACTTTGCTCTTTTTCCAAATAAATGCTTCATCTGTGATCTAATCTTCATATTTTGCTTTTGGGCTTGAGATATTACTTCATCCAATTCATCCAATTGTTCTATCCTCTCTTCCATGGGCTCAAGGATGTCTATAGCTTCTTGCGGGATGAACTTGTAGATTGGTAAGAGGTTATGTATTGGGAGCCTAGCTTGGGCTTCATACACTAGCTCAAATGGAGATTTTCCATTGGCCCTCTTCACAGTAATCATGTCTACTCATAGAGCCAATATTAATTTGGAATCCCACACCTTCTTGTTTTTATCCAACATCCTCTTAATTATTTTTATAATACTTTTGTTACTAGATTTTGCCAACCCATTTGCTTGAGGATGGTATGGTGAAGCATATGAAATTATTATGCCATAAGAATTACAAAATGTCTTGAATTCATCTGATCTAAAGCACATGCAATTATCTATGATGAGCCTCATAGGAGCCTCAAATCTAGTGATGATGTTCTCTAATAGGAAGTTAATCACCACCTTACTAGTGGCATGTTTAGTTGGGACTTCTCCTAACCATTTCATAAAATAATCAATGGCCACCAAGATCCATGTGTGTCCACCACTAGATTTGTTTGTAATATCTCCTATAAATTCAAGTCCCCACTAATGAAAAGGGGCCTCAATTTTCATTGGTCTCAATGGTAGGGCTCCTTGATAATTTGGTTTGCCAAAAAAACCTTTGGCACTCCTCACACTTTTTTACATATCTGTGGGCATCGTTGAAGACTTTAGGCCAATAGTAGCCTACTCTCGGTATCTTATGGGCAGTCATTTTTGTTGAGAATTTCCCTCCACACACACCTTTATGAATTTATTTTAAGATATATTATGCTTGTGTCTCATCCAAGCATAGCAATAAGATACCATCCTTATTCTTACAATATAGGTCTCCACTCACAAAAGCATATTTTAAAGCCTAGAGTTTTGAAGTCCTATTTTGGTTTTCATTTAGGCCTTCAGGACACTTTATATGTTTAAGATAGTATGATATATTTGTGTACCGGGGTGTATGCTTAATGCTTAATACGCACTTTTCTTCTCCTTCCACATTGAAAACCCGTGTTTCTTCCAAATTTGATCTAGCCATCAATTTTGCTAATCCTTTCCCCCTCACTAGTTTGGTAATTTGAATATCAATATTAAACTCCTAGATATGGTTTATCCATCTACATCTTCTCCCTCTAACTTTTTTTTTTGGAGAAAAAATCCTTAACTGCAGCGTTTGGTACATATGCAATCACTTTTGCCCCTACCAAGTAAGGCCTAAATGCCTTTTCTACCTTTACCAGTGTGAAGTATTGTTTCTTGGTGATATCATATTTTAGTTCTTCCCCTTGAACTGATTTACTAAAGAGCGAGATAGGCTGCTCATACCCTTATTTATTCTTTTGTAACATCACAGTTGCCACTGTATGAAATGATGCAAAAGAGAAGATTTGAAATGGTTTATCAAAGTATAGAGACTTTAATATAGGTGCTTACTTAATTGCTCTCTTAATTAACACAAATGCATCAATGGATTCTTTTGTCCAATAAACCTTTGAACCCTTCTTCAACATCTTTGAGATTGGCTTAACAACCTCTATAAAAATTGAGATAAATCTCCTAAAAAAAATAATTTGTCCAAAGAAATATTGGATGGCCTTTACAGTCTTTGGAATGGGAATATTTTTAATAGCTTCCAATCATTCAAGATCAATCCTTACTCCATCCTTTGAGACTATATGTCCTAACAATTTACCTTCTGTAACAACAAAATTGCATTTCTTTGGATTTAGAGATATGCCATGTTCTAATGCTCTAATGAAAATCTTTTCTAGGTGTGCACAGTGTTCTTCCACCCTTTTGGAATACGTTGTCAGATCATCTTGATAGACCAACATTATAGCATTGATCAGGTCAACAAAGGCTACATCCATATCCCTTTGAAATGTTGCCCCTACATTAGGGAGTCCAAAGGGAATTCTCACATAAACATATGTACCCCAAGGTGTGGTGAAATCAGTTTTGTATTGTTATGACTCCTTTTCCTTCACTTGGTTATGCCTTGAAAATCCATCCATCATAGATAATACTTTGCACCCTGTCACTCTTTGTAACATTTCTTCCATGTTAGGGAGTGGATAATTATCTTTGAGTGATGATATATTCAAATTTTTGAAGTCCACACATAACCTTATTTCCCCATTTTTCTTTCTTACAGGCAGTAAGTTTGAAACCCAAGAAGAGTGTCTAATGGGTTTAATGATGCCACCATCTCTAAGCTTCATAAGATATTCTTGCATCTTTGGTGCTAATGTAGGGTTTATGGGCCTTTTTTTTATCTAAATGGTTTAGCATCAGGATTTAATGGAATTTCAGGTTGGAAGAGGTCTTCTCTGTATGCTTTTAGGTCATCGCATGACCAAGAAAATACATGCTTATATTTCCTAAGTAAGGATATAAACATTTCTCTGACCTTAGGGCTGATGTTTTTGCCAATATACACTTTTTTAGGAGCCATTTATGTCCCAATATTGATTTCTTCAATATCTTTATGTTTGATAGGTGTAGGTTTCAGATTGAATCTGTCATGTCCATCAAATACTCTCTCGAGGGCTACAAGGCCTTTTGGTATTTTATTTGTCTTGAGTTGCACCACCTCTTACCCAAAGACGATTTTTTTACCATTTACCTCCTCCACAAATGTATTCAAATCTATTTGTTGAGATTCATACTGATCTATGCAATGGAGAAACTTGATCAAGTACTCATCATCGTTGAATATTTTCTAATTATAGATATTATCAAGGACTACATTCCTAGTCTTGAATTCCACTTTTGTTATACCTTCCAAGGTGATATCATCCTTTTTTAGAGCAATATTTTCTAAAAATTATGCCATTATGTTTTTGGATCTCTCCACCCAATCTATTAAAAATGCATCAAAAAGCTCAAGGGTATCCCAAACAACATTTTTGTATTGTTTTAATCTTTTATTTTTCAAAGAATATTTAGATCTGACTTGTGAGACCACTAATTCAGAGTCTCCATATACTGTTAGCAATTTTATTCCATACCTTGTGGCAATGTTCAAGCCTAACAACAAGGCCTCATATTCAACTATATTGTTGGTGCATTCAAATGTTAATAGAAATGAATATTTGAATGTTTTTCTAGTTGGTGAGGTGAATAATATTCCTGCTCCATTTCCACCTTTGCTATAGGCACCATCAAAATACATTTTCCATACACCATGCTCATCAAGTTGATCTTCTCTATTGAATGGGTTTGTGTTTTGTAGCTAATATTGTGAATGTTCAATTCTGAAACTTCCAAGATCCACATCACAAAAATAATTCATTTAATTTGGGTCAAAATGCTCTATAACATGTTCATATCTTGGCTCCCTATACAGCTTGACCTCTTTTCCATTTACTAGTATTGTTGTATACAACAAGTCTAATTGGACATTTCCCCTAACTGAAACAGTCCATTGTCTGGACAACAACATACCATAATATGGAGGGGTGTCTACAATAGTTATATCAATCCTATAAATAGCTTTGGGGTATGAAGTCAACTTCAATTCTACATCTCATATAACTCCAACAATGAGGACAAACTTGATGTCCATTGCATAGCACTTACCATATGTAGTATCTACCCATAAGCCTAATTCTTCCATAACAACCATTGGCGTGATGTTTATTGCTGCTCCTAAGTCGATCATGCAATTATTTACCAGTTTATTGTTAATCATTAGTGTAGTATAAAATGGGTCCACCTGAGAAGGATTCTTTGTTAAAGTGTCAACAAGATAAACTTTAGGTTTTTTATGATCTCTTTTCCAACATTATTAACCTTAGTTCCTGGTCTTTCTTTGTTCTTATTCTGATATTACTTCTTGTTTGGTATATTTGAGATCAATTTGAGAGCACTATCTCTGTATTCATCCACTTTCATCATCTCTAGTAATGCTACTAACATCTTGATTTGATACAATACTTGTGCTATGTTAAATGAGGGGGTGGTCATCGATTGTTCTACTTTCTCCATCTTAGTGCAGTTCTTCTCCTCAACTTGCAGCTTAACGTTGTCTTTTATCTTACCCTGCTCAATTTTTGTTGTCTCCTTTGGTACATTTTTCTGAGCCTTTTCTTTTTCACCTTTCTTTTGGTTATCTAGGGCATCCTTCTTATGCTTTTTATCTTTTATGAATAAGCTTCTAGGTGTTCCTTGATCTGTGTTTATGGTTTTGTTCCTCAAGTTGTAGTTGCTTTTAGCCTGTACCACAACAGCTATTGTGAGATCCTTTTTCTCTTCTTCAGTTGGTTTCCTTAACTGGAATTGTGGTGTTGCATTAGATGTATAAGCGATTTCTTCATTGTCATCTTCGTGATTGAAAAACATCTCTTGCTGACCCATGTTAATATTGTATTTTTTACTACTCACATCATATTCAAACCCGCCCTCTTCGGAAGATGAGTATTCCTCATCAATTTGATGGGGTCTTATCCCTAGAATATTTATGGTATGGTCATCCCTCTCCTAATCATAAGATATTTCATTTTCTTGTAATGACTGTGCCACTACATAATATTCAAGTGATTGTGGTAGATTGCATGTTCAACACTATGGATTATTTTCTATCACGTGTGTCCCATGCTTCTTTAACAGTTCAGGGGTGTCTTTACTATAATTTTGTTTTTGATTGTTTTCCATAGGTCTCCCATCTTTCCAATTATTATTATATGGCATATCATGTAGTATAGGCTTTTTGTTTCTATAATGATTGGCCTGCCTAGTTTGATAGTTGTTAAAATTTTGTGGAATTCTAACATTATCCCTCTTTCTAATCTACCCTACAACCATTTTGTTATTTTCAATGTTCACAATAGCCTTTTGGGCCTTCGTGAGGGTAAGGAGAGCTCTATTTCTAAGTTCATATCAAGTTTTTGGATCAAAGGATTTAAGGTAAAGAGCCATGGCCATAGCATATGGAGGTTTTAACTCAGGTGGGATTTTATGGTATAGTTTTGAGATCCTCATTTTGAAATTAGCTACCGATTCATTATGGTACTTTTGGATGGTTGTTAATTCTTGTACAACAAAGTTTGAGTCATAATGATTTCCATATTGTTCCTTACATTGATCTTTGAAATTTGCTAAATAATTGATCAAGTCATCGAGCAAGTTCTTATACGAGTCCCTAGCATCTTCAATCAGGGACAACACAAATAAATTCATGAGGACATCTTCATATTGTAAATTGAAGCTATCCATGACTGATTCAAAATTTCTTATATGTTCTTTTGCTGAAATGACATGATTCCCAGAGAATTTTGGGAGTGAGGAATCATTACTAATTGGATCTGGGTAGATCTGGTATGTAGATAAATCTAGTTGCCTATACCTGTTTATATTCAAGGGTCCTTTCAAGAAGGGGTTTTGATTAGGTTGGTATTGTTGATATTGAGAGCCCTGTTGATACTGGTGATGAGGCACATTTTGTTGTATATTTTGGTGAGAGTATGCATTACCCTGCACATTTTGCTGAGGTATGTGATGTTGATGAGGTGGAACATACTTTTGACCAGGACGTAGGTAGGTATTAATCATGGGTTGGGAAGTTGTAGGAACATTTTGTGGTTTTGAGATTTGGGGTGAAATATTCTATTACATATAATTTGTATTGCTCAGATTTCCTATTGCATTGTGAGGTGCTTTTGAAACCCTAGGACTACTTGTGTTCTGGCATGATCCCTGTGAGTTAGTTGTGTTTGTATTCCCACCCTGATTATGGGTAGGTATATAATTTGAACCATTTTTTGCAGGATGAGCATCAATTTGGAGCAATTGTTGAGCCAATTTCTCTTTGGTTTTTAACAATTCCTTCCTCTTAAGTTCCTCTCTCATTTTTCTATTTCTTGTTTTAACTCTTGATTGGTTAATCTTGTAGTGGTGGTAATATTATCTTGTGTTTTTGTGAAATGTATCATTCATGGCATACCATCACTTGGATTTTTCGTATATTGTTGATCCATCCTATATTGTTGAGGGTCAATTTCAAAATGGCGAACAGTGTTACTTAAGTTGTTTTGTCCAGGCTGGGTAGGGTAGTCCCTTGATGGAAATCCTTTATGAAATTCTGATCCATGTAAAGGCCTAAACCTATTGTGTATTGTGAAAGGTTCTGATGTATTTTCTTGATCATTATGGGTATCATTCTATGCGACCTCTAGTGGATTTGATATTGCTCCACTTTTATTAGCAATGACCTTTAAAAATGGGGGGATTGTTTATCATTCCATTTCTTACCATCTTTCTTTGGAGTTCCTTTATCTAAGGGCCTTCTTTCGTCTATGTTATAGGAAACTATGATACTTTGGTGCCTAGAGCTCACCATTTTTGATGTATATTTCAAACTTTCACTCATGCAATGATCTCAAAAATTTGGTAGTCGCCACCCACTTTTCCAAAAGTGAGAAAATGATATTAATTTAGTATTAAGGTCTAAATGTGATTATTCTTGGTTCATCCCCAGCAGAATCCACTACTTAGTATAATGATGGTGTAATTACACGAATGCAAAAATTTTGACTCTATGAAATGGTCTGGATTCAAAGTTTACTAGGCTACTCCCCAGTAGATTCGCCAATCTATTGGTTCCCAAAATTGTAGATTACAAGCCCTAAGAGGATGCCAAGCTCTATGGTTAGGCTTGCAATGTTTTGGCCAATGAATGGAGTTAACCAATATGGTTTAGGACTCCCTGCACTTTAGGTTCTACTAGACCTAGGTGGGTGTACCTTTGACAATAAGGCAGATTAAGGGTTGTATGTACTTTTAACTATGGCAATCTATTTCACAATGGCATATAAATGGGAAATAAATGCAAAACTAAACAACTATTTCTACTCCTAATGTTTGAGATTTGAGGGTGTGAATAAGGTTTTTATAGATTATTTTATTGAAATGAGTGTGATCAGTGCCTAGTCCTATTGGGTAAATGGAGTCAAGATGTGTATGGTATGTGGATTCTCCTTCCTCGTTTAACTCTAATTGTTTGGCACTTTTAGAAGTTTATACATTGTATAAACTTGCAAGGTTGTCAATTATTAGGCTCTTCTTACAACTCCCAATGATATATCCCCAGGTTACCATGACTTTTGAAAGGATTTGAATTCTTATTTGAAGGAAACCAATTAAGATGATTAATTCAAAAGGATTTTAATTTTGGGCAGAACCCAATTAAAAATAATCTCTTAAAATGAATTTTAATTCTCTTCTTACAACAACCAATCAAGAAAACCACACAGAGGCAACAAATGTGTCTTGAAAAATTAAGTATATGCTTGATATAATAAATTTGAATAACGAGATTAGACCACTTTGGAGACAACAGGATAACATGTATGAATAAATTTTGACAAACAATTGAACACCATAAATTTGGCCATGAAATTAATTTTGTTCCTCCATTATATTGCTTCAAAAGATAATACAATTCATATAAGAAGTCTTTTATGCATTCTATTCTATAAGTATGTCTAGATGAAATATGATGTTGATGATGATTCAAAAATCGGTCTTGGTTTCCCTTATATATGGGAAGCAACAAGCTTCAGACCATTACATCTAAGATGGTGTCTCTTCATTTACATTTTGCTAATTATAAACTAAACCCTAACAAATACAATTACCAAAGATAAATAATGAAGTCCACATCATATGTGATACACTACAGTCCATTAATCTTCGTAAGGCACCTATGATCACTTAAGATATGTTCAAGGTCCTTTCTCCATGATAGTGTACCTATTGTTGAGTGACTTTGATGAAACTCCCAATCCTTATGTTTCTCAAGCAATGAATAGGTTGAATTTGGAAAGATTCTTGATGTGTTCTATGTTGGTATATGTATCAACATTGTTGATTATGTCTTTTATAACAAACTTTAGAGTGAATATTTTTTCCAATTGTGAGTGTGTATCTTCCAGCACCGTCAATTCGTCGTTTACTTTTTCGAGAGCCACTGGTAATAGTTGAGCCAGTTCATTCTCCCATATGCTTTGCTCTTTTGGATCTCCTTCATCATCAAAGAAATTAGGAAGAGCCATGTCCAAGGGTTGGTCAAAATCACCAAGCTCTTGTGTCAACACAGTATGAAACTTCTCATGCATATCAATTAGTTCATCATAAATCTTGAACATTTGCTTGTCAACATTTCCCTTGCCTATTAATTCTTCTTTCTTTTCCATCATTCTAAGATGTATCCTTTTGTGCTCTTGGTAAGTAGCATGTTTTTTTATTATGAATTGCCCATACCTTGTCAACATTCTTGAGCATTTTTTCAAATCTTCTCTTTATCATTTTTGAGACCATTTTGAACTTGATGGACTTCATTTCCACTTCTAATTTATCACTCTTCTTCTGAATTCTTTAAGTCTTATTCCTCCAATAAGTAGTTTCATCCATGGCTTCCAATACCTTGTTATCATTCTCTAACCATGGGGATTAAGTACTTCAAGAATATGGTAACTTATCTTTATAACCAGCGATCTCCTGTCTCAATCATATATGTCTTGTTATTTTTCACCAACCTTTCAATTTTGGCTTTAGTGAACCTAGCAATGATAACACTCAAATTTGTAGTCTCTAAAGGATCACTATCTTCTACCTATTGCACAAGGAGGTGGTCAAATGCTTTATCAGGATCATCAAAGACTATAGGTTTCTTGTTTGGTGGGTATAATACCCACATCAACAAAGTTGCATTATCTAGATTGAAATGTGATCTAGTGTACATTTTATCTACCTCTTTTGTACTCAATTGTAGGGTTTTATTTTGACTTCTTTAGAAGTTGTCAAACAAAATAGCTAAGCTCATGTCCCATCTAGGGAGTAGCATGATCCTTGCCTCTTCTAGCAATTCCCTTCCCTTTTTTGGGGTAATATCTTCTATTCTTTTTCAACTTCTTCTTGTAGCTTTTTTAGAGCTTCTGCTTCCTTTTCAGGTGTGACATATTTAATCTTTTCCCTAACTAGTTTGCCTTCATACTCAAATAAATGTCTTAAACTCAAGGTTTTTAACAAAAGCATCATTAGAGATAAATTTTTGGCTGGCACAATGTCTTACATCATTTGAAAGTTCATTTGAGGATTCCATTACAACAATGTTTCTTTCAGTTGTGGGTTCATAATTTCCAATCATAGGTTTAACCATTTGCACACCTTCATCACCACTCCCCACTTCTTCTTGTTCCGCAATAGATGTGTCAATGGAGAAACTAATGTCTGGTGTACGTTGAGGAGATAGTTGACATAGTGGGGTTTCATTCTCAGCTTGCATTTGCCTGATATTCTCAGTTCTGTTATTTGTGAATACCCAAGGAGGCACATCCCTAGTTAACTATGCTTCATGTTAAATGAGTGCATCTAATATTTTTATAGGATCTTCAATGTCTAAAAAGGCACCTCCATATAAAGGATTATTGTATGTTTTCCAAGTTTCCACTTTCATCACTCTATTATACAGGCTTCTCTTCTTGGCAGCATAATGTTCATCAACATTTCTTATCAAATCATCCTCTTCAAAAAGTATGTGATGATAACCTTTCAATTTTTTGCTTGTTTTAACATCATTTATGAAATTTTCAGGGTCAAATTTGTCCCTTACATTCCCCTTAGGCAAGTTGTAATGTTCTAGATTTTTGTTGATTAGCTCATATCCCTTTTCAGAAACCACAGTAAAATCTCCAAAGCATAGTGTCCCTGGCTTAAGTCATTGCTTGTTATGACTCTTAAGATGCATGAAATCCGAGTAAGCTAATTGCTTCACAATCTCCAAATATGCAACCTTGTCTAAAATGGTTTTCAGTAATAGAAATGGTGTTCCTTCATATCCATTTATTCTAATTTTTGTACAGTCACCATAGGAGTACAAATCACCCCAATTGTGATTGACCTTCCCTCTTTCATCCTTATCCTTGTGCCTGAGGAATATTTATATCTCTGGTGACAGGCTATAGTCACATGGGTGACCTAAGATTTTGTATATAGGTTTTACAAAATAATCTTCAAATTATAGATAGTGTGATCTTACACACCTATTATCCCAAATTGTTGTCCACATTTGGATTGGTCTGGTATCTCCATTATCATCTATGTCTCTTATTCTTAAGTGTTTGCTCCACATTCCCATACTTTGTCCCTCATACAAAATGAGATGCATGAATAGCAAGTAGTGCATGAATATGATACCTCCACTTTTATTTTTGATAGAAACAAGTGCATTATAGATATCATAGCTAGATATTCTACATAATCAAGGGGTCGAGCATCCTAACTTTGCACATCAGCTGTTAAGACCATTGGTGCTATCTTCATAAATATGGAGGCATCCAAGCCACACACTTGGCAAACAAAGTAGTTTGTGTATGGTAAGTAATCTTCAAATAAGTTCACAGAATATGGAGGGTGTTCCTCCCTTGAAACCACCCTAGGCCAATTTCCCTCATCCCAGGGCCTGTTTAATGGCAGTCTCCACCTTTTGTAACTAGTGCTCAAGTTATGGTATTTATTTAGGAGGTCCCCAATTCAGAATTTCATGTCGGTACTGGTTTCTAATTGGAACACCATGGAAATATACTTCTTGGTAGCAAGGATAAAAGAAGACCTGTCTTCCAATTCAATCATGTGAGTTTGAGGATTGTATTTGTTGGCTAGTACCTTAATCAATTCGATATCTATAAACACATTAGGTACCACCAATTTTCCCAAATTTAGTCTCCATGGGTTGGAGACCGGTTTTTGTTTGTGCATCTTTCTATAGTGGTATATAAACAAATCATATCCCCGTGTTGGGGTCCATGTATCACCCAATTATTATTTTTATCCTCCGATTTCTTAACCTAAGGGTTTAATTGTGTGTTTCACTTGGACCTCTATCTACATCCAATACATTGGTCAATCAAGTCCTGATTTAGATGTCTTTCTTCATTTTTTTATCTTTTGTTTTTAGGGTTTTTCAGATGTACTTGCCATAATATTAATTTTGCATAAAAACCCTACTTTTGTGATTCGATGATTGAACTAGTTTGTAGATACTAAATTTGTTAGCTCGGTCTTTGGGCACTTACTTGGACAAAAAATGCCTTTCTTGGTCCTATTGTCATGGCCCACTACTATACTTCACTTCCTTCCTCTATGGTTGCTTAATGATTTCGCAATGGTTTCAGGATTCGATTCTTAATGTCTTCGACTCTGGTTCATTAATTTTGTTTGATGGTGCTTTCATTTCATTGAGAGTATAATTAATTGTTTGAATATAAGTCATTGATTTGCTCATAATTTCCACCAAATTTTCTCTTCGCCATGTCATTGTCTTGTCAACACTTTCACTTCATTGGGATGACAATACTTTGATCTCACCGATATTTCCTTTTTCCCCCGACATCCTTTTAATGGTATACCCTCTTTCTTCCCTTTGATATTTCAAAGAGACTGCATATGGTTTCATCCCGATATCACATTGTCCTCTTGAATCCTTCTTTGCAAGCATCCTCTTCAATATTTTGTTATTGCTCCGATAGGTTTTTTTAATCATATTTTAATTCTGTTGCAAGCCCTTTTCCTTTTATGTTATTAAAATTGAGGCAATAGGTGTTATCATTTTATCGAAGGGACCATTTTCCTTGTCCATATGATATGCATTCTTCCCTTTGATGAGGTCCTTAGCTTAGTCATTCACTTGTTTGTTTTAGGGTTGTCAAAGGGACTGATATTTGTTTCTCTTCGATATAGAACCCCTTCCCCAATATTTTCCTGATTGATATGCTCTCTCATTTTCAAATAGACTATGAAGTACTTTACTCTGATTCTTTAGAGTTCTTTCGAAACCCTTTCTTAATGTTATTTTGTTCCTTTCTTAATACTTGTTGTCTTTTCATCAAGGAGACAAACTTCCTTGTCCCGTTGATAGATGACCTTCTCTTTGATGAACTCGGCTAATTTCGCTATATCGAAGAGACTCACAAATCATTCATCCCGACATCCAAAAGTCTCTTTGATTCTTAGGTGTATGCATTATTTATTTGACTTTTTATTGTCACTTCAATATAATGTTGAATCATGTTCGAGAGATGTTTTTTGTTTCCTAAATGTTGAGGTGTATTTTCTCTGATATAATGTAGTCTTATCAACATGATATTTTCCATACACGAGTAGGGTGACAAGTGTGAATTCGTTAGGGTGATGACTATAGGGTGGAAAAATGAGGTAATTTTGAATGATAGAGTTTTAAACGACATGCTAGGTGATGGGATATTTGGCAAAAAAATGGATTTTTTTGGGAAATTTCAGGCTAATTTTTTAGTCCTACCACTATTCTCCTTGGGCTTTTATGGAGGCAATCATACTTATCAAAACTTACAATTTAGAGGTGTGTGTAGAAGGACATGCTACAAATTTTGATTTACACATTCTCTCTTTGGTCTTGTTCTACTTCCTAGATGTTTTTATTCACATGACATTGGATTTGAGATCTTGTGTGGAGTTATGGTGATCACTATGTTCATGGTCATGTGTTGTTCATTATTCTTTGGTGATGGTATGGGGGTTTCTTTGTCTCTTTCCTTTGTTGAGGCTGAAGAACTTGGGAGAGTTATGGAAACTTATAGTGAGATTTAGATTGTAGTGTATTGGTTTGCATGATTTGTATATCTTTGTGAGTGTTCCTTGATACTACATGATGTTGATTACACTTCTATGCGATGATATTGGTGGATCTTTGAATACCTTGATCTTTTTTCAGATTTGACATTACTTATGCAGTAGGAGATCTTAGATGTGTATGTATATTGTATGGAAGGTTTAGCACTTGCAACTTGTGATTGGATGTTATGGGTCGTATATGTTGATGAAATGAGGTTCAATTTTTATGATTTGTATACCTTTGATGTATAGATAGTTGGATGTGTTTAGCATTTGATGTGGGTGTTATTTTCAACTATGGTGATTATATCTTGATAATTATTCATACTTGTTACCATTGAATTGAGTGTTATGTATTGGGATATTGGTTGGAGGCAAGACTTATACTTCTTTGTGATAGATAGTGTGGAATCTCTTTGGATGGTTTCTTATCTTTGTGCAATGGCATGGTGGAGGATGAGAGCAATCATGCTTGAGATGGTGGTCACCTTGATTCTTGTTGTAGGCATCTTGATGGAGAACGTGGAGTAATTTGATTTCTTGATGGTATATGTGGCTATAGGGATTGTTCCATTGTTCATGTTTGAGTTTACTTGTTTACCCCTTATGCAATGTATATAACAAGTGGGATAATGTTATGAAAATGTGTGTTGTCCACCTTGCATAATATTATAGTGTAACATTTGTTTATTATGTGATGCACCTAGGGATGCATTCATCACATGGGATAGCATTATTGGGGCCACTTTATGTGTTGTATGTAATATTAGATTAAATATTTAATGTGGGGTTACACATGGGAAAATATTTAATGTTGGGAAAAATTAGCACCAAGAATTAAATGTGGGGGTTGATGGTTTTGTAAAATCATGGTATTAGTCACATGGTTTTATGAAATACCACTTGGTGGTTTTGTGTGAGCTTGTTTATATAAAATAAAAAATATGGGTAGTTGTCCAAGGTTGGTTGGGTTGCTCTTGTTAGCATTTGTGAGGGTTGAACCATGGCATGTAATGTGTGGTTACATGCTTGCTCACATGGAGTACTTGTAGAGGGCTTAATATTTCAAAGGTATTCATGGAGGACTCTGAAGATGTATTGTAATGTTTATTGTTGAATAATACATGAGTGATGGATTCTTTTGGAGGTTTTTTTTTTCCCTCTTGAGGGTTTTCCCAAGGTATATCTTGTGTCATCTTTGATGGTATATTTTCTATTCTTTTGCATATGTATTTTGAATACTTGTTTGCATAGATTTATTTATTTCCTTTCAAGGGTAAGGATGGGAATAATTAAATAAATAATAGATATTTATTTAATTAACATCTTAGAATAGGATAAAATTAGGCATGGTTGGGTAAGGTCAGATTTTAGGTGTCTATAATTTCCTTTTCAACATACAATTTTACCAAAATATTATCCTAATTAATCATACATGGCACAAGATGTGATTTTTCACGCTGATCTACCTTAGTGGCCACTTGATATTCACACAATTCAACAAAAAAATCATTAGAGAATTTACTATAGTGATCATTTCATGAGATGGTACATATTTATTATGTTAGTTCATCGATACTTTCTTAGTATATTTCAAGGGAAAGATTTTTCACAATGATATTATATTATTGGAAACTTTCCAACATGATATACAACTTCTAGAATTAGCCTCTTAATAATTATTTTGGGTTTTGTGGGCATTTAGGTCATTTATCAACTATAACAATATGTGATATTCAATAATAAATAGAAAAAAACAAAAAACAAATTATTATTTTGTTACAAGGTATATATTCATATAGTATTCAACTTTAGGGTTTTAGTTTCATTGACTATACAATCACATGTTTACATATTATTTTCAATTTAGTGAGCTTATAAATTTGACATATATCCTCCTTATCCTAGTTTCCTCTCCACTACATACCATCATTGTTATATTATTAACCTTTGGTAATCCTATTCTTATGATTTCATCCTTATATCTTATGAGTTATACTTTTTTCTATGCTTACAAGCTTACACTTACATGCAACTTTAGTTGTTCTTACTTTCTCCTATCTATTATTTTGGCTAATACTCCCTTTTTCATTATCCTCACCATTATGGGTAATGTTGTGGACACTTCATCCCCCTTGATACATGTTCTTACATGATTAAATCTCACTAGTTTAATTACTATTATTGCATGATGATACATATGAAATTGTTACATTCTCACTTAACTTTGATGATCAAAAATTTTACTTGTAACACAATTCTTGTGCTAAAATGTGATCGCATCTTTTATGTATATTTTTTCTCTTCTCCTTTGATTCCTTGTGTACTTCACATGCAACCAGTTGTCTCTAAAATACAATCTTATTGATGCTCTTTGATGATTATGATTATGAATCTCTCATGGTTATGTTGTCTCCTTTACAACCTTACACATCTTCATGCTAGCTCCTTTGTATCCATAATTTTTGCAAGCTCCTTCAAAACCATATATTATTTTCTTTGTGTAAGATCCTTTATGAACATATACTATTTTTTGTGTAGGATCCTTCACAAATATATATCAATTTCTTTGTTTTGGCTCCTTCACAACCATACATTAGTTTCTTTGTGTAGGATTCTTCACATCCTTATAAAACCTCATTCCCATTGTGATGGCTCCTTCACAACCATGTACACATTAATGCTCATTATGATGGTTCCTTTACAACCCTATACATCTTCATGCTTAACCTACATAAATCCATGTTTATTATGATGACTCTTTCATAACTCTATATCTCTCTTTTTATTTCTACTTTTTTCTTTGTTGGCATTGTCAAGTGGTTATTGTTGATGCTTATTTTAGGTTGTTATATGCTGCTAGTCATTGAATTTTGTGCTTATAGGTATAAAAATGGAGCAATTTCTACAAGGAGCACATGCAAATATTCATCCATATTTATATCATTTTTGTATGTACTTGTTATTCCCTCTCATGTTGATTGCTCATTTACTTTGACATGCATGTTTCATAATAGTTCACAAGAAATTCAAAGTGGGGGCAAAACATAATGGTGAAAAACATATACATAACACTTTTCCCTATTTATTTTGGACTCGCTTTAGCTCCTTTATTTCAAATGTAATGAACAATGTACAAGTGGCATATTTCTACATAAAAGTTGGAAAATGACATGAGCCTTGATTGAGTCTGAATAAATGCAGCATCACATTCCTTGTCTTAGGTTGAATCCACAAGTATAATTTTGATCCTAAAACTTTAAACTTTAAATATAAGTGTGTCCAAGTCATCTCCTTTCCAACTAGGCATTACTTGCCAATTTGAACCTAGAATATTCAAGTTTGTATGCTAGCGTGTTATATTAAAGGAAAAATATTAATTCATTTTAGATTTCCCTAAAGAGCACAATTATATATTGCATCATCCTTGCAAGAACATAACATGAGCATTTTCATTAACAAGAACAAAGACATAAATGTAGGGTTCCTTGGAGTATCTTTGAGATTGTAAAAATGTTGAATTTATTGAAGGGTTTAACTAATGCCAAAGGTGGGGAGTTATGTGCCTCCCACACTAAATATAACAAATTCTATCAATATTTATCAACATCATGATGTTACGATAACCGAGGAAAACCAAAATTTGAAGAATTCAAGTAAGAGGTTCAAAGCCATAACATGTCATGCCCTCGCCATAATGAACCACAACCATAGGAAAAACATGTATCACATCCTAGTATAATCGTATCCCCCATTCTAGATGGTCAGTCAAGGAAGGAAGGTGAATAGCATCAAATAGAAATAAATTAATGTCTAAAGGCAACACTCCTTGGAAAGAAGGGCGGTTAAATAAATAATAATTAATCAAGAATAACAACACTCCATCTTGGAAAGGGCATGACTCTTGGTAAGGATATGATAAGTGAAAATGTGTGACTCCCCCCTCAAGTGGAAGATGTAAAGGAGATGACACTTTATTTGGAGAAGACAAAAAAGGAATGATATTGAAAAAAAGGAAAATAAGAAATATAAGATATCTATTGGAAAAAAATATTGTTTTCAACAAGAATATTATTGGGAAGTAAGTTTTAGAATACTAATTAGGAATAGCTATATATATGTAAATATATATAAATTATATAATTGTGCATAATTATATTTTATTACCAATTAATATAGCATATTCCTTTAGCAATCTAAGTTGAATTTATAGAAGTGTTTTGTAAATAGGGAGTTTGATCAACCTTTTGAGTTCACGAGAGGTGAAGTGTCAACCTTTCCTTCATCAAGCACGCCACCCCGAGATGGATGGAATGTAGATCCTATCATGCTCGTGTGTTGGGAGGCGAATGAGTGCTCTTGGTCTTGATCAAGGAGGATGGTGCACCTCCAAGGTGGACTGAGGGATGGAGTGGACCTGAGATCCTACCATGTTTGTGGGTCGAGAGGTAGATGGGTACTCCTAGGATTGAGGGTCTTCTCAAGTATTCTACCTAGGGATGGATGGACGAGGATCCACCCATGCTCTCACAATTCAAGGAGAACCATCCTTGATATTATAGTTTACAATCATTTCAAGTGAACTCTTAATATTATTAGCTATATGAATATTCCTTGGAATAATCATTAATGATGTTAAGATGCCTTCGAATTCGAATATTGATAATATTATGAACTATAGATCTAAATATTATAATGTTTTAGCTGTGATGTATTTCTCCCAATTGAAAGGAAAAGCAAGAGTGTGGAATATGATTTCCTAACACTAAAACCTCAGAGGAGAAGTGCAAAAACCATCATTTAAAACTTTCTTACATTTAAGATGCACAAACATAGTATAATAGGAAAGACATAAATAAAACATACACAGAGATAACACCAGATATATGTGGGAAAACCCTTTCAGGAGAAAAAACCGTCACCCAAGCAAAGTCACTTTGTATTACAGTAAACAATTTACATACATAGTTATAGACCTCACTCTTAGGTATTAGCTCACAACAACATTACATTTAGATGACCTCCTCATAGACTCAATTTATTACATTCATTATTACAATGCACTCACAACATACAATGAATTCCTCACCGTCACCTTAGTGACTATTACAATCATTCGACTATTATTGGTTACAATGAACAACCAATGGGGGTGTATTTAATTTCACCTTATCACCGACAAGCAATCCGATCTTCTGACCAAACCACCTTGCAATCATGCATCGGGCCACCCCAACATTTACTTTTGTTTGCTATAATTAGATTATGTCAACCGTCGAATCACGTCTTGCAATTAATGCCTTCACCGCTTCAAGCAATCAACCAATCAGTTGTTGATTCACAACAACGATGTAGAATCAATGAGTGTTATCGTGCCATGTGCCATAACTTCACTCATCCATTGCTTTGACCATCAAGTCATACCTGCCATCCAAGCATCGAGCTCCTTCCACCGTGCCACTGCAAGCCTATCAACCAACTCTCGTAGTAGTGCGGTGTACCGCGCTACCGCCTAGCTCCGTCAATGTCTTCACGGTTTGGTGGTATGCACACCGCACCACCACAATTGAGTAGTGAGACCACCGCGGTCTAGTGATAGGCACTCAACCACCAATCTGCCACCTTCATCGTGCCATCACTGAGCCTTGTGGAACCCTCCATGGTATGTTGGTAATTGTCTGCACCGACCATCATGGCTTACTGGACCATGGCCAAAAGGCCATCATGGTATGGTGGTAAACGTTCTCGCTAACTACCATGGTCTACTGCACCACTGCTCCTTCACCGAGTGGTAGGGAGGTAAGAGATCTGACCGAATGCCCAGTTCACCGCGTCACCACCAGGTAAGGAGAGTGACTTCGCAGTATGGCGGTAACATTGCCCAACTATGAACCAAATGAAAGAGGCTCACGGTAAGGCGGTAAACCGTGCAACCGTGCCTCCAAGAGATGCTCCCAGCAGTAGAGCGGTAAAGGCCATAAATGAGAAGGAAATCCACCAAGTCTTAAATAGAGGTTCCAAGCCAGAAGTTGAGGCACCTATTCCCAACAAACTCCCACTTGACGAAGACTTACTAGATTCCTCTAGACTTCGAATTTATTGACGGTCATAGGCCCTAAGATCCATCGAATTTGCACACCATCTGAACTTGTCCGTGCTCACTGGCTTTGTCAATGCATCTGCAACATTTTTCAATGTATCCACCTTCTCTAAAGAGACCTTTCCATCCTCCACCATATCCCTAACAAAGTGATATTACACATTGATATGCTTCATCCTGGCATGGAAAGTTGGATTTTTTGCCAAGAAAATGGCACTCTAACTATCACAACAAATAGTAATCTACCCTGCATCAAAACCAATATTAGAACACAAACGACTGAGCCAAACAACTTCTTTGTAGGCGTGTGTTGTTGCCATGTATTTAGCCTTTGTAGTGGAAAAAGCAACTACAACCTGTTGCTTGCTCATCCAACTGATTGCACCACCATTTAACATGAAAGTATATCCACTGGTGGATCTTCAGCTGTCAATGTCCCTTGCCCAGTCAAAATCCACATATCCATGGACGCTGAGAGTTCTCTGTGATCCAACCAAATTGCCATGGTAACACAGAGCATATTCTGAAGTTCCCTTTTAATATCTAAACACTCTTTTCACAGCATTCCAATGTGTCCTTCCTGGATTTTCCATAAATCGGTTAAGTACTCCCACTGCTTGGGCAATGTATGGTCTTGTATAGACCATTGCATACATTTAACTGCCAACAACACTTTAAAAAGGCACCCTGGTCATATCCTCCATCTTAGTAGCAGATTTTGGACAATATTCACTAGATAGCTTCATTCCCTCTTCAAGGAGTACAACTTCTTCCTCAGGAATAACTTATTCACCAGAGACTTTCCCTAATAAATATCACCAAGCTTCTTCCATAATGAAGCTGCAGTCTTCTCCTCATGAACATTCAGGAGTACAAAATCGGCCAGACACAATCTTATCAAGCCTCTAGCTTTTCTATCTGCAAGATCCCAATCTTCTTGTTTCATACTTTGTGGCATAGTTCTAGACACAACAACCCAGAGGTCTCTATCCACCAACAAGCCTTCCATTTTGAGTTTCCACAACTCAAAATTGCCGCCATTGAATTTTTCAATTTCTACTCGTCTTGAAGTACTTGCCATCTAAAATGAAAAATGGTTCTCACTTTGCAATACCCCCACTGAAACAAGATTAACACAAAAAACCAACCCTACTAAAAAGGGTAACACAATTGGCCAGGCTTTGATACCACTTGAAAGGAAAATTAAAAATGCGGAATACGCTTTCCTAACGCTAAAACCTTAGAGGAGAAGTGCAAAAACCATCATTTAAAACTTTCTCATGTTTAAGACGCACAAACATAGTATAACAGGAAAGACATAAATAAAACATACACAAAGATACCACCAGATATACGTGGGAAAACCCTTTCGGGAGAAAAACCCACCACCCAAGCAAAGTCACTTTGTATTATAGTAAACAATTTACATACAAAGTTATAGACCTCACTCTCAGGTATTAGCTCATGTAACAACATTACGTTTAGATGACCTCCTCACAAAATCAGTTTATTACATTCATTGTTTCAATGCACTCACAACATACGATGAATTCATCACTGTCACCTTAGTGACTATTACAATCATTCGACTGTTACTGGTTACAATCAACAACCAATGAGGGTATATTTAATTTCACCTTATCATCGACAAGCAATCCAATCTTCTGACCAAACCGCCCTGCAATCACGCATCGGGCCCCCCCCAGCATTTACTTTTGTTTGCTATAATCGGATTCTGTCAACTGCCGAATCATGTCTTGCAGTTAATGCTTTCACCGCTTCAAGAAATTGAACAATCAGTTGTTGATTCACAACAATGATGTAGAATCAATGAGTGTTATCGCACCACTTTTCATAACATCACTCGTCCATCGCCTTTACCATCGAGTCAGACTTTCCATCCGAGCACCGAGCTCCCTCTATCGCAAGCCTATCGACCAACTCTACTCCGCACTACCGCCCAACTCCATCAAGGTCTTCACAGTTTGGTGGTATGCACACCGCACCATCGTGACCGAGCAGTGATACCACCATGGTATGGCGGTAGGCACTCAACCACTAGTCCGCCACCTTCACCACGCCACCGCTGAGCCTTGCGTAACCCTCCATGGTATGGAGGTAATTGTCTGCATTGACCATCACAGCTTACCGCGCCAGCACACCATGGTCGAAAGGCCATTGTGGTATGGTGGTAAACGTTCTCATTGACTGCCACAGTCTACCGCATCATCGCGCCTTCACCGAGCGACCCCCGCGATAGGGAGGTAAGAGATCTGACTGAACGCCTAGTTCACCGCGTCACCGCCAGGTAAGGAGAGTGACTCCATGGTATGGTGGTAACACCACCCAATTGTAGACCAAATGAAAGAGGCTCGCGGTAAGATGAGAAACTGTGCAACTGCGCCTCCAAGAGATGCTCCCAGTGGTAGAGCGGTAAAGACAAGAAATGCAAAGGAAATCCGCCAAGTCTTAAACAAAGGTTCCAAGACAGAAGTTGATGCACCTATTCCCAACACCAATATTATAAGATTTTGTGTATTAATCTAAATATAACCGTAAAGTTGATAGTTGTTATTACTAATATCAATTTTTAGTGAAATTATTATTGTTTTGTAGGCCTAAAATTGGAAATTTCCTAAAGGGGACATTACAACTAGTATTAGCGCCTTGATCTTGCTAACCTGAGGATCAAGAAGAGTAGTTTATGCAATTAAGCCATAGATATCAAAGGGAATTGGAAAGAGAAAGAAGGAAACTTGCAGCAAGAAACAACCCTACTCAAAGAAATAAATTGGGTGAACAGTTAGGAAATGAATTGAGGACCTTCATGGAACAAAATGAGAGGGTAACTCAAGTAATTCTCCAAACCCTACAAAACATGAATAACATGATCAACACTCTTAGACCCAACCAAACTAATGAGAGGGATATGAATTACAATCACTCAAAGAATAATAATAAATCACCACTAGGGTCAACACATAGGTTAACAAGACCCTCATTCTTATCTAGGGAAGGGCCAACAAGAGAAGAAAAAGAAACCAACCCACCAGTTAATGACTTTGATAAATATGCTGGGGCCTACTCAAAGTTGGACTTGAAATTAGGAGAAATGTCCCATTTAAGAAATATTGTTATGCTAGGGCATGAAATACCCATAGAAAAGAAAAAAATACAACCAAATAAGGACTTACACCAAAGGGTGAGTAAATGACTCCCCCCAACTTTGATGGATTGGGAAAAGTTGTTGCACATTCATGGATCTAAAATTTGGATAGTTATTTCTCCCTTAGTACCATGACCAAAGAGGATGCTGTCAAATTTTCCATTTTACGTTTGGAAGGAATTGTACATGATTGGTGGCATAATGGTATTATTACTCAAGAGAACCAAAACATAACAACCTATGATGAATTTACATAAAAGTTCATAGATCAATTTGATCAAAGCATCTTGAAAGGCACTTCAAAGAACTAACCTAGTTGAAAAAACAAGGATCAATAGAAGATTATGTGGCCAAATTTCAAAAGATCTCAATCATGGTACTTGGGATTACTGAGAAAAGGCTAACATACTTATTTATCAAAGGGCTATTAAAACCAATTCATGGTTTTGTGAGCATCCTTGACCCCACATCTCTTCAAGATGCAATCCAAAAGGCCTTGAGGTTAGAAATCACAACAACAAAAGAAAGAAGATATTTAAAGAATATGCATTCAAGGTCACATAACCAACCCTCCTAAAAAGGAAATTGGCAACCAAGGACACTACCTCCTCAATCACACACAACATGGAAAGATAGGTAAGAGCTTTGAAAGAAAGTATTGTGTTTTTATTGTAAGAAAAATTGGGTGGTAGGACATAGGTGTGCAGAAAGAGGACAAGCACACAACTTGGAAGCAGTATCAAATGAAGAAATAAGTGAAGAAGAATTTGAAATTCAAAGAAAGAAAAGAAAACAAGACAATGAGGAGAATGAAACCTTAGCCACACTCTTAGGGTTGACCAAATACCACCCTTTATGAATTTGTAGTGTTCTGTGAGGACAAAAAGTGACTATCTCAGCGGATAATGGTGCCACTCATAAATTTTTCGACAAAGGATTGGTGATAGGGATGAAATTAGAAATTGAAGACTTTAAAGGATTCAAGGTGGTCATGCAAGATAGGCTCACTGCCCCATACACAAAAAATATCCAACTACTGAGCATCACCTTAGGAAGACATCACATTAAGGAAGATTTCTATGTAGTGAATATGGGATACAAATGTAGTTTTGGGAATTCAATGATTACATTACTTAGGAAGATATTATCAATGCTTTCAAAATATGGAACTTTGTTTCCAATAGAATGACCAAGAAGTAATTCTCCAATGCCTATTATATGGGTCTCCAAGAGTAGTATCATCAAAAAGGATGGAAAGGGATTTTAGGAGTGGGCAAATAGAGTGGGAAGTGCAATGTATGATTCTTGATAAATATTCATCCAAAGGAAATAAGATTATACATGTTGATATTCAATCTAGATACTAAATGAGCATAAGAAAGTTTTTAGCAATATCCCATTAGGATTACCCCCCAAAAGGTGTACCATTGAACTAGAAGAAGGGACACAACCTGTCATCACCACACTATATCACCACTCTAGGAAATATAAGGAAGAAAATTTAAAAGGCCATTAGGGAGTTACTTGAAATGGATATTTCAATCTTGCATGAAACATATATTATGCCACTAATTAAGGAAATTCCTTTTGGTGTTCTTTGACGATATATTGATTTATAACAAAACCTAAGAAGACCACTTAAGACACACTGATGAAGTGTTAGGGATACTTTAATAACAATCATTATTTCCTAAGATGTCCAAATACAACTTCGGAATGGATGATATTTTGTATTTAGGTCACAAAATCAATACCCAAGGAGTCAATGCAGATGAAGAAAAGATCAATGCAATAAAAGATTAGCCAAAACTAGGAACCTAACTCATCTAAGAGGATTTTTAGGGCTATGTAGCTATTATAGAATATTTGTTAAGGGTTTTTCAAGACTCATTTCCCCACTAACAAACCTAACTAAAAATGAGACTTTGTCATGGAATACAAAGGCCCAACAAGCTCTTGAAAAAATTAAAAGAGATAATGTATTCCTGCCCAGTCTAGATTTCTCGCTACCATTTGGGCTAGAGTATGATGCTTCCAAGGAAGGTTTTGGGGTTGTACTAATGCAAAACAAATACCCTATAGCTTTTAAAATCCATAACCTTAAAGAAACAAAAAAAATCACTCCATTTATGATAAGGAAATGTTAGATATTATGCATGCATTAGCCAAGTTTAAGAAATATTTGGTTTGTGAAAGCTTTGTTGTCAAAACTAACCATAATAACCTAAGATTTTCATGAACCAAAAAGATTTGAATGATAGACAATATAAATGGGTTAGAATTTTTTTAGCTTACGACTTTGGCATTGAATAACTGAAAGGGAAAGAATAATGTTGTGGCTACCTCATCTATACTCTATGATTAACATCTCGACAGGTTGGAAGAATTAAATACTTGCAAAATATGCAAAAGATGTAATGGAAAATAACATATGGGAAGGAAAATTACAAAAGTGCCCTAAGATGGAGAAATGGTGAAAGATACGACTTGTAGCAAAGGACACCTAGATCCTTTTATTCAAATGCAAAAAATGGCTTTCCACAAAGGAGTAGGATCTTGATTTTCACAACACTCCCATAATTCATCACGATGGAGGATGCAACATTTTCTATCTGGATTTCAACAATGGTAATCTAGAGTTTATATTCATTTCCCAAGATCTTTGTGGTAATGAAATGAGGGAAAAATTATCTTAAATAATACATGTCATGCCAATTTCTAGCTCAAGATTGGTTTATTATTGAGAGTTATTGACAAATATAAGTGCACGAGACAAAGGAAGATTGGATAATAATTTTTCCTCATACTATAGAGGATAGTATTAACCTTATTGGTAGTCAAGTTGGGGCAAGTATACTAACATCTACTCTCTAAGGACATAGAGCAAGACATAACCAAGACAATTGTCACTAGGTGTAGAGTTTTCAATTCCTAATTATATCAAAGTATCAAAATAGAAGCTAATTAAATCATAAGAATGAGCAATGTCTAAGAATTACAAATCTACAAGGTTAATTTGGGATCTTGGTAACTTCAGGAGCATCTTAGCTTGTGATTGCGTGAGGCCAAGGAATTTTGGAAGGGTGGACTACCATGTGCCTGTTGTAATGAATCATAACCATAGGGAAAAATAGGGATCACAACCTAGTATTAATCACAACCCCATTCTAGATGGTCGATCAAGGAAGGAAGGCAATTAGCATCAAACACAAATAAATCAATAAGTCTAGAGGTAGAGATCCTCCTTGAAAAGAAGGATAGATAAATAAATAATAATAAATCAAGAATGACAACACTCCATCTTGGAAAGGGCATGACTCTTGGCAAGGATATGATTGGTGAAAAGGTGTGACTTTCCCCCTCAAGTGGAAGATATAAAGGAGATGACACTTTATTTGGAGTAGAAAAAAAGGGAATGCGATTGAAAAAAAGGCAAAAAAGAAATATAAGATATCTATTGGAAATAAATATTGTTTTCAGCAAGAATATTATTGGGAAGTAAGTTTTAGAATATAAATTAAGAATAGTTATATATATATATATATATTATAATTGCATAATGATATTTTATTACCAATTAATATAGTAGATTCCTTTAACAATCTATTTTGAATTTATAGAAGTGTTTTGTAAATAAGGAGGCCGATCAACCTTTCGAGTTCATGAGAGGCCAAGTACCGACCTTTCCTTCATCAAGCACACCATGAGATTCAAAATCATGGGCCAAGAGGCATATGAGTGCTCTTAGGCTTGTTGAGGAAGTAAATCTTCATGCATTTTATAAGCATGCCACCTTGAGATGGATGGAATGGAGCTCCTTCCATGCTCATGGGTTGGGAGGCAAATGAGTGCTCCCGAGTTTAATCAAGGAGGACGGTGCACCTCCAAGGTGGACCGAGGGACATAGTGGACACGAGATACTACCATGTTCATGGGATCGAAGGTGGATGAGTGCTCCTAGGATTGAGGGTCTTCTCAAGTATGCCACCCCAAGATGGATGGACAAGGATTCACTCATGCTCAAGTACAATATAAAGACAACCATCCTTGAGATTGTTGTTTATAAACATTTCAAGTGAATTCCTAATATGATTGGCTAGGAATATGCCTTGGAATAATCATTAATGATGTTAAGATGCATTTAAATTCAAATATTGATAATGTTATGAACTAAAAATATTAATATTATAGTGTTTTAGCTATGATCTATTGCTCTCAATATTATAAGATTTTATGTATTAATCTAAATATAATCATAAAATTGATAATTGTTATTACTAATATCAATTTTTAGTGATTATTATTGTTTTGAAGGCCTAAATTAAGAATTTCCCAAAAGAAGACATTACATAATAGAAAATTGAAACTATAAAAGAAAATTCAAAACCTCAAATGTAAGAATGAAATATGTAATTATGAGATTAACCAAAGACAAACAATAATAAATTTTTAAATCTAAAAGACTTCCCTAATACATAAAGTATCAAAAATAAAATATGCAACAAAATGTTCTTTCATCAAATCTTAAAAAGAGAAGAACCCTAACCTTCTTTATCAACTTTAAAAAATATATATTTATAAAATATTTCTATATTATTAGATATTTAGCTTAGATATTTATATGGGGACGTTTTTTTTCTATACTTCACCAATTCCGTGAAAAGTTATTTACTTTACCATCTCCCATATGGTACCCACTTAGCGCGCATACATTGTCTGGAACAAATTAAGCAAGAACCAAAATAGTTCTGAAAAGGAAAAGGAAAAGTGAAAGTAAAAGTGATATCCCTTAGCCTTATTCGACATTAAATTTTTTTCATTCCTTTCTAACATATTCTCTTATTATTTCAGGCCTGTGGAATTCTTCCAAAATATGTAAAGGAAATAACGAAATGCTTGTTAACTGATGTCGTGGAAAGCTACCTCTTCAACCGGTGGTTGTCTAAATTCAAAAAAACTGTCCCACTTCAGATGCCTTTACCTCCTTTTTAAATTTTTCATTTTATCGATTCTCTGATCCTTCCTTCCATAGAACGGCTGAATTTAACATTCTATTTAATGCTCAAAATTATCCAAGTTTGGTATTCTAAGTGATGGCAATGGGAGGGATGAAATTTGCATTGTGCTTGGCCATAACTCTGTTATTTGCAGTCGCCGAAGGTGATCAATTCGACGTTCGCCAACATCTCGGAACAAGTTCCAGGTATTTTATCCGTCCTCCAATTGTTTTAATATTTCTTTTTATTTGTTTTTGAAATTTTATCCAGTATAATGGGTTTGATTGAACAAATTAATTTCCACAAGATTATATAAAGGTTAATAGTTGTTGCCAACAGGTTGGTTAAGGAAAATAGAGGAAAACATTAATAAAATTATTGACATTTGGAACTCCATTCCGCAATCCAAAATTTCCAACGCAGGTTTTGAAAATGAAAAACAGTTTATTCAAGCACTTATCAGAGGCTTTTGTTAACAGAATACAGAGTACAATGGGACTAAATGAATAACACAATAAGTAACACGTGAAATGGGGAGCCCTCCTCGAGGTGTATGGTGAAAGCTATTTATATTGAAGGGAACTAAAGCATATTACAGCTAATTCTAGTTTCTGATTTTATGGTTTATTTGCTGAGTATAACAGACTTATTGAAATGATGGTTAGGGTTTCGACTTTTGTTCGAATTTTCCAGTTGTTCGTTAGGTTGTCAATCCTGATCTGATCTGGTGTGGACACTTTATGAATTGCAGTTACAAATCAGTATGTTTTTGTTATTTTTTCCTTTTTATCCATTTTGGGCTGTTGAGTTTCAGGAGTGAACTGCTAACCCATGTTCATTGACGTCCCAAAAGTTTAATATTGGCATACGCAGTGTGGCTTCCAGCTTCATCCTGGCTGCAAATTTGTTTCTCGATGCAATATGACCCTATGAGAATTTAGAGGTCGGATGTTGCATTAGGGGAAAGTATTTGCAATGTAACAGTCTTGAATCTCGAGTTCTTAGTGAAAACCCTCTTTCTGATATGATTTACTTACATTTTGGTGGAAGTGTGTTGAGGTGGTCTGCTCAATCGATTTGTTTGGTATTTCATTTGTGCCTGGGAGATTCCCCTCTCCAAAGGAATGCTACTTTAAATGTTTCCTGATGTGGAAGACTGTCCTTGAAATGGTCCAGAAATTGCCCACTTTAAAAAATATTCCGAGGATGTTGATAGTTTCTGTATATTGCAAGAAACTTCCAAGCAGTTAGTCTGTACATTCTTTTCGTTTTAGTAGATGGTTTAAAATGAGAGCAAAAGAGTTCCAGGCAGTTCTTCTGTGCATTCTTTTCGTTTAAGTAGGTGGTTTAAAATGAAAGCAAAAGACTTAAAATTTAAAAACCTTAAAGGGAAAAAACTACCATAATTTAAAAAAAGAAGAAGAAAACAGAAAAGAAAAAGAAACTTCATAACAGGTCTATATATAGTAATATACATTAGCTTACAACTACTTAAGCTGCGGGAATATAGAAAAATAGTTATCATGGTGCTGATTGGATATAGAAATGAGTTGCATCATAACAAAAATATGCTAAAATGGCCACCTTGCAGAGGCCATTGCAGCTGTCAAATCACGACTACAAGCCAAAAATGGTTATCCCATATGCACTATACATTCTGCTCTGTAAAATATAAAACATGACTTGTTTGTCATTTGTTTTGCTTCATGTGAAATTATCTTGTAAAAAACAGGATGTATTTATTAATTTGAGACAATTTAGTCGAAATATCCAATTACCTTTTTGACAACAGTATTATTGAAAATTTTAATTGAAACATCAATTTGAGCATCACCTCAAAACTGGCTCAGCTGGTAAGGTGATCAAGCCTTCATCATCTAGGCACTTCCTCAGCTTTGATAAAGATATAGACTAGTCTCACTGGGGCATGACCTCAATTAGATAACAATCTTAGTACACGGTCACTGATTTGAACTTTGTGAATCTACAAGATCATGTGTGGGCTCAACGTCAACTGGAAAGTGGAAAGCAAGCCTTGTTCCAGTTTTATCACAAACTTTGTAAAGATATAGTAATTTATGATGCTGTCATGGGTTAAAATTTTATGGAAATAATTCATATTTAGATTTTTGTAGTGGAAATGGAACAGAATTAAGTTTTAGATTTTTGGTGACAGAATATAGACTAGCAATGTAGAGGTTATGAATGATAGATGAATTTATACTTGATTTCATATTTTTAATACCCTGGTTAGATACCTATAAACCTTCTGATCTGAAAGATGCCTTGCTTTCTTGATTCCTTGTTTAATTTAGTGGTCTTAAAATCTCTGGTTGTGAGAGGTTATGTTGTAATGTCCCCTTTTGGAATCACCTTATACTTTGCCGTGAAATAACAATTCCAAATGAAACCAATAGCAGATTGTGTTAGTGTTTATTAGATCAGATCAAATAACTGAGAGTACTCAAAATATTGCAACACATAAGATAATAAACACAGCAAGATACCCTGGGAAAACCCTCCTCTTGAGGGAGAAAAACCCAGCCAATAGTCCTCTTATATATTATAGAAACAAGATCAGAAATCTGCTTTACAACTCAGGCCCAGCAATGGCCGAATTTGATACAATGAACAATCGCACTTCTCAAATATGATTTTCCTTGAATTCAGTCTGCTGCTGCAAAACAATGATCTGCTGCAACTGTACAATTTGCTGTTACACAATGATGATCTGCTGCTCAAGATATCAATCTGCTGCACAAGTGCGACCTCCTCCTAGATGCGAATGTGTTTGATGAACTTGAATTGGTATAATGACAAAAGAAGACCTTGTATATATACAATTTAGGCGCCTCTTCAACTTAGGTCGGCCCTCTATAAAGAAACATAAATCATAATTATAAGATAGGTCGGCCCAAGCAATAAGCAATAATTTATGCTTCCTTCTTGAGGCGTGTGCAATGAAGTGCAGCCCTAAGCTGCTATAACATCAACACTCCCTCTCAGCTAGGGATGATACTTCCACCTGCACACGACACATCATATCAATATGAAAACAAAATAGAATATCACCTCATTGTGATATCAACCATCATGGCTACCTCCATAGATGGTATGAACAAGTGCTCATCACTTAATGTGATGTTGTCACCTCAATGTGACTTTCACCATGGCTCCTCCAGAGGGTGAAACACAAGTGCCATTAAATCATCACAGATTCCCTCACGTGATGCTGTTATGGAGTCACACACATGACATCCACCATGGCTCTCCCAGAGGGTGGAAACAAGGGCTTTCACCTCAAATCTCGAAGAGAAATGCACTACCAAGGACTTGCACCTCAAATCTCTCTCAATAGAGAAATGTATTATCAAGGGCTTACACCTCAAATCTCTCTCAATAGAGAAATGCATTATCAAGGGCTTACACCTCAAATCTCTCTCAATAGAGAAATGCATTAACAAGGGCTTGCACCTCAAATCTCTCTTAGTAGAGAAATGCATTAACAAATCTGAAGATCATTGATACCGAGACTCCCTCTCAGCTAGGACTTCATTCTCCACCATATCAAGTTTGTCTCGAAGGTACACAAACATTATCTTGAAGAGATGCTTGATGAGAATGATTGCCATCTGCTCATCAGTGCTGATATACCTCAACTGAATATCTTTCCTTGATACCATATCTCTGATATAGTGGTGTGCTTAGGTTTGTCATGAAACACATGGAAAGATAGAAATCTTCTCAAAACTTTGATTAACACAAGGGATGACAGTTGGCTTCAACGATTGTTCAACCAATCATGCAAGGAACTTTCGAAGCCACACTACTTCTCGAGCTGCCACAAAAGACTGCTTCCTGCTGTAATAGGATATCATCGCAGACATCAACTAAGACAACATCCAAGGCAACACAACCATCTTCTTTAGGTTTAGTAGGCTCCCTCTGAATCTTCAATCACTTGTATCGACCACTTGACCTCATTGCCTGCAACGCTTGCCTTAGAGATTCACGGTCAACTCTTCGATCGCATCCTAGATCACTCTATTCTGAATAGGTTTGCGGAGCTACCAATCCAGGTTGACTTGAGCAATTCAGAACCCAACTGTTGAAGAGGTACTTCAACAATTTACCATCCGACCTTGCAACACTGCAACCCTTACTTATTCTCAGTGAGTCATAGAACTCCCTCTTAAGGTTAATTCTTCCTCTTCGAACAAGATGTTTTCAGCTAATCACTTAGCCTCATAGCTACAAGTAGAGTCTCCATCCTTCAACCTATAGGTTGCATCAAGCTCTGCTTGAAAGCAATCTCTTACGCTTCTTGATTTATCTTGAAATCAGTAACAAGAGATTACTAATAGTTCATGGAACTCAACTATCTCAAGTAGACATACCATACATACATGATTGACTATCTCAATAGCATGAATTAGTGGCTACAAAACAATTCATCATTATTCAACCATGCAATACTTTCAAAATCTCCTAAGTAATAGATAATTAATTTATCAATCATGACATGTCTTTCTTTCAATTTCTCGGAAGAGCTAATCTCAAAAGACAATCTTCACAAATTAGCATGATCCTACTTGCAATGAATAAATCTAAAGAATCTTATCACAGTGATCACTATTTAGTGGTCACACATAATCCTAAGTAAATAATGTCAGATTTGCACAACTCAACAAATTGAATTTTAGCCTAGAATAGTAAATACAATCAAAACAAAGAATACTTATCTCTTAAATATTCTGAAGGGTGGACACAGTACGATATGCTGTTCTTGTGCTTAGTACACAACCTTCACAGCTTGAACATAGGCTCATGACTAGAGTAGAAATTCACTAGAATCATTTTGGGGAGAGATCTCAATCACATCCGCAAATGAAGCATGCTGATTAGGCCTGGTAGGACAATCCTTCGCATAGTGACCAAATTTGTCACATCTAAAGCATTGAACACGAGAGAGGTCCCACTACTTCTTGAATGCGGGAGCACCATCTGACCCATTATCTCTATTCCTCTTGAAGAATCCTTTCTTCCAAACTTTTCCTTTCTTCGATGAATGAGAGGTGAGAACATGTAAATCTTCGTTCTTTGAACTTTGACCAATGCCTCTAGCCGCCAACCTCGACTCCTCTTGAATGTAGTCTGCCCTTAATCGATCAAACTTGGGAAGTTTCGATCTCGCACTAATTCCTTGAATGTAAGACTCCCAAGATGAAGGAAGACCATTAAGAGCCAACATGGTCAAATCCTTATCATCAACAATATGACCAATGGTAGAGAGTTGATCTCTCAATTCGGAAATCTTCATGAAGTAGGTGATGACAAACTCTCCTTCCGCCATCTTAATGTGAAGTAGTTGTTGCTTCAAGGTTAGGGCACGACTGGTGTTGTTGATTCCGTACATCTCTTCCAATGTTTTGAACATCTCCCTTGCGGTATCCAACTTGAAGACAATCGGAACAATATGATCTTTGACGGAATCAACCAACACTTTCTTTGCCCTAGTATCTTTCTTCCTCCACTGCAACTTTTCTTCTTCCTCCTCAGGTTCGGGAACTTTTGTTTTCACAAACTCAGCCAAATCATTCTCTTCCAATGTGAGCATGATCCTGGACCTCCATGATGTGTAGTTAGAAACTCCTTCGAGTCTATCCTCCATTTTCAGACCATTCACCATCTTGAAATTTGAATTAGGAGATAGACTGAAAAAGATTAAAGAGAGTGCTGCAAAAACGAATCTGATCTTGATCTTTTCAAACCCGCTCTGATACCATGTTAGTGTTTATTAGATCAGATCAAATAACTGAGAGTACTCAAAATATTGCAACACATAAGATAATAAACACAGCAAGATACCCTGGGAAAACCCTCCTCTTGAGGGAGAAAAACCCAGCAAATAGTCCTCTTATATATTATAGAAACAAGAGCAGAAATCTGCTTTACAACTCAGGCCCAACAATGGCCGAATTTGATACAATGAACAATCGCACCTCTCGAATATGATTTTCCTTGAATTCGGTCTGCTGCTGCAAAACAATGATCTGCCGCAACTGTACAATCTGCTGTTACACAATGATGATCTGCCGCTCAAGATATCAATCTGCTGCACAAGTGCGACCTTCTCCTAGATGCGAATGTGTTTGATGAACTTGAATTGGTATAATGACAAAAGAAGACCTTGTATATATACAATTTAGGCGCCTCTTCAACTTAGGTCGTCCCTCTATAAAGAAACATAAATGATAATTATAAGATAGGTTGGCCCAAGCAATAAGCAATTCATACGAACCATCAGGGTCGGCCCTTTATGATTGACAATTATTATTAACATAAATTAAATAGCCGAATGGCTACCATATAATTTATGCTTCCTTCTTGAGGCGTGTGCAATGAAGTGCAGCCCTAAGCTGCTATAACATCAACAGATTGTAGTTAAAGATATAATTCTTACTTAAAATTGAGATTAAGTAAGTCTGGTTATGGAAACCTGCAACTATGTTAGATGAATATGACAGACATAATCCATGACATACATTTAGTTCTAAGTCTAAGAAATATTATATATATCAATACAACAAGTCCTAAGGACTACGTGGGCTCAACCATAATGAGGAGGACATGATGAGGTGCCCCAAGTATCCTCTACCCTAGACCCAATAGTAGGACCTTATCCTCTGTGGCCTCATGTGGTCCTTAACCATCATCATGAGGTGGTGTACCTAGTGAGGGCTTTACACCATTCTCCTCCATCATGACAACCTCTCCTCTTGTGATTGAAGACCTTTCTTTATTTACTTCAACAATTGATTCAAGCGGGGATAGTTGGGAGGCTGCAATAGGGTGTCCTACTCACAGTTCTCCCTTTTTGCAGTCCTGCCTCATCCCTTCATGACCAATTATTGCCAAACCAAGATCATATCATTGTTAATAATATCTGAAAATATATGCTACAGAATATGCTATTATATTGGTGTTTAATATCTACATTTATTTGATAAATAAGCATCATACCATAGGAGTTGATTATGTTGTTACTCTGATTGAATCTGCTGTATATGTATAAGAGGCTATGCTGTTGATCGATTACTTTTGCTGTATGCCTTAACTACTATCAATATCCAGATCTGACCTTTCCTTAACATTCAAAAGATATCGTTAGTGTAAATTAAACAAATAAGAATCTATTATCTATACTTATATTAAAGAATCATAATTACTTATAAAGCTCAATAGTTGCTGCAAGCATCATTATTCCATAATCGTATATATGTTACGTAGACAGATATCCTATATATATATATGTGTGTGTGTGTGTAATTATATTTAACTTACTTCCCTTATTGATTTATCATTTATCTTCATTTATCTTCCATTGAACTATCTTTTTTTCATACATACTTCCCATATCAGACTTCTTATTTCTTCTTCCCAAATCTGAGTATATCATATTAATGTATCTACTGTTATGCTCAAGAAATATCCATATTTCTGTCCTTATGTGCTGTACATAAATCTGATTATATTCCATTCTGTTGCCTCTCTGAGTGCAGATCATTATTTATTTTTTGAATACTATTCCTTCCTTTCAATCTGCTGTTTGTACTCAGATTGTTAACTCATTTTATTTTTTTGTTCCTTAGATATTGATCCTTGAAATTCTTCCTTTTATAAATCCTTTCCTTTGTGAAGAGATGCGACTCTTCTAAATTGAGATGACCTTCTAAAAGGGCATGACTTTATCTTAGCCTTGATCGCTGCCCTTAACTTTAGTTGCTGCCTTCATAATTTTAATCGCTGCTTTCATAAGTTTGAAACATTAATTATTGTTGCTCCCAACTATATTCACTGCTCCTATGAATTGCCACCATTCATTCATCCCTTACCCTTATATATTAATTACAACCTTTCTAATCGTTTCCTTCCAACATGAATCGCTGCTGTCTAAACTGATCGCTGCCCTTTTTGGGCCTCTTAATTATTATTATAATTGTAATTTGTATTATAAATTGAATATATTTATTTTTTTATTAGTTATATATATTTTAATATTTATAGTATGATTTTAATTATAATAATATAATATTTAAATTGTTTGATATTTATATTTATATGTATAATATTTATATTATTATTTATTTAATTTATTTATTTGCTTTTCAGTGCTCAGGTTTTTTTAGTGTTGCAATTTATATTGTTATTTATTTAATTTATTTAGTGTTTCTCAAATAATCCTCAATCCATTTGTTAATGATTTTTGTTTGCCCATTTGTTTGAGAGTGATAACTTGTGCTAGGACTCGATTTTGTACTAGTTAACTGGAAGAGCTCCTACCAAAACAAACAAAGCAGCATGCTATCCCTATCACTCACTATGTTCTTAGGCAACCCATGGAGTCAAAATATCTCTTTGAAAAACAACTCAGCAACTTGTGATGCCTTACACTCTAAAGATATAGCAAATAAATGGGCATATTTAGTGAGTCTGTCAACTACAACAAAAATCCGATCCTTATCTTGTGCTCGTGGAAGACCAATGATGAAATCCATAGAGATATTCTCTCATTTTTGTTTTGGTTGTTGGTGCTAAGAGTTGTATGTTCCCAAATTCCTAAAGCTAGACCTTTTCTTGAGTGCCAAGGGTATCAAGCTCAAGGCAAAAATCTCAAATTTATGATAATGCAGGGCAACTATGGACCAATATACTAAGGTGGATAAGACCATCAACTTAGTGCTTTGCTAGGCCAAGGGGAGCTTCCACGAGGTGCTATGTTAGGTACAACTATAAGGAATGGAAATAAACCTTGACACAAACCATAACCAGGGCATAACACACTTCTATTTGTTTGTCACCAAGTGCTTGTATGCTAGTTTGATGCTTCAAGGTCTTGCATCTTCATAAACAAGCATGTAGACTATCTGAAATGAGGCTTTAATAGCCCCTAATAATCTTTTGCACATCTATACATGGAAGTGAATGCAACAAAAACAACACAATGTGAAATGAGGTTTAGTTTTTAGTTTTTCTCAATGTGTTGGTGTGATGGGAGGTTGAGTGCATGGTTGACAGGTACCTTATATTCAATAGGGTAACAAAGTCTTAAGTTTCACGCAAACCAACAAATGCAATGACTGAAATCCACTTTGTGACACCTTAATGAAGATATCATTGAAGACTATACTTTCCAACTTCACACATAAGCTAGGTTCTATGCATGCAAGTAAGCACATAAATGAAATTACAAAATATCAAAATGAAAATGGCTTAGTAATCCATGAATAAATCCATATATTCTTTATGTCAATATAAAGAGATACCTTGCAAAATATTTACAAGGATTTTACAGTTGTTTAGATGACAAACTAATTAGAGTTAGCATTCAAATCACCAAAATGTGATTAGGAAGACCTACAAAATCTTCAAAAATACACACAATACTCATGCAAACATTCACAAGATATTGGAAGGAAATCCTTGCAATCTGGAGACTTCTTTTCTTTGTTCTCACTTTGCAATCTTTCTTCCATCCTTTACAAATGAAAATTTGGAAATAAATGTCATTCAACACCAATGAGCAGCCTTGGGAAAATAATCATGGCTACTTGCAACTGCAGAGGTGACCCATGCCTTTGACATCACTAACTATATGTTTGTGTATTGAATTAAGCCTCATAAAGGTCCATAGGTACAAGGAAGCATGTAGAAGCCATCTTCTATTTTATCGCATCCTTACCAAGTCATTAATGGAGCTTTGGAACTTGTAGGGAAGTAGATAACTCTCATCTTAGCTCTGCAAAAATTTGATGAAGTGCACATCATTTTGGAGTGTAGTGCATGGTTAAACCTGCAAAAATCCACGAGATGAATGATCATGATTTGGCATGAAAATTCTTGGGAGTTGAAACTCACCTAACTAATTAATGGTATCATGACTGCCCTCCTCCACCATTGCTGGATTTGCATTAAAATTCGTGCCCTCAAGATAAAAAATGGTTTTTGGGAAGGAAAGACATGATCAGGTAATTGTAGGGTCAGATTTGGTCATTAATGGTGTTTTGGGAAGTGTAATGCAATAACTTGCACAAAAGAGGAATATAATATGAAATATTTTACAAATGCTTGATAATAATTGAGAATAACAAGCCACTTCGAGGAGGCAACCCTCCATATATCTCCAATAAGAACACAATTCACAATTTGATAATAAATAAGACTTACTACCTCCTATATGTACCCTACTTATGCCTAGGATATCATGCAGGACAACTTAGACAACAATATATATTCCCTAGGCCAACCTAATTGACTAAATAAAAATATAATAATGATAATATAACTTAATTAAGAGATAAGGTAGCCACAAGCCAACTACTCATAACCCTAATTAAGTAAGTAAAAATATAATAATGATAATATTACTTAATTAAGAGGTAAGGTGGCCACAAGCCAACCACTCATAACCCTTTACGCTCTCTAGGTTAGGGGCGTAGTATGTCTCCCCTCTTCAGATAAGCATTTTCCTCAATGCTAATCAAGTGTGGATGCTTCTAGATGAACTCTTCATCTTTCCATGTGACATCTTCAATTGGAAAATTCTTCCATTGAATGAGACACTTGGTGAGTGTCCTAGTCATTAGCTTCTTTGTGCATGTTTGAAGAATTAACTTTGGCTCCAATATGATTCTTACTTCATCATCTAGTTTTGTTAATATTGTCTGTAGAGGGATATTATGCCAAATCACTTTCTTTCAACAAGAAACATGAAAAATTGGATGTATCTTAGTTGTTGGAGGTAGCTTAAGCTTGTAGGCAACACCACCTATTTTTTTCATAATTTGGTATGGAACATAATATTTTGGGGACAACTTGTTCTTTGTTTGTTGCTTTAGGGACATTTGCTTATAAGGTTATAATCTCAAGAAAATTCAGTCCCCAACTTCAAAACTCCTTTCACTGTGATGTTGGTTAGCTTGATGTTTCATTCTATTTTGTGCCATGGCCAAATTCTCTTCGAGTCTTGAAAGTACCTGTTGTTGATGAAGCATGTGGTCCTCCATAGCCTGAACTTTTGGTGTCACTCTCAATGATGATGTGATGGATGGAGGATGGCATCCATATAGTGCCATAAATGGAGACATTTTTTGATGAACTATGGAAGGAAGTGTTATACCAGCATTCTGTTGGTAGCCAATCTACCCATTGAGATTGCTTATCTAAAGTGAAACAACATAAATATCCTTTCAAGCACTTATTGACAACCTTAGTTTGCCCATTGGATTAAGGAAGGTATGAAGAGCTACAAGCCAATTGAGTATCCAATCAAGAGAACAAATCTGTCCAAAAGTTGCTAGTAAAGATAGGATCACAATCATTGACAATAACCTTGGGAGTACCATGTATCTTTTGAATATTCTCCATAAATGCTTTTGCCATTGTGCTTGTTGTAAAAGGATGTGATGTCCCCACCCTAGTCAGCGCAGCTGGATATGTGGTTAGCCTATCATCCTGGTCCTCGTAGGTTGACAGATATGTGTAGAGGATCAATTGAGGCAGTTACCCGGTGTTCAGAAGATTTTGTTTCTTTCAGTTGATTCAGGTTGGGCCTTCGCAGAATCTTTCAGAGAGGTTTTTCAGTTACTTACTATTTATAGTAAGTCAGGCAGGCGGAAGCTGTAAATGGTAAAGGGTTTTCATAACATTAACATAAAAAACAGATTACAAAACATATAAGAGGAGAGACTACTGTAGCAACAGTAGATCGATTACTGTAGCAACAGTAAAAGCAAAATAAAACATTAAAGTGACCATTAACATAAAAGAAACTTAATATTCTAACACCCTCCCTTAATGTTCAATCTGTCAAAAACACCAAGTTGCCCCCTGAATTTTACAAACTTATCCGGGCTCAGAGACTTGGTGAGAATATTTGCAGTTTGATAGGAGTTATCACACTCCTCAATTACCTGTGTTCCAATAGGGCGGCCTAGCTCGATGATAGTGATCACATAGTTTTTTGGAACAGCCTCATCTCGATCACACTCCACCCTAGGTATAGCCACATGAAGTGTACGAGAGCCATCGTGATCTGTTGAAATCTTTGAAAACCTTCTAGCCTTCTTCTTTGTTGGAGGTGCGCTGATCCTACTCAAAAATTATTCCATCTCAATTGCTGGATCAGTTTCTTCATCAAGATCACATCTCATCCTGTCCTTTAGCCATTTTGGCACCTCCTGCTGCAAATCATAAATAATGAATGGCTGTTCATTCCTTGCTTCTTCACAAACTTCTTCTTTGCCCTCATCTTGACGAGGCTCATCAATCTCTATAGGTTGAGTATCTTCTGAGCTTTGGGCCTCCTACCCTGTAGTAGTGTCCTCCTCGAGAGCTGCCTCAAACTCACGCTAGATGCGAGTATCTGTGGCCGTTTCTTCTTTTATCTCCTGCTGATTTTCTTCCCTAGGTACATTGACGCTTTGGCCAACTGACTCCCTACGAGGTGGCTGATTTGTTTCTTGTAATTCCTGAATGAAGCAACTTTTCTCTCTGATCAACAAATAGTGAAACCTCCTACATGCTTGGAGAATGCGCCCTTGATGGCGTATGTGATGCCTCCTCAATTCTTTGAGGCTCAGGTTGGACTGGTTCTTTTCCTCGTGGCTCTGGAGCTTGAGCAACTTGTTTCTTCTTCCTAATAGCTGGTGATCTATGATCTCCCATTAAGTTATAAGTAAGGGGGATTGACCTCTCCTTAAGCCGATTCACACGCCTCTCCACCCAACTTCTTGTGAATGTCAAGATTGGTATGCAAAGCGTATCCAAATCTGTAATCTCTGGCTTTGACCAATCCGGAAGTGGGAGTGGCGTATTCCTTACTGTCTCATAATCAGCCTGTATAACATTTATATCTTCATCTACCTGGTCTGGCACCAGAGCAATCTCACATTCCCTAATCATGTCCAACGGTATCCTTGAAAACATCCTTCTTCTGACCTCAGCCTCGTCCACTGCACTCGCCCAAAAGTCTTCAATGTTCGCTTTATGTCTAAATTCCTCAAACAGTATCCATCTGATATTTCTCTGAGGATCATAATGTTGCCTGCTAGTATGATCGGAGAGGTGGAAAAATTGAAGCTCATTTTTTGCTTCCTTAGCTGCTTGTAGTGTTGGAAAAACTTCATCTGAATTCCCCATCATGATAGGGAAGTCAAGTCCTCCCTTCTTCTTTTTCTTTTGAATTTTATCGTAGGCAATAAGCTGCCTAGATATTTTTAGCATTACAATTCTGTTTGTGGGATATCGAGGCAATCTGTATGGGTAAGATGAAAACCCCTGCAACCTGATGTAAGTAAATTTCGGAAATTGGATAAACCAACATCCGTATTTTTCAATCAACTCTTGAGCCTCCTTCGATATTATGTGATGAGTTCTTTGCTGAAGCGTCCTTGTTATATGCATTGTGAAGGCATCATTGACTCTTTTGTAATGTGAGGTGCTCGTCAAGTGCAACTGCAGACAAGCCTCATGAATCTTGAATTGCTGAGAGCCACACCCAATCGGCTCCTTGTATGATATCCCTCTATACTTCGTCATTCAGGCTAGCATGTAGATGATATAGGAGCTCATATAAAATGTCTTCGTTCTCTTTAAACTTCTAAGTTGCTCATGCAAATTGTCATTGATCATCAATGCCCAGTCAACGTGCTCTTTGCCTTCGAGCACAAGGTTGATGTAGTAAAACATCCAAGGTTCAAAGATGAGCGATTGGGGGCACCCTCCAACTCTGCTGAGCATCATGATTAAGTCACAAAATTCCTGCTTCAAGTCCTTTGAGATTATTTGCTTTGGCAGCTATGTGTGAGTTGGCTTAGGCTTGTTCATCCAACGAGAGTTTATCATATCAACACACCTATCAAATGTGGAAGCATACATTCTCTCAGCCCTTTCTTTTGTTTTGTAGATCGTTTTCTCATAGGCTAGAATCCCAAAGGCTTCCCCAATAGCTTCTGGCGTGAGGTTGGCCAACAACTTGCCATCTGGTGAAACGATAGTTCTTTGCTTTGAATTGTAGCAGTTAGCACATTCCATAATCAGCTCCAGGCATCAAATTGCTGGTGGAAAACCAACAGCTGCATAAAGTCCACTTTTGACAATATTGTGCGAAGTGACTGATGGATGATGACCTCCAATCCCCAACATTCGCCTTCTAAAAGTCTCCAAATTGAAAGAGCCAAGGTTTGTATCACTTAATTTTCCCAGCCTCGAAGAAAACTTTGATTCTGGCAGGAAAGACTTGCTCATCTTTTTGATCACAGCTTGTCTTGATGCACTTGCTTTGTTGGATTCAGCATGATTCTCCCTGCCAGCTGCTCTTTTACTTGCTTCAGCCATCCTCAATGCCTCTTTCAACTAAGTCTCACTTCTCAACACTTAGAAATTTTACTTGCAGCAAAACAACCCCAGCACTTAGAAGAATTTCACTCAAGGCAACTTACTTCACCAACTTTCCCTTCTCAAGTTCGAACTTCTTCACCTGCAGACTCAAGTTTGCTTTCAGCAATTGATGAAGAAAATAAAAACAACTTCAGCTTTTATAGCCAAGTCGAATTCTAGAAGAGGCTAATTTTAGCTAATTCATTCAAATTTCCATTTTTCCTCCTCTAGTAGTCACAACACTTGTCACCTGAAGCTCAAAATATTTGAGTTCTAGAAATTTTGAAAACTTCATCTTTCCTACATAGGTGTGCTCCATCATGCTTGCATCTTTGAAATTTCTTTGAGAATATTAAATCAAATATTCCTCATATTTTTTTTTTATTTCAATTGGCTAAGGCGTTTGATTCCATGCTTAGTCTGGCAAAATTTATTCTCAGACATCCAACTTCTATTTATAAACCAAGGCATTTTATGTAAAAATATTTCCTTTTTTTGCCTTAGGAAAATTTAATTTTGCCTATGAAAATCATCAAACAGGCGCCTGGCTAAAATCTCCATCTTAAAATCCCGAGCAAGGTGTGGAAAATTTCAAAATCATCTCCCAGTGGCAAATGTCCAAGACCCAGAAAAAACTCCCCTCAAAAAAATAATATTCATGTGTATCCATGTGAAGGGGTACGTTTAATTTTTATATTTTTTTGAAAATAATTTACTTCTAAGGTTCCTTCACCCTTCTAGCCTGGGCGTATGTCATCCTTGTAGCCTTTACTCTTCGTACCTTAGACATTTTCCTGACATTCTTGGCTTGGTCGCGTTTACCACCTTGCACCTTTATCCTCCCACACTTAGAAATATTTTGACATCACCATCACTGGGGCGTATTTCATACTTTTACCTTGCAATGCCTTAGAAAAATTTAATTGTGCTTTGCTCATGAAGGGCGCATTTAGGGTGGAGTCAAGGAAATTTCAATACTTAGAATTTTTTCCTAGTCAAGCCCCTTCACCTTGGGCACATTTGACCCCATGTGCCTCCACTCTACATGCCTTAGGCATTTTCCACGTCTTCACAAGCATGGGCGCATTCACATGTGTCTACTTCCACTTGAGGGCGCATTTGAGAGGTGGAGGAGGAATGTTTTACACTTAGAAACTTTTCCCCAAGTCTCATCTTCTTTAGGGCGCATTTAGGGGGTTGAGGAGGAATTTCTCACACCTTAGAATCTTTTGCCTTGTCCTCAATCCTTGTGGGCGCATATGAGGTAGGGAGGAGGAATTTGCAAACACTTAGATATTTTTCCCAAGCCTCCTCCATGAGGGTGCATATAGGGGTGTGAGGAGGAATTCTCATACTTAGAATTTTTTATATGCCAACCTTCACATTGCCTTGAGGGCGCATTTCCTAGGTGGTGGAGGATTTTCATACTTAGAAATTTTTTCAAACACCATGCTTCCTCCATGCCTTGGGCGCATTTGAGGGTGTGAGGAGGAATTTTCCAACGCCTTAGATATTTTCACTCTCCTCCTAAACTTGGGTGCATTTTACCCCTCCTCATGCCAGTTTCAACTTATAGACTTGGAAATTTTCAATGCCTCCTACCAACTCTTGCCATCTATTTTTAGTTAATTTCGGAGACGTGTGACTCTTCATGGCTTTTCACCTGTTCTGAATCTGGAGCTGGCATGATGCGTTCTTTGTGGCCTGGTCACCCTGTTTATACCTGTTGCCCAAGCTCACCTGCTATTTTTAGCCCTGCTGCTATTTTTAGCAAACCCCACATTACCTGACTTCTGCAGCTCTGTTTGATTTGAAATTTGCTCCACATGATCTTGATGACTTAATTGACTTGTTCACACTTGCTTCTGGCGTAGACCTGCTATTTTTAGCCATGAAATGACTTACTAAAACTAGTAAGTATTCGGATTGCATTCAAATTTTGCCAGTAGGCTGCCTGAAAGGTGCTGATCATGGTGGGGTACTTCAATTTGACAGTTTCTTGGATTTCACCCCCTATTTTAGGCACAAAAGTAGGAAACCCTAATTTGACTTGCATGTGCCTCAAATGACCTTTGTTTGATTCCCGCTGCATATTGTTCTGCTTGTGAAACTGGAGCACCGAGGAGCTGCTTAGAGTGTGCCTGCTAAAAATAGTAAGCGCTTGAAAAGTGATCAACCGACTGCTGGATGCATTTGCATGTCACAATGCCCGAGAGATCTCAAAAAACCCAGAAAACTGGTTCACATGCGGGCACTGGCTAAAAATAGTAAGTTCTTGAAAAATGACCAACTCTGCTTGCATGCCGTGTCATTGCGAAGCTTTCAAAAAACCCATAAAGAATATCTTGCCATGCATTGCAAAATTTTGCATGCAAACTCTAAAAATAGCCTTTGAAGCTTGAACTGCCAAAAGTCATCATCCCGACTTGCATGTTATATCATCGCGAAGGTCTTGTAAAACCTAGAAAGAATATCCTGACATGCATTGAAAAATTCTGCATGCAAACCCTCGAAATGGCTCTTGAAGCCATAATTGCCAAAAATAGCAAGTTGTCCAAACCTGTTCAAATTTTGCGTGCAAGTACCTTGAAGTACCCTGGACGTGGTGGAGCAGTCAGAATTCCAAATCCTGAGGAAAAGACCCCAGATTGAGCACTTACTAAAAATAGTAAGTTGTCTGAATTCAATGAAAATTTGATGGGATCTTGCTTGAAGCTTCCTGATTGTAGTACCATTCTTAAGAGTTCAATTTGACAACTCAATTTGACCTCAAACCAACCTGAAGAATAAAAACCCTAATTTCGCAGACTTAGCCAAAATTTCCAACCTAGGTCAAATACAAAGACATCCCTGGAAGGATAGAAGACCACAGAGAACCAAAGCCAAAAGACGAGAATGGAGCAAAAATTAGGGGGTCCCCATTTTGAATGGGGTGATGTGTGAAAAGGTCACAACAAGATCGAAAGTTGATTGGAATCGATGGACCTTGCAGGTACATCCATCCTCTAGTATTCGTTGAACATGATAGTGCGATGACATGGGATCCAAGAATTGACATGTTTGCTGCACTACTTCTTGATCATGACATAAGTATTTTCTTACTGACGTTTACATCAGAGTTGAGCAATGAAAGATTGACTTTTGAAGACCATATCATTCGTCACTTGTGGGATGTCTCGACATTCATGGACACGAGCTTGCAATTGCTTGTGGGTAAGCAATTCTCAAGACCAAAGGATTGTCATGTTCCCAAGTTTTAAAGAGGTTCTAAACACTTTTGGGCGAGAACAATGTTTTTTAACACTATTATGAATTCTAAATAATATTAAAATAATATTAAATATTAAAATAAATTTAAATTATTACTAAATAATATTTAAATTTAATTAAACTCTATTTGGCTGACCATTTGGAAGGTGATCTGACTAGCATATTTATATTGGAGCCATTGCCCATTGAGGATCATCGAACACAGTTTGAGATGGAAGTCTGGCTAGCTTGCCAAGGGTGAAAATCCTTGGCACCAGGGTAAGGGATGTAGCCCCCTTTCCTTGCGGCTGTGTGCTTACATTCATTCCGCATCACTTCCAGTTAGAGTATATTGCAGAATCATCTCACGGGATCCTAGAGATCAGTATGCTTACTAGTGAGCAGAGTTTACATAGCATCGGAGGGTCTTTGGCTTGCGGGTTGTGAACATTATAGCAAATGCCTTGCATCCACCAAATTCAGCTATAGAGAATTGCTCAGAGTTCATCGCATCATACATCCTGGTTGAGTTCTCTAGCGACCTTCTAAAGACTTGCGATCCTACACGGGTCACAACTACATCACTTCCGTGTGAAGTAACGCAAACTACCATACACAACGGGAACGTATCCAACCATATCCCTAACTAAGCATACACAGTCAAAGGTTGTATTCACAATTGATATATCTTCGAATGAGCCTTGCACGAGTGTCTATGTTGTAACTGTTTGAGTCGCCTAGGGTCTGAGAGTAATCCGTAAGAACTGTAGATTGCCTGGAATCCCTTCAACATTGGTACAGGTTTGCTATTTTTGATACTGTTGCGTCATTAAGCTCATTTCTAAGCATCAATTTGGTATATTTTGTGTGATTATATGACCGATCTGGAACTTATTATTGAACTATCTTGAACTTGCTGCTCTTGTCAAAGGTATCTATTCTTATGATCAATGTTCATTTAATACATTGTGTGAGGCCTAATGGTCTACAATACTCACTAAGATCTCTGGTGCATCTTGATTGTCGATTTGGGTGTTACTTTGCACATGATATTTGTAATCTGAGTGGAGCATAACCTGAAGTGAATGTAAGACTTTGTTTTTTGTGGGCCACTTAGCATACCTTAATTCTTAAATGCATAGAAAACTGTGGATCAGTCATTGACTTGCAGTGCAGATTAGAGCATTGCTCATTACAATGATTTGTTGTCCAAATGGCCTTTTGAGAATCAAATCATGAAACACCTTGTGGATCCTACTATTTTTTGGCATTTCTAGTTCGTCAAACTATGTTGCAAAACTGTCTACCTCTTGCTTTTGTTGTTCCTCTTTTTCAAGTTTTACTTCTCTTTGCAAAAACTTAGGCTAGAAAGGCTTAGTTGTTGAATTGACAATTATTTTGTTATTTGTAGTAACAGTAGCACTTCTTTCACCTGTAGGGGTTTGGGAAAGCCTGGAGTATTTAGATTCTGCATTGTTTGTAACAACTGAGCCATAAGGTTTGTTATACACATGTATACACATGTATATACATGTATATGTGTGTGTGTTATACACATGTATATACATGTGTATGTGTATATGTGTGTATATTATATATAATTGTGTGTGTGTTTATATATATAGATATAAACGTGTGTATATATTATATATAAAAATGTGTGTGTGTGTATAAGCTACTTCAAAAACATTCAAAATATTAAAATAATCAAAAGTAGCGAGAACCACTTACAAGATTATAGTTGACAGTGTAGGCTTGAGTTTGGCCTATGGTCACTCAAGAAGAATAAGCAAACAACAATTTATAAACTCCAAATAATCATACTATTCCCCTTCATAAAGGAGTAGTTGCTTAAGGAGGTAAAACAACTTAATATTTAATAAATTCTAGTTTGTACAATGCTACCCCTTATTCCCAAAAAGGGCGGAAACCAAACAAAATGAAATGCTTCCCTTAAAAGATGATAAGATTCCTTTTCATAAGTATGGCCACTTCCAAAATCATTAATAAATTAAACCATAAAGTGAATCGTCATCCATTCATAATATTTAAGCCTTTGAGAATATACAAAGATCTTCAAAAGGATATAGTTGATAGTAATGAATTAAAATCACAACAAATGATGGTACAACTTGGCTAGGAAATGGTATGACCACGATAAATGAAGATTCGCCTATGAAAAGACAAAGCAATATGATATACTGTACCCACTCTAAATTGAAATATAAAAAAAAAAATCTCCATACTCAGTGTAAATCCCATCCACAAACTGAAACTGAAATATTGCAATCTTTTAGCACAAATGTGACTACTAATCACAAACACCTCAACTGGAGACCAAGAGGGTTTTCATCCTCCAAATTTCCGCACTAAAAAGTTTTCATCCTTGGGTGTGGAGATGAACAAAATGCTTAAGCTTTGAAACAGGTTTGATAAGAATAACAATGGTTACCTTTTTTCCCTTTTATCTTTTCTTGCCTAACATCATCTCCAAAAGTGTCAAATACACTTTTAATAAAATATTTCATTGGACCCACATCAATAAAGTAACAATAATAATTAAGCTATCTTTTTTTTATAAAATTATGAAATAAAGTCATTGGACCATTTAAAATATTATTATTAAGTTATTTCTCTAACTTTACCCCTTAGCCTACATGTAAGAAATAGGCTATGGGTCTCCCAGATAAATTATTTTTAGAAAGGGGACATGATAGTTTGATCTCTATTACAATATCATGTTTCTAGTCTTCACAACTTAATGATTGATGAGGCATATTTAGCCTACTTGATTTCAGAAAGGATTATTTGATAGTCTGTACTTGCTGGTATTTGAAAAACTTGTACAATCCTTTGATTTTAAAAGCTCACAAGGGTTTCTATATTCTTCAAGTTGAATGGGAATGTCAGGATTTTTGGGTTCAAAATTTATACCTCTTCATATTCTTTTGTGACAAGGTTTTTTTCTTTCTTGATGCCACATAGATTATTCTTCCAAAAATAGCAACGAATGCTTCTGTGGAGAGTTGAATTTGAGACATTATAATGGAAAATCTTCCCAAAAGGCAGGGCAGCTATGGAAAAGCAAGGGATAGATGCATAATGTGAGAGAAAATATGCAAGCTGTTGATGTTATTAAGCAGCATTGGGCTGCTTCTTCCAGCACAGACACTTCGAGATGATTCAAATTAAATGATAGTCTTTCGGCTATTTAATTTATACTAGCTTGATTTAACTTATGAGGGCCGACCCTCTTTAAGTTCATGAATATTATTTATTGGGCCGACCTCTTTGGTATTTATTGTAATTTATTTTTTCTCCTAAGGTGGCCGACCTAATTGAGGAAGTACCTCATTTTGTATAAATACAAGGTCGACCTTGTTCATTTGATCATCAAGTTCAATCAGCATAATTCACATTCCTACAGAAGTTCACACTTGAGCAGCAAAGCATCATCTTGCAGCAGCAGGCCGATTTCAAGGAGAAGCATACTCAATTGTATCTTTGCATCTAGGAGAGGCGCTATTATTCATTGTATCAAATTTGGCCATGGGCTGGGCTTGAGTTGTAAGCAGATTTCTGCTCTTATTTTATCATTATATAAGAGACATATTTGCTGGGTTTTTCTCCCTCAAGAGGAGGGTTTTCCCAGGGTATCTTGCTGTGTTTATTGTCTTATTTGTTGCAATTTTCTGAGTGCTTTCAGTTGTTTATCTAATCTTTAAAACACTAACATGGTATCCGAGCGGGTTTGAAGGAGATCGTGATCAGATCTATTTTGCAGCACTCTCCTTAACCTCTTTTTTGTCTATCTCTATTTTGTCAAGATGGTAAATGGTCTGAAAATTGAGGATAGACTTGAAAGAGCTTCTAATTACACATCATGGAGGTTCAGGATCATGCTCACCTTGGAAGAGAATGATTTGGCTGAGTTTGTGGAAACCAAAGTCCTCGAATCTGAGGAGGAAGAAGAGAAGTTGCAGTGGAGGAAGAAAGACACCAAGGCAAAGAAAGTGTTGGTTGATTCCGTTAAAGATCATATTGTTTCGATTGTCTCCAAGTTGAAGACAGCAAGGGATATGTTCAAAACATTGGAAGAGATGTACGAAATCAACAACACCAGCCGAGCACTTGCATTGAAGCAACAAATTCACCATGTGAAGATGGCGAAAGGAGAATCAGTGATTGCTTATTTCATGAGGATTTCAGAATTGAGAGACCAACTCTCTACAATTGGTCACATGATTGATGAAAAAGACTTGACCATGATTGCTCTCAATGGTCTTCCGCTATCATGGGAGTCATATATTCAAGGAATCAGTGCAAGATCTGAACTTCCCAAGTTTGATCGATTGAGGGTCGACTGCATTCAAGAGGAGTCGAGGTTGGCGGCTAGAGGCGTTGGTCAAAGTTCAAAGAATGAAGATATACATGTTCTCGCCTCTCATTCGTCGAAGAAAGGAAAAGTTTGGAAGAAAGGATTCTTCAAGAGGAATTGAGATAATGGAATGATGGTACTCCAGCCTTGAAGAAAAAGAGAGACTTATCCAAAGTTCAATGTTTCCGTTGCGACAAGTATGGTCACTTTGCAAAGGAATGTCCTCTCAGGCCTAAGCAGCAGGTTGCCATTGCAAATGTTGAAGAAGTCTCTCCGCATAAGGACTCAAGTGATTATCTGTTCTATTCAGCCTTGTCAAGCAATGTAACCATCGACACCAACACTTGGCTGATTGATAGCAGTGCCTTTCGCCACATCACTAGATTTAGGGGGCATCTATCTAATTTGGTGGAGAATGATTCTAGCGAACAAGTCATTATTGGAGACGATGCTAGGTATTCTATGAAAGGAGTTGGGAACTCCTCTCTTCACTTGGATTCCAGCATTTCATTGGAGTTGAATGATGTGTTATTCGTTCTAGGGATAAAGAGAAATCTTGTCTCCATTTCAACATTGGAAGACAAGGGCTATCAAGTTGTATTTTCAGAAGGCAAAGTTCTTATATGGGCAAAGAACTCCAACATCAAGTCTGCTCGAGTAATTGGAGTTAGACAAGATTGTCTCTATAGGCTATGCACTCTTCCCCTTCAGGCTCTTGTGAATGATTTTTCTAGCGTGTGTGACCTTTGGCATCGAAGATTGGCTCACATTCACTTTCGAGCGTTACCTATCATGGAGAAGATGGTCACCGGCCTTCCGAAATTCAACTAGGAACATGAAGGTACATGCAAAGGCTGCGCCCTAGGTAAGAATACAAAAGGTACGTTTCATAGTAGTGAAAATAGATCTAAATGTATTCTTGATCTCATTCATTTTGATTTATGTGGTCCAATGTCTGTTGCATCTTCTAGTGGTTTCTTGTATTACATTATTTTTATTGATGATTACTCTAGAAAGACTTGGATTTATTTTTTGAGATCTAAAGAATCTGAGGAGGTATTAGAAAGATTCAGAGAATTCAAAGCACAAGTGGAAACCTTGTTTGGGAAAAAGATCAAGGTTTTGAGATCTAACAACGGAGGAGAGTACACCTCTGGTACCTTCCGTGATTTCTGCATTGAAGCAGGGATTAAGAGGGAGTTCAGTGTTCCTTATAATCCTCAACAGAACGGTATTGCTGAAAGGAAGAACAGGTCTATTATGGAAGTAGTTAAAGCAATGATACATGATCAAGACCTGCAAATCTCACTTTGGGCTGAGGCATCTAGGACAGAGGAGTCCCCATAGGATCTTGGAGAATAAAACTCCTAAAGAAGCATTCTTAGGGGTGAAGCCTGAAGTCAGCCATCTAAGGATCTTTGGTTGTCCAGTGTATGTTCATATCCCAAAGGAAAAGAGAACAAAATTGGAATCTTCTAGTAAGAAGGGAATTCTGGTGGGCTACAGTGAGACATCAAAAGCCTACAGGATCTACATTTCAGGTCAAAAGTCTATTGAGATCAGTCGTGATGTCACATTTGAGGAAGATGTTGCATTCAAAAGATCCAAGGGCACTCAGATGGAGATCGATGAAGAAGAGCTTCCTCAGGATATGGAAGTTGACCATATTCCTAAGAATCAGAGGGAGTCTCCATAACCTAAAGAAGATGATGATCTAGCTGAACCCTTGGAGCCTATTGATGTGCCTACAGATATTGTGATTGGAAGGAAGAGACTTCTTTGGGCCAAGAAAATGATGCAGGATGCAGAAGGTTTTGCAGCTCCAAGAGGAACCTTCAGAGAAAGTAAGAGACCTAACAAGTTCTCTGGTTATGTGGCACTGATGAGTTAGATTATCGAGTCAGAGCCTTCCAGTGTTGAGGAAGCTTCTAGTCAACAAGTATGGAAAGATGCTATGACTGAGGAGTATCAATCCATACTTAAGAATGATGTTTGGGACATCGTTCCTAGACCCGAAAGCAAATCTGTGGTGTCTTCTAAATGGCTCTTCAAGATCAAGCATGCGACAAATGGGAGCATTGAGAAGTACAAGGCAAGATTTGTGGCTAGAGGGTTCTCACAGAAAGAGGGAGTTGACTATGAAGAAACCTTTGCTCTTGTGGTTCGTTATATTTCTGTCAGAACTATTGTTGCATCTAGAGGATGGAAGATTCACCAAATGGATGTTAAGACAACCTTTCTGAATGGTGTGATAGAAGAAGAGGTTTACATTGAGCAACCCGATGGATTTGAGGTACATGGGAAGGAGTCTCATGTTTGTAAGCTGAAGAAGGCCTTGTATGGTCTTAAGCAGGCTCATCGTGCTTGGTACGAAAGGATTGATCGTTACCTATTGAGTTTGGGTTTCTCAAACAATGATGCAGATTCTAACCTCTACTTCAAGGTAATAAATGGTGAAGCATTGATTTTGGTTTCGTATGTTGATGATCTGATTCTTATTGGAGAAGAACACCTCATTCTCAAATGCAATGAGTTAGCTTCTGAATTTGAAATGAAGAATCTTGGTCTCATGCATTACTTTCTTGGCTTAGAAGTTTGGCAAAAGCCAGATGAAATGATTCTAAGTCAAGGGAAGTATACCATTAACATTCTGAATAGGTTTGGAATGATTGATTGCAAACCTATGTCTACACCTATGGAGACCAACTTACTCAAATTAAAGGAAGTTGCAAATAGTTCAAAATTGGTGGATTCTATGATGTATAGGCAGTTGATTGGTTCATTGATTTATCTAGTTAACACTAGACCTGACATCTGCTATGCAGTGAGTGCACTTAGCCAGTTTATGTGTGAACCAAGGTAGATACATCTTGTTGCAGCTAAACATATCCTGAGATACTTGCGTGGCACAGTTGGATATGGATTGAGATATTCTACAAGTGTGGATTTGGAGCTGTATGGCTTTACTGATTCTGATTGGGCAGGGTGTGTCTCAGATCGGAAGAGTATCTCTGGTTGTTGCTTCAGTTTGGGATCTGCTATGATATCCTGGTGCAGCAGGAAGTAGTCTTCAGTGGCATTGAGTACAACCGAGGCGGAGTACATTGCAGCTTGTATGGCAGCTCGTGAAACAATGTGGCTTCATAAGCTCCTAGCAGGATTGTTTGGACAATCAGTGGAGCCTACCATCATTCATTGTGATAACCAGAGCTGTGTGAAGCTTTCTGTCAATCCTGTGTTTCATGACAGAACAAAGCATGTTGAGATCAAGTACCATTATATTAGAGATATGGTATTGAGGAAAGCTATACAGTTGAGGTATATGAGCACTGATGAGTAGACGACAAACATTCTCACCAAGCCCCTCAACAGGATTAAGTTTGTGTACTTTCGAGAAAAGCTTGGTATGGTGGAGAATGCAGCCTTGACTGAGAAGGAGTCTCAGTATTAGTGATCCTCTTTAATGAGTTCTTCTCTTAGGAGAAGTTCGAGGTGAAATCCCTTGTTAATCTTCTCTTCAAGAGAAGTTTGAGGTGAAAGCCCTTGTTCCACCCTCTGGGAGAGCCATGGTGGATGTCATGTGTGTGACTCCATGATAGCATCACGTGAGGGAGTCCGTGATGATTTTCTTGTATTTGTGTTTCACCCTCTGGGAGAGCCATGGTGAAGGTCATGGTGAGGTGACAACATCACATTGAGTGATGAGCACTTGTACATACCATCTATGGAGGTAGCCATGATGGTTGATATCACGATGAGGTGATATCTTATTTGCTTTCACAATGAGGTGATAAGCTCCTATATCACTATGAGGTGATATGTTCTTGTGCAGCTGGAAGTATCATCCCTAGCTAAGAGGGAGTGTTGATATTATTAAGCAGCATTGGGTTGCTTCTTCCAGCACACACACTTCTAGATGATTTAAATTAAATGATAGCCTTTCGGCTATTTAATTTATACTAGCTTGATTTAACTTATGAGGGCCGACCCTCTTGAAGTTCATGAATATTATTTATTGGGCCGACCTCTTTGGTATTTATTGTAATTTATTTTTTCTCCTAAGGTGGCCGACCTAGTTGAGGAAGTACCTCATTTTATATAAATACAAGGTTGACCTTGTTCATTTGATCATCAAGTTCAATCAACATAATTCACATTCCTATAGAAGTTCGCACTTGAGCAGCAAAGCATCATCTTGCAGCAGCAGGCCGATTTCAAGGAGAAGCATACTCAATTGTATCTTTGCATCTAGGAGAGGCGCTATTATTCATTGTATCAAATTCGGCCATGGGCTGGGCTTGAGTTGTAAGCAGATTTCTGCTCTTATTTTGTCATTATATAAGAGACATATTTGCTGGGTTTTTCTCCCTCAAGAGGAGGGTTTTTCCAAGGTATCTTGCTGTGTTTATTGTCTTATTTGTTGCAATTTTCTGAGTGCTTTCCTTTGTTTATCTGTTTTTAAAAACACTAACACAAGCAATGGACTCCACAGATCAGAACTCTTAGATACATCTAATTTTAATCCATCGAGACATCTTGTTTCCACTTGAATACTCTTTAGTAATCTTTTGAGCTACCTAAATTATAGCTTTTCTTTAAAATGCATGTGTATATTGCCTATTTTTAGAAGTTAAGGCACAAGATTTGAGTTTGCCATTTAACATACATTAAATTTGAAATAAATCCCAAAGTGAATAAAATTTAAGCATTGAAATTTGTGACTATTTCTATACTAATTATTTCTCTTTGTTTCTCATAATTATAAATTATTCAATGCTTCTTTTCTTTGTCTATTTTACCAATAGGCTTTACTTGATAATCTGATAAACTAAACTAACCCTTTTAGTCATATGAAATTTCTCTTCTTGTCTATCTGTTTGTGTTGAACTCTCTCTCTCTCTCTCTCTCTCTCTCTCTCTTGTCAATCATATTGCTGGACTCGTATTAAAGTTGTATTTACCTGATGGCTCAACTCCTTGTCGGTTTGGATTATCATGTATATTCCTATGCTTTTGTTTATGAATGTTTGCAGAAACTAATCATATTTTTAAGGCTTGTGTAGGTATTGTGCTGGGAAAGCAGCAACCACTGATGCTTATCAAACTCCTACTACTCCTCCCATTGGGTGTACACCAGTTCATTTAAATCTTGTGGTATGCATTGTTTATGAGCATTTCTCTTTCATTTGTTTGATTTGAAAATCATTTTCTTGCAATATGTATCATGGCTAATGGTTGCTATCACATGAAAGCAATTCAATATGATTATTGCATTTTTTTCCCAGGGACGATTTTTGTAAAAAATCTTGGCAGTATTATAATTTATGGCCTATTTGAGGATTAAAATCACTTATAATACATGTATTTTGAGGTCTTTGATTCATGTGAAATACAAAACTAGAAATTCAATTTTATAGATTTTTAACACTTGCAAGTAGTGTTATTGAAGACAATATATCAAAGTGCATGGTATGCTTTGTCTATGAATTTCAAAATTAGAGAATCATTGTCATACACTACATATTTCTTGATAGAAAAGATGTTGTGAGCTTATTGTTTTATTCCTGAAAACATAACTGATATTATTTTGAGGTTGATGAGCACACACTGTTGGAGTTAATGGTGACTCCTCAACATCCCTAGGAACAGTTGCTAGACCAAAATATCTTCCACAAGAGAGAAAATGACAAGAATACTTTCTTCAACAATGTAAGTTGAATATTTGATTGAATAATGGTTGAATATGCAAATGTACAGGAGATGCCTTGCTTATAAAGGCAAGGTGAAACATAGGATTAAACAAGATCATGGCAAGTGTCTTAATCGTATAACATGAGATATCTAACAACCTAACTACCTAGGAATCAAACATTACAAGCTAGATAAGATAAGTTCTAGAAAAACCAACTAAGGCCTCTAGAAGGAATCTTATATCCTAAGTAAACTTAACATGTGAATATGTCCCCTAATTCCGTAGTAAGTGAATTAGCTAGGTACAAGACATTTATTCACACCAACACCCCCCTTTAAGTGCAACTTAGGGAGAAGATTATTATTATTTAAACTATGCGAAGGCTATGAAGATGGAGATGGGTCTTGACTACTAGGCCATGTTAGGTACCCATTTACAAATGCAAATGTAAATGTAATCAATCTCTCACAAACAAAGAAAAGGAGAAAACTTTGTGGGACAAAACTCCTCTTCAAAAGAGAAAACAAAACAAAACAACATGATGTATGGAGGACTCAATGATACCCCCCAAGGACTACATCCATCATGTATATACAATCAATGACTAGCCCATAAGAGGGAAAAAGAGAGACAAGATATTCCCCCCATAATGAAGAATCTTCAATGTCAATGAAGAATGCCTAAAAACAAAAGATGATCCAATGTCTACAGGCAACACATCTTCCCTTAGGAAGAAACAAATCCATAGGTTGATGAAGAAGCCACTCCATGCCAAACTGAAAGGAGGAAGAATGAAGTCTCAAAATATATGCCTCTGAAAATTGAGGAGTCTCGAAGCTTGAATAAGCCACAACCTAATTATGGTCAAAACCAACCAAGAAACATGACAAATCAAGAGAGTGAAGAGACTCATGAATGTCAATCTCCAAGGACAAAGATGTTGGGATAACAATTGTGCTGAAACTGTCATCTAAGAGGAGAGAAACCCCCTCAAATGTGTCTTCCAAATCTGTAGTGTGAGACTCCACAAACAAGTTAGAAATACTTATCGCATACTCATCCCACAAAGCAAGATCTGAAAAACTATGATCATCCTATTGAATAGAAGCATTAATGGCTGAAGAAGCAGGAGGTGGAGGAGTAGGAAGCTTAGCACTGGTCTCTAGAATACCAAGGTTTAGATGACCAAACTTCTCCTCACAAACATGGTTCACACTTAGTGAACATTATCTTCTTTTGAAGCAAAATGTGAAAAGGAATACAAACGAGATGAATGGTCAACCATCCCGATAGCAACAATGTCCCTAGTCTCCAAGCCCCTTATGTACACTCTATCAAGAGTGAACTCAATTGTTTTACCTTGACCACCATGGGTAATTTGATAAACAAAAAGGAGATTAGTGGACAAAGCAGGAACACAAAGTACATCATTGAAAGTGCCCTCTCCCATGTCAATAGAACCCGTCCCACTTACCTTCACATAAGTCTTGTTACCCATCAAAATATGAGGTGAATTACAAGGCTCAAAAGAAGAGAATCCCCATAAAAGATGCCATATGATGAGATGCTCTTGAATCAAGAAGCCATTTGTTAGATTCAAGACTCGCATAGGCCAAGAGTGCTTGTCCTTTCATTTTGTTCAAACCAGTGGTATATCTTGTATTCTTTGACTATAAAGATGAAGGGGCTGCCGATTGAGATGCTGAAGAAGAAGAAGGCACTGATGAGGGCAGCTGTATGTTATTCTTTTGAAGGTGTGTGAGCTCATCAATCTTCTTATTATAACATCTATGCTCATCATGTCTTAGCCTTTTTACAATATGCACATTTGAACTTCTTTTCAGATGATTCCTCTTTAGAAGAGGGAGTGGACTTAGGAGTACTATGTGAAGGTGAATCTTTACCTTGCTCATTAGATTTGGGGACCTTATTCTGCTTCTTACCTCTACCACTTGAATCCTTTGTATCCTTTGCAAAAAGAGCATGGGACGTGGAAGACTTCAATGTGCCCATGTGTACCAACTTTGCTTGTTCCCTTGTGAGTTGAGCTGCAAATTCATCAAGAGAAGGCGTTTTGTATGCATTGCCAAGGGCATCCATTGTAGCGTAGAATGTAGAAACAAATATTGAATAATCAGGACCAAGCTTAGCAGAAATAGAAAGAATCAACTATTCATCTTCTTTAGTGACCCTACAATTAGATAACTCCAACCTAAGAGAATTGAGCTTAGAGAAGAAGTCTTGGATATTGTCAAAATCTGAAGGATTAAGACCCATCAGTTCATTCTCCAACTTAAATTTCCTCATTTTATTTGGCTTACCAAAGAGATCCTCTAAGATAGTCCAAACTTGATTAGGATGTGTGCAAGATGCAACATGATATCTAAGATTTGGAGAAATGGACAAAAGAAGAGTACCAAGTGCTTCATCCCTTCTATCAAACCATTTTCTTCTTTCTGCAGCTCCTGTAGGTTTTGGATCTTGGCCAAATGTGATTCTTTGGAACTTCAATTTTAACAATAACATCCCCATTTGTGATTTCCATTCATGATAGTTATATGGGGTTAAAAGTACAACTTTTGGCAAATCCATGATAAAATCAGATATTACTATAGAGGAACAACAAATTTCCCTTCACAATACAAGCAATTAACCCCTTAGTCCCAAACAAATTGACACTTTTTTGCAAATTTAAAACAATGTATCCAAAAGTACCAAATCAGCTTCAAATTGAAATTTTGGAAACAAACTTGCAAAAAGTGCATGGATAGAACTGTAGTGCTCCTGAATACCTTCCTGATGCCGCAAATTTTGGGAAAAACAAAGTCTGAAGCAAAAAGATGTGAGCTCGGAGGCTAGAAAACAAGATCTGGTTTCAACTTGGGAAAAATGGCACAAAACTCAAAATCTTTGCAAAACACCTACACCACTGAAAAATTGGGATCGCTAGCTTTTCGACAATATTTTGTTTGAAAAAATTCGCCTCTGTATGTGAAAGCTATGAAAATTTGAAAAAAAAAACGCTAGTTTAGGGCACTTGGGGGCTAAATTAGGTAATTAAAGGCTAAGTTGGTGCAAATATTTAGCTCATGGCACTTAAAGTTGTGGTCATCAATATGACCTTATCCTTTGTCGGCGCAAAAAAAGGGCACCGCCTGTAGGCGGTGGCATGGTGGTGCCCCAACGGTGGTGGCTCCGTGCGCCACCAAGGTTAACACCCGCACGGCTAAGCCTTGACCGGGCTGCCAAAAAATACACCGTTGGCCTTAACACAATTTTAATGTTAAAAATAAACGTCGACCAAACTTTTTCAAAACAAGTTTTTTTAATTAAATAAAAAACTCTACGATGTATTAAATGATTCGTATCAATAGATTCTGTGATGGGATGGCGACGTACTGGGCGATGGGACCTGCACAGTACAACGACCTACGCAGAATATGCCCAGAATATGACACCCAACTTTAATAATTTTTGCCTGATACAATACAAAATTTGCCCCAAATTTTTAATCAAACTTGCAGAAAAATATTTTTAAAAATTTGCCCAGAATATGCCCAGAATATGACACCCAACTTTAATAATTTTTGCCCGAAACAATACAAAATTTGCCCCAATTTTTTAATCAAACTTGCAGAAAATTTTTTTTTTGTGAAAATTGAAAAATTGTACCACCTAGGTGGGCTGTACAACCTGCTTGGGCAATTTTTTGTGCCTCAAAAACAACGTTTCCAAATATAGTTGAATTTATATCAAAATTCGTATCTCGGACCTCCTGATCACAATGGCGAGGTCGATTTGGGCTCAAAGAGCCTCAAAATTTCAGCTACCTCCAAATCTTGCAACTAAAACCCTTAAATTGAAAACCTCATAGATCAGGCAAAATATAACCAAATTTGACGAAATGAAAGGCAAATCTGACTTTCTTTGACGTCCTAGATTCGATCGTGAGGTCCTTGAAATCCCAAAATGCATCCAGCAAAATCTTCAAGCCAACATGAAACCCTCAGATCTGGGAAGGAATCTGCAACACTGGAGCTCTGATACCATGTAGGAGTTAATGGTGACTCTTCAACACCCCCAGGAATAGTTGCTAGATCAAAATATCTTCCACAAGAGAGAAAATGGCAAGAATACTTGCTTCAACAATGGAAGTGGAATATTGATTGAATAATGGTTGAATATGCAAATGTACATGAGATGCCTTGCTTATAAAGGCAAGGTGAGACATAGGATTAGACAAGATCATGACAAGTGTCTTAATCCTATAACATGAGACAACTAACAATCTAACTACCTAGGAATCGAGTATTACAAGCTAGATAAGTTTTAGAAAAGCCAACTAAGACTTTTAGAAAGAATCTTATATCCTAAGTAAACTTAACATGTGAATATGTCCCCTAATTCCCTAGTTAGTGAATTAGCTAGGTACAAGACATTTATTCACACCAACACACACTTATACGAGGGAGGAGGGTGGAGCGTGTTATGGGCCCACCACACTTCTGCTGCACCTTTTATTGTATATCTATTAATCATTGCTGTTAATTAATCACTCCTTTTATGAATAAATCACTCCTATTTATTATATCTATTGCTCCTCATATAAATTGCTCACCTCATAACATATAAATCGCTGCACTATTCTCATTAGTTGTTGCCTTTATTCATCATTAATCTCTGCCTTTGTTCATTATATAATCGCTGCTTTATTAATCCATGCTTACTTCACTAATCTTTGCCTTTTAACTTTCCATATTAGTTAGACATTCCTTGCTTTAACTTGACTGACTAATATGTATTGTAAGAGTAAACACGTCCATTGTATGATCATATAGAGTGGAACGATTAGTGGCCTTTTGGCCTATGGCCATAGCGACAATTAGTGATTTTCTTCTTAAACTAATGATCTCCTCTTTGACATCAATGACATCAATTATTGTGACGTTGATTTTCCTGTTGACATCAATGCCAATATTTCTAACAGAGGTTTGCTAAGCATCTATTTATAATGGAATTTTTCTTTTGATTCAAATACCAAGAGGAAATGATAAATTAAAACTATAATGAAAAATGTCTATCAATATTGGATTGGAGGTTTCAATAGGAGTACATTTATAAATTATTGGGCTATCAAAAACTATTAATTTTAAAAAAGCTACGCAACATTGAATCAAAATGAATGGCATTAATTTATTAAACACAAACATATATTGAAATATTGGAAACATATAGTGGGTCCTTTGGACAGATTTCTTTTGTATTGATAAAAATTCTATCTAGCTTTAAAGGCATATCTTATTTATAGGGGATGGTATACAAATGTGATTAATGACTAGAGACTTACAAACCCCTTAGTAGAATGTTTTCAAAACATGTGATCATAGAATTCTAAATATGCCCCTTTTATAATTTACTCCCTTTCTTATTCTTGTAATGCCCTTTCACTATCCATATTTTACTAGAATTTTCTTGGGCAGGATCTAGAGAGTTAGATTTTTGAGTAGTATTTACTATTTTTCCCTGAAATTGAAAATTCCATCATTTCAATACTAAGTGCAAAAAAAATATTTGAAATTCCAGATTTTATTCAGTTAAAAGCTTAATAAAATAAAATTTAATTGGATATGACTTTCAACTACTTCGCTATGTACAAATTTATTACAAGGTGTTAAATCCAGAAGAATTCGACAAGTTTGAATTTGCTATGTTTATGTTCGATCCTTGTTAAACAAACATTTATTGATTTCTATGTTTGCACTAGAGGATCCGATCGCTCATAAGTAAGGGTAAGGAGAGGCACGACTCAAGGTGAAGAGGTGCGGCTTTCATGTTAGTCCCTTCGTCAAAACAACCGACGATTAGTCACTTTAGTAAATCAAACTTAATTTAATATGTAAGTGCGATCTGTGAATACATCATTATATTCTTCTAATGCAGTTCGAAATCCTATACTTAGATATGGAGAGTTCGATATAGATGACGATGATGCATAAATGCAATCATCATTTATATCTGACCGTAGCTATCAATCTTCAACACTCCCTCTTAGCTAGGGAAGATAACTCTAATCAAGTACATAGTGATATCACCTAACTCATGATATTAGAAGATATGAAATGCTTCTGAAAGTGTCAAGTCACATGACATTCTTCATAACACATCTTCACTATGGTATGTGCACTGACATCAAGGCTCATGATGTCTACCATAGAATTCATGGCTTATCCACGGATACATTTATCCACCATGATTATCTCATAAGGATCATAATGATCTTCAAATGATATCAAGTCTCATGATATCTATCAAAAATGTCCAAGAGATACTATCATGACATATCCATAGATATCAAGTCATATGATATCTATCATGATAGTTCAACTAATCATTGTAAAGGCGTCACCTTACCATGTCAAACTGTTCATTATCGAAAGATCGTCACCTTTCAATAATGCACACAAAGGGGGTGAGCCCATACAGTCATGGAGTCTCTCACATTACAGAAGAGTTTACACATTAAACATCTTTAAAACATATTAGTACAAAATAAACAATTTACGGAGCCATACTGCTTCTCTTGCTCCCATAGAGGCTGAAATATATTTGGCTTTTGTTGTACTTAGTGGCTACACCAGGATATCATTGTAGACCTCAACCTGAAACAACACCCAGAGATACTCTTTCGATCATCTTCTTTAGGTTCAGTAAGCTCCCTTTGAATCTTCAAGCACTTGCATCAACCTCCTGACTTTATCGTCCAAGATTGCCTGCAACACTTGCTTTAGAGAAATGGATTCCAACGCACACCTCTGTGGAGATTCAGGGTTGTCCTTTTCAACCTCATCCCAGATCCCTCTATTATAAATAGGTTTGCGGAGCTACCAATGTTAAATCCAGGTTGACTGACTTGAGTAATTCTGTTCTCAATTGCTGAAAAGGTACTTCAAGGATTTAGCATCAACACTGCAACCCTTACAGAATCATAGAGCTCCCTCTTAAGGTTAATTCTTCCCTTTTAAGAGATGTCTTCAGTCATTTATTCCGTCTCATGGCTGCAAGTAGTGTCTCTATTGTTTTCTTCTTTTGAGAGCAATTTCTTAGTCCATCCTAATGCACATTAAGAAGAGATTCCTTAATAGTTCATATGAGTCAACTATTCTGAAGAGAAATACAAATGCTAGAAGCATACAAGATTCACTTATCCAATGTTATATCATGAATTAATGACTACATAAAATATTCTTGAGCAGTATTAAGGACATGAAACACTTATCTCTCAATCATGATTCATTTCTAGGCACATCAATCATACAAAGGAATAGCTTGTTTTCAGCAAGCTCCATCTCATTTGTGGATTTGAGGGAAGACGCCATCTGTTGGGTTGAGACGTCATCTGTCAAGGCTAAGACAAGTCTATTTTTACTTGTGCAATTCTTCCCTTGGCGGCTACCATCACATAGGGGCAACAATTGCATCTACTGAATAAGTCGACTTGGGTTGGAGACATCAACATCAACTATCAACAAATTCCAAGGAAACATCTTCTTGGCATAGGTGGCACCATGTTTTCAGGCATTGCTTTTGGATGCGGCCATGCCAACGAAGAACAAGGAGTCTCTCAGGGCGTTGGTCTTGTGGGTCTGGGAAGAGGTCCTCTCTCACTCATCTCACAATTGGGCTTCAAGGTAAACAAGTTCTCTTATTGTCTCCTGTCTATCACCGCCCCTCCTTCATAGACCAGTCCTTTGTTTTTCCAGTGAGGGTGCTTCTCTGAGCGGAGGCAGCACTGTGACACTCATCAAGAATAGTGCCATTCCCACTTTCAGGTATATACCTATTACAGGAATCACCCCCAATAGTAAGGCTGTAGATATTCTAGGTGGAACTTTTGGTCTGCAATCGGATGGTAGTGGAGGTATGATCATCGACTCTGGAATCACCCTTACTTATCTTCTACAGGCTGCTTACTTTCCTCTAAATCTGTGAAACCTCTTACCTATCTCCTACAATTGCTATCGAAACTCCGTCGAGGATAGCATACATCAAATGGAGAAACTCCGGACTGGCTAATTCTATCAGGAATAGAGATAGTTGCTTGGAGTGATTTCTGTTTGGCTCGTGGCTATGTAGCCTCTGGCTCTTGCCACTCTCCACTATCATATCATTCTGACGGCACCTTCAGAGAAACGCGTTTGCAGTTAAAGAATTCACGACATCATCTCCAGGAATTTTACTATTGTGAAACTTTCACTATCGAGTGTCATCTGTCTCCAAGCCGATAGGGCTGGTTCCATTATCTTTCGCGGGTTTCTTACATGCGGTTGCCATGCCCCGTCTTGCCGTTTTCTTTCGGCATCCTCGCTGTGGCTTTCTGCACCCTCTTCCTTGCATTCACCTTTTGCAGAAGTGTTTACTGCGGATGCTGGTCACCTCTCGACCATTTTCTTTTGACATCCTTCATTAGTATTCTGCACAAGTCTTTTCGCATTGTGTTTTTGCGAACATTTAATTTCGGAGGCTAGTGTCTCGGATGCCGTCCGATGGCTCTTCCCCAAGCGGCATGTCTGCATAATATCTCCGCAAGTGGCCTTTTCTATTCGGAGTCCCGTAAGTCATTTTCCGCAACCACCATTTGGTGATATGTTTGGCTACATCAAATTGTGAGGTCGATGCTATCATCAAAACCGAGCCATTTGGATGGCAGATTCAAGTAAAATGCTGAAACACTCTAATGGATTAATACAGAGAAAATCATTCTCCCAATATGACATCTTAGCCCAATGTTTAGATCGAACAACACATTCAATGTTTAGATTGAATCTGGAGGCCTGAGGATTGAATAAGCCTGAAGCAAAACTGATCGGATCTTTCTTATACTGGCTCTGATACCATGTTAAATCCAGAGGAATTCGACAAGTCTGAATTTGCTATGTTTATGTTCGATCCTTGTTAAACAAACATTTATTTATTTCTATGTTTGCACTAGAGGATCCGATCGCTCATAAGTAAGGGTGAGGAGAGGCACAACTTAAGGTGAAGAGGCGCGACTTTCATGTTAGTCCCTTCGTCAAAACAACCGACGATTAGTCACTTTAGTAAATCAAACATAATTTAATATGTAAGTGCGATCTGAATATACATCATTATATTCTTCTAATGCAGTTCGAAATCCTATACTTAGATATGGAGAGTTCGATATAGATGATGATGATGCATAAATGCAATCATCATTTATATCTGACCGTAGCTATCAATCTTCAACACAAGGCAATATTTGCATCATTTGTAGTCAATGAGAATGAATACTGAGTGGATATAAAAGAGAGTTGAAGCTACAAAATGAGATTTCACTTTGGTAGATGAATTTGGAATGCATCAGAATTCTTGCATTGAACTTTGATCTACAGTTTAGCTTGTGAATGTGTTAAAAAAATGCTATTGCAAATTGAGGTGTTTATGTTTTTAATTTATTTTATACTCAATATAAACTTTAAAACAAAATATCATCTTGTTGATTTGCAAGTGATCACTTTTCTTTTTGATAATATAGTGAGGGTTCTATTGAGGCCCTAGCCGAGGAAAGAAGACAACCCACAGAGAACAAACCAAGATTGCATTTGTGGTAGATTAAACAAACTATGCTGTAATCCAACAACCCAAAAGAACTAAAGAAATGAAACCACCACCACTAAGGGCATCTACCAAACAAGCGAATACTAGCACATCTCTCAAAACAACAACTCCCAAAATGAAGGAGATCTAAACAACAAACCCTAGCCTGCACTATAGGAATCTAGACCAAGCCATTCTTCTTATGAGATTTGGGAATCATCTGGTTGAAAGCTTTCTTTATTGAAGAGGATTTTGTTGTTTGAAACTACGATCCATTGCTTCACAAGAGGGGCCAACATCAAAAGAGCATGAGAAGCCAAGGAAGCAAGGCCAGGCCTGCAGGAGAGGAAAGTTGAATATCACCCAGGTAATCTGAAGATGACAAATGCATCTACTGCAATGATTGTGTAATGTCCCCTTTTTGGGATTACCCTAAATCTGCCCTAATTTATCAATTTCAAGTGATCACCTTGGTTTTGGGGTGTTTATATTGTGAGTAGGCCCCTCTAAAACAGAGTTAGAGAATATTTACAAGATGATATTAATCAGAATGCATATAAGAAAATCAAAGAGAACATGGTTAGGGATACAACAATAGTTGAAAAACTTGGACTCGGCAATAAGTCGACAGGCCCAAAAATTTTGAAAACTCGGGACTCGGCAAAAACTCGGGGAAAAACTCGGCAATAACTCAGCAAATTTATCTAACATTTGAAAATAATCTTCAAAAACACACATAAACTGAATTTGTAGAACATATTACTGATTTCATCATATAAACCTAACAAAAACGAGACAGCATCAAAAATTAAAAACAAGGTCATCCATGATTCCATTTAAATTTTAAAATTCTTTTCATAATGCAATTTCATAAAGAGAAACTAATAACGGTCATTCTCTTGTCGTTACAAATATAATAATATATATTATATAAGTCTTATAAGACATAAGTATTTAAAAATTTGATTTTTTTTTTAATTTTTAAAACTTATAATTTAATATATTTGTAAAAAAAATATATATTATATAAGACTTAAGTATTCAAAAAAATAGAAAAAATTATTTTATTTTATTTTTAAAACATAATTTAATATATTAAACTTATAATTAAATTATTAAACTTATATAATATATTAATTTTTTTTACAAATATATTAAATTATAAGTTTAAAAAATACAATAAATTAATAAAATTCAATTTTAAAATTACTTACATCTATATAATATATTAATTTTTTTTACAAATATATTAAATTATGTTCTAAAATTAAAAAAATTATAAATAATCTTTTAATGGTTAATATTTTAAAAAAATATTCTTTAAAATTTTATATCTTTTAATGTTCAATATTTACAGATCAATAAATTAAAAAAAATTAATAAAAGAAGTTGGATCGACGGGAGAAATTGTGATTCGCGTTTTTTGTAGAAGACTCGAAAAAATAAAAAATGAATTCACACAGAAAAAAAATTGCAAAATACTTGTCGCCGTTTTTTTTGCCGTCACGTCTTCTTCTGCCATCACCGTTTTTTCTCTGGCCGCGTGGTTTTCCAATTTCTTTTGCTCGTTATTTTCTTTGCCCTCGTTTTTCCCTGCTCCTTCGTTTTTCTTCTACGGCGTGAATAAAATGAAATGACTGGCAGCTAAAATCTTTTCTATTCACTAAAAATTTAGGGCAAATGAAATAAAAAACTTAACCGCATTTTTTTTAACCGCGTTTTTGTCTGAGATGCACGATTTTTCGCGTTTTTAACAAGTTTAATTGCTGCGCGTTTTTCCTTTTACTCGGCAGCGAGTTAATATGCGATTTACTCGCCCAATGAATTTTTGCACAATTACTCGCGAGTTATGCGAGTTTTAGGCGGTTTTTTTAACTATGGATACAATACCTATTTAGACCTGCAAATATATTAGTAGACATTTGACAATATCATAATAAAATACATTGAATTTCTTTAGATGTTCTAGTTCATGTTATTTAGATGGCCTGATAGCATGCCCAAGAAACCCTCTACCCTAGGCCCAAGAGCAGTACACCCCTCTTGGCCCATGTGGCCCTTGCCATCCATATGGGTGGGGTACCTAGTGAGGCGTCCTATCACTTTTCCCCTAATCAGAACCATTATTACTTAATTATGTAGGGGGTTTGAGGGTGCAACTACAGTAGGGTGTCTTGAGCAGTCATTCCCTCTAAGCCCAAGAGCAGTACAACCCTCTTGGCCCATGTGGCCCTTGCCATCCATATGGGTGGGGTACTTAGAGGGTGACCCACACGCTGTTCCCCTTCCCGTAGGTCCTCAACTCCCCTATTATGGCTAGTGTTTGCAATCAGATATTATGAATATCAATCTCTAATCAATGAACATTATTCCATAATATGAATACACAGATTCTGATCTTGATTACTAAATCAATGACACAGATCCATTATTCATTTTAGCAATAATTGATAACTCAGATTTATGCAAATATACAGAGTTGTTATCATCATGACTAATAATATATATATATATATATATATATATATATATATATATATATATAATTGCATACCATAGTAAGATATAACACACTGGAAGAATAATAAACATAAATCACAGAATATATATCTGCATACAATAGTTAGATGGGGCCTATCATAAGAAGAATAAATATAAATAACCAATAACTACGATACACATGCCACAATCCACTGTTATTCCCGATGATCAGATTTTCAGACAATATCTTCTTTTAAATGATTCTTTGTTCAGAGTATATATCCCTTTTACTATCGATTATCTCATACTCACCTGTTGGCTGCTATACTCATAAGGATATCCAAAATTCTGGTTTCTTTCTCCTCCTCATGGTTATTTGATGAGAATAATAAATATAAACAACAAAATATAAGTGAGTATATAATTATTATAATAGATATATCACAATAATATAATTAGATGTCCAATAGAATAAATGGTATGTATAATCTGATTATTCCAAAATGACACAAATAACATCACTAGAATTACTAGTAATCCATATGTATAATTATTATTACACTATTATTTAAATCCATATTTAATTTCATAAGATGTCAAACTTATTATTATTTAACTCATAAAGTATTTGCTAATTGTCTTTATCTAAATCCTCAATGTATTTATCAAACTGACTATTTGAATTCAAGTAATGTTAAAGTCTACCATAGATATAACAAATAAATACAAACATACAATAGCATACAATAATTATAATTAAACTTACCACAGTTTGCTGCTGTTGTTGGTGATCAGATTTTCAGAGAGTATGATTCTCTGTCAGAATATATTCTTTCCCTTATTCCTTCTTTTCAGCCCGATGACCCCCTTTACTTTGAAACAGACCCTCCTAAAGTATTGATCTGGCTTGGGAGTCATGTCTTTTCTTGGTCAGACGTGTCCCTTGGTCAGATCGCTGTCACTTTGAAGGTCAACCGGTGCCTCTTCAGAAATCGATTTTGGTTTCTTAATTACTGCATTTAACTATTGAAACATGCTGATAACAGGGATCGATACCCTCTTAAGGCTTGGTTTTATATTTTAATAATAATCATAATCAGATAATATATAATATCTATCAATGATGATTATGAATATAATTTTGGATTGCTGTGGATTGTTATTATTATTTTGATCCTATTTAATTTAATTTTTATTTATATTATAATGATTATAAATATTGGAATGGTTAATATTTATATTTATGTATATTTTAAATAATCTGTGTTGTTATTTTTATTTATTTATTTTTAATTATTTGTGAACATTTATTTATCTATAAAACATGATATTTATTTGTTTATAAAACATAGGCATGATCAGGTATTAATGATTGTAAATATTAATTTATTCTATTTGATAATATTATTCATAATATTTAGGATTCTAATATTTAAATGGTAATTACTTATTTTTATAATTATAATATTATCTTGAGAATTATAATTATAATAATGATGTTTAGACATCAATTACTTAGATTTATATTTTATTCGATTTTGTTATTTGTATTTCAATATCTCATATTTAACATTACAATTTCGGGGACATGACAGATTGTGGCGAGCTCGAACACAAACTTGAAGGGGAAGCACCCTTTAGAGAACCTGAGGCATCTGGGGTGCTCCTGAACCAAACCGCTCTTGGGATGGGCATGCGGACCAGTATACAAGAGCCCGATAACACAAAGATAAACCAAATTTGGCTAGAGATTTTGAAATCTACAAGCCAAACCTAAATTAGAATAATGCTTTTTGTCCTCTAACGCATCTAGGCCCAAAACTAGCAACACAATTGTTTTTGATTTCTGCATCAAATGAGAAGCAAAATAGTTGTGAGACTTGCCTCACATTCTGAACTCTTGCCAAAATGCAGAAAAGGGAAGAGAATCAATAACTATGCTAGCCTTGGCAGCCATAACCCCATACTTAACCTTAATAGCAATGACAAGAGAACACCGTTCTGATTAGGGTATCACTTACAACCCCCATTGAATACCTTCCTTACAAAACCAAAAACAAAAACCCCCTTTGCCTCTTTTGCCTAAACTTTCTGTTTGACCTTCTTTAAGGAGAGAAACAAGAAGCTCGAGCTACAAAATGATTTGCATGGCTATAAACAAACCCAATAGACTCCACAATGCCATATAAATCCAATCTCAAGAAGGCATCAACCACCTCCATGTTTGTCCTTTCCACCCTTAGGGACAAATGCCACTAATCGTCGTACTAAATTCCATGAACAAAGTCTACATTAGACTTATCTATAACTGAAAAAATCATTCTAGCCTCTTCAATGAGGACCTTAAAAGGGAATTTCTCCTTTACTCATTTGTCTTTGTCTAGCTGCAGCAATGATGGGAACAACATGACAAACTAGCCAGCCAGAACCCAAAAAGCTAGCAAAAGGCAATATGTTTGTAGTTTTAATCAGATTAGGAGCATTAAAACATTGAATACGACCTTATATAAAGAACATGGGTACTACTTTTGGCTACATAATGGTCAAAGAGTGGTGTTCAAGATTTCAGAGGACCAAAAAGTAACCTTGTCCTTGACTAAAGAGCAGTGAATGAGAACTTAAGCTGTGCTCTCAGTTGAAAGAGATCCCAAAGTATGCCAATTGTCTAGAAAAGAGTTAGACATTGAGAAATAAGTTGTTCAAGTTCACCCCACATTAGCTAGAGACTCTATTGGCTTGTTTAACTCATGAAAGCAATCCTTGAAATTTAAGTTCTCAAATTTAGTTGCTGCATCTGGCTTCCTAAACTATGTGATTGGTCTTCTAGTTGGGCATCCTTACCCTCAACATCACCTTAATAATAATTAGCGAGTCCCCTTCCACTATTAAAGAGGGGAGCTAAAGGAAAAGTGTTATTTCAAGACCTTTAACTAGCTCGAGTGCCTTTGCTTCATTGTTAGTGACTAAGGGGATATAGTAAGCACTAGCAAAAACCGGCTTCCCTCTCTAATCTTGAATCAAGCAGCCCATGCATGCAAGACTAGGATTCCCTTGTAATGTCCCTTTCTTGCTCATAGCCAATCTGAGCTTCCATTAGCCTATTCTAGTTCTCGTAGGCTAAGTGGATTTGGTTAGGGGACTTTGGCAACTTGAGATGAGTTTTCTAGGTTTTTCTGGTTTTTTTGGGTTTTTTTCCAATGCTGACGGCTATTTTTAGTAAGTTCCAGTCGAGCTTCATTTGAGCCAGTTTGGTGATTTGACTCACTTACTATTTTTAGTAAGTGCTATATTTAGTAACTGGTCTCGTCTCCTTTCATCCATCAACTTAGTGCAGAGTTTCCATTTTTGGCAGGGGTGAGTTCTCTCATTGGTCGGAGCTATTATTTGTTTATTCATCACTTAAGTTAATAAAGTTGTTATTTTAACTAAGTGAATGAGAGTGGGTTATAAAAGACCCCTGCCCTGCCCCCCTACCCTCCTCCCCCCCTTGGCCTAGTAGAGTAAAGTTGTTTCTAAAAAGGGGACAAAGTATCTCATGTTGACGCCTAGAAAGAAGGCTTAACTTAATATTTTTTAAGGCTTAATATTTGCCTCAAAAGGTGGACACACCCCTTTGGTGAGAATTTCATGTTATTTTTAAAAAGTTAAGAAGTAAGATTTGGAGAGCAAGGAGGGGTGTGGGTTTTTGGAGGGAAAAGGTGTTTTAAAATTAAGTTGCCCTCTTTCCTCTTCTTCTATTTAATCCCTTTTGAGCTCTCATTTGGTATGTGAAATTTTGGCAACTTAAGGAGACTTTGCTGGATTGTTTCCAAAATTCGTATACTGCTGGTTGAGGATGAAAACCCTCATCTCTAGTTGCTGGTTTCGGTGGTGAGAGACCCACCCTAGCTGGTTGGTGTTTGGTTTGAAGATTTTCAGTGTTTTGTCTTGCTGGTTGAGCATTTTGGTGTTGGAAAACATGAAGATTTTCACAGTTTTCTGAGTTGGGTTTGGAGCTTGGTTTTTGGTGTGCAGGATTTCCATTTTGGTGTGAGTTCTGCAGCTGTTTCTACCCATTTTCTGAAGTCTGAAACAAACTTCTGAGGTCTGGAAATCGAATTTTCTGAGTGGCTGGAAAGGCATCAAACAGAGCATATCTTTGTGGTGTGAAAGACCATCCTTCTGGGCATTGCTTCTGTGGTTTCTACTTGGCTGGGCACTCCCTTTGACCTATTGGTTGGTATTTATTGATGAGCATCTGATTTTATAGAGAAAATTGCCCTTCTTGGGGTTAGCACCACAACCCTGGGTTTTGGACTGCAAACATGGGTCTGATCAGCACTTGCTGTGGTGATTAATCTGCTGGTAGAGGTGTTATTCCAGGTCTGATTTAAGTTGAAAAACTTCTGATTTTGTTAATAAGATGCAAATGACTAAATGTTCGATGTAATTCCTCCTTATTTCCTTGCACATTTATGAATTTATCAATGTATGTACTCATCATGATGAGTGGACAAAAAACATAAAACCCTTTCTGCATTTCTGTCTTATTCTGAAAACAACAACACAAAAAAAATCAGGGTATCCATGACATCCCTTTAGAAGCTCTATTGAAATCTAGTTTAAACATCTAATCTTCCCCAACACTTTAGAGGTGATAGTTTGGATTGATTTTCCTACTAATGGGAATCTATCACCTCTCTTTTTAATGTAGCAAAGAATCATATTGTTTTATCTGTTCTACTTTCCACCCATTGGAGATTCATTTGCATTTGCATGTTGCTTTAGTTCTCTTTTTTGGCATAAAGTATGGAGGAGGTGCCCTCATTGTCAGTGACACCTACATGTCTATAACCATATTTACTAGCAACATCTTGTTCACTAAGGACTTGAAAAAACAAACACAACTTCATTCTATGCTCCAAAATTTTCAATTCTCTTTGTTCTTTCCTTTGTTCAATTGTTCTTGCAAGCTAAAAAAATATTATAATACTGACAAAGATATTCAATATTCTTCATGCTTCGTTGGCCATATGGTTATTACTAGTTCTTCTACTTATATTTATTTTCTATATTTCTTTTCTTTTAATCACGCAGATCTTTGAAGACATTGTACTAGCCTCTTCTATTTTCCTCAATTGGCAATGCAGGTTAGATGCTACTTGCCATGAGTGCAAACTAGGGCTGATGAGTTGTGGTGTGAGCTTAGGAGCTTCCTTCGTGACCAAATGTTGGAATTTGGATAATTTTAAGAAGTGTGTGCAACCATATGAACCTTGAGTTCAACCAACTCAAAATCTAAAGTCTTTTGCAAGGGCTTGGCAGATTAATTAACACAATAAACTACCCACAATTACCTTCAAAGCCAAATTCATATATATTCATTAATACACATATTAATGCTGATAACCAATATGTTGTCCAAATAATGGCAAGACATCTCATACCAATATGAGTGATTCCTCATTGATAACTTGAGAATCTACTTAAATGACTAGTGAATGTGGCACAAACAAAATCAAAATGAGATCTTATGTCCATAAAACAAATTATAATATTGAGCTCGCAAATTTAATGGTACAAATTTGTGTGAAGCTATTGATTTTGCTAACAAGATGAAGAAACAGTTTTAATTAAATATGACCTAAGTTATCTATTTGGGTATGAGTATCGAAACCCGATATGGTGATATGGCAATTTTTCCTCTAGGGTACGGGTACAAATATATATGTTCAAAATTATAAATTATAAGAACAGTGAGACTCATAATTGCCAATAAATAGGATATTTGAATAACTCATTGATAATTTGCAAAAATGAAATACTCAAGTCTCAAAATGTCATTACACAATGAATATTTAAAATTACAATCAGTATTTAATAGTCTTCATATTCATCTTCATCAAAAGCATTGAGGTCAACACACTTGGTTCATGCCCAATACAATTACCACTCAAAGTATTGGACCATCCTCAACTACTTGGTCTTCTCCCCTAGTGTTTTTTTTTCTGTTTTAACTCTTTATCAAAGGAAGGTAGTAGCATTAGAGTAAAAAAATGGATGTAATTGACATGTTTACAAAACTTATAGATAGAGCTCATTACATTCCAATTTTCAATAAATGTTATTGAAAAACAGACATTACAAAGCATCAATTGAGCTCCTTGTGATCTAGAAACATCTCTAGAGTCTTAGATATAGAGGTGTTTTTGATATGGAAGACAAGTGTTAAGGGTTAGATTATGAGTTTCTGCATACCTAGTTTGTTGGATGCTGCTCCTTTCACATATAAGACAGCCTCACTAGATAGCTCATAACATTATTATTGGCATCTTTGCCTACTAAATTATAGGTTTACGAATTTTTTATTCTCGGTTGATCCACTTATTTCCAGAGTTCTCAGAAGGCACTCAAGAAAAAATTGACTTTACAAAAGTAGAATCCCCAACTTTATACTTTGATCTTTCAGCATTGCACATAATGCTGATTACAATGCTACAATTACAATTAACATGTGATTGATGATATAGCTCAGTACAAGAAATCAGAAAAAAGTAAAGGCTAGCCTTAGGTCCTGTTGGGTATGCCTTGAGTACGCCTAGGGAACTGCTCGGGCCCCTCGGGTTCCTTGTGGGTACTTCATAAAAGACTAGCCTTGGGTCCTGCTAGTTATGCCTAGGGTACCACCTAAGCGCCTTAGGAAGTACCCTGGGCGTACCCAGGGGTGGGCCCATAAAGAATTGGGACACGTATCGAACTTGCACGGGTATGGAGGGCAAAACAAGACTTGGTAACATAGATTATGACCAATTCAGGCGAGTGGTCATTTTATGTTACTTCTTTGCAACTTGGAGTTGCATCTAAGAGTACATTTGGTGGCGAGAAGCAATGATAGGATTCGCCATAAATTAGAGTGGATTCTAAAGGGATTTTCATTAAAGGTTTGAAATTGTTCATATAATTGGGTGACTCACGTGTTGAATTAAGTTGATCATTACTTGACAACAATTGACAATTGCTTTATGTAATGGTGAAACTTGGCATAACATTGGTCAATTATCTTGAAAAACCATTAAGCGAGTCACATATTGTTTGGAAATCAAGTGCATTATTGAAAATAGTCAATATTATTCAAAATGTTGACAATTAACTAAAATTTGTTTGATATTTTTGACATTTTATGGATTAAGAATTGTATATTTTGTGTTACTTGTGAAGGTCAAGGTGTGAGGCAGCACTTTATCTAGGACTACTTTAGTTTCGACTTCTTGAGTCAGAAATGGAAAAGGATATCAATGGACTTTTATCAATAATCTACCTACTTTATTAGATATCTAAAAGACGAAAGAACTTATATTAATCCAACTATAAGCACCGTGAAGTCTCCAAAAATTGAAATATCAAATGTTCAAGTGCATTCGGGGTTTAAACTTTTAAAGTGATTATCGCTAATGGTTATAACAATTTTGCAAACGCATTGTTATGTGGATTTGAGAGATAAAAGAAGGTATAGATTTATACTAATCTGACTCCTTGGGATTGTTAACCCTTCGTTAATTAAAAGATCTAATGTTACAAGCACTTGTGGAGTTTATATAGGTGATTATAACTATGGTAGTAGTTACAATTTTGATAGAAAAATACGATTTGAGATTAATTTGCTTTCAATCCATTAACCTTGTGGTTCTCTTGTTTCATTTTTTAACTTTATAGGGGACATATGAGAAGCTTATGTGAATAATGGGAGAAGAAGCCTATCACGAAAGCACATCCTAACAAGAAATTTAATCATTAAGTATTTGGCAAAATATGCTAGAGCTACTATTGATTAAAATTTGGACAAGTAATTAAGGTCAGAAGATGATCAATGTATTTATTATAGAACAAGTTGTATAATATTACATAATATGAAATTTAACAAATAACTTCAAATAATTATAATGCACCTTAGCAGGTTAATAAGCAGAGTGCAGGAGTGCACATCAGCGAATACCTCTCTTTGTTAGGAAGGAGTTATAGTTTATGAGAATCATGCTAGATTTCATTTGGTCACATGCAATGATCAATCATCCTGAGAAAATAATGGTTTAAATTTTTGTCTTTGACTTGTTTACTTGCAATTTGTTAGACAGATCTTCCAAGGGAATAGGATAAACCAAATTTTAGTTGTGTGTTTTATAAATAAATTGAAAACAGCCATTGTGAGATGACTAAAAACAAACACTGGTCAAATCCCACAAAAACTAAAACTAATTAAGATTTTAAACTTTTTGTTGTAGTTTGCTAGTTTTCCATTTCTGTTGAAGGTCAAGGATACCCAGGTGTAAGTGCGTAATTGTAATACAGGTGAGATAAAATATCATTTATGTTTTGTGTTGTGGTTTTTCCTTCCACCTAAATTGAGGTTGTAACCACAGGCCAGGCATGGAACACGTGCACCTACAAAGAAGAGAGCAAAAGAGCTAGAGCTGTTTTCTGAGCGTTTGGAGATGCTTTTAAAATCAGCAGGGCACACAGTTGTGGGAGATGCCTATGAGTCAAAGCAACTACCATCTTGGCTAAGGGGATGGCGATCTCCTTGGGAAGTCAGGAAAACAAATGGACAACTAACACGCGAAGGGGAAGAAGAGTTGTATCAGTTGGGAAAAAGGATTAGAGAAAGATTTCCAGAACTGTTTAATGAAGATTATCATCCTGATGTCTATTCAATAATTGCAACCCAGGTAAGGTTTTGATCTTTCTAGTAATTAAATGTGTCATTTATTCACATATCTTTTATATTTGGTTTTAATACCAATTAGGAGATAAATCACAGGAATATATGTGGAGAGAAATATATCTTTAATTAATAAAACATGTTGAAATCATTTGCAAGTGCTTTAAAATGCTGAAGGAAAGAATATTCAACAAATATTTTTTAGTAGTGGCAGGCAACCCCTATAAAGTCACTTCTAGGAAGAAAACTGCTATGTATTTGCAGATTATGAAGTCTAGTTTCTACCGAATGTCATCAAGCTTCTTCCATGTTATTCTAGATATCTCTCAATAGTTATATTGTATTTTGTGGAATGTTCAATTTCATTTGAAGGTTAGATGATAACATGATTAGAGTAGACAATATCATGATTAGAATAGATGCTAGCATGTTTGTACTAATTCTATCTAATATGTCTTATGAGTCACAGTTACTTGTAGTCAAAACTAAAAAAATAATGAACAAAATTTTGCACAAGTATGATATAGTTCACTAATCTTGTAAATTAATTTAAGAAAAACATTAAATATAAGATATAAATTCTGAAAAAGTACATAACCGTCATAAATATTGGCAAATCAAATTAATGTATTAATATTAAATATTCTTTTATATTGTAGGAAATTTATATGGATAATTTGATTTTTAGGAACTAATAATACAGTACCCATTTGGCAAAAAGTTGTGCACAAAGATAGCCATAGTTTTTGATTAAGGTAAAATGGGGTTTTGAAAGGGCCCATACCCTTGTACAATAAGCAAGATAAGCCAATAAACCACAACAAAACAACATAGATCAACCCCCAAACACTAGCAGCGAAACATCTCCTCAACAACTAAAAACAACTAAAGGGCAAAACTATACACATAAAACGACCTGCCCAAATTTAGGGTGGTTTGAAGTCAAATTGTTCCAATGAGCTTTGATTAACCACAACCATCTTATCTCTAATACTATGTGTAATGTTCCTCTCCTGATTTGCCCTAGAATTTGCCCACTGATCACAAATTGCAACGAATTAGGATTAAAGATTCGTCTTACCAAATAAATATCTTTTTAATGATGCAATCCTGGATTTGAATCTTACAATCACCATATGAATAACATATGCAATATATATATATATATGCTTACTTATTAGAGTTAGGCATTACATCACATAGATTATCAATAATGCAAGCATATTAGGATTTTGGGAGAAGGGACATGATGGGTCCGCTCAAAGCCATTTCTACACCAAGCCTAAGAGGGTGTCTACCACAGCCCCCTTCCTTGGCAGCTTGTTCTTGTTTTCTCCATCAACGCCTCAACTCCCCGAAGACACTTGCCATCTTGTGGAATTGGGCAGGGGCCGTAAGTGGGTCACTTGGCTCTCTGTGTAAGTGCCCTTTGGCCCTAGGAGCCATTATGGTCATCTCTAGAATGGCTTACTTACTTAGCCTTGTTTACCACTCCACCCCAGGTGTTGATGTTTTACAGCTTCGGTCTGCACTTCCCAAGAGACTTAAATTAAATATAAAGCAAAGGGCCGACCCTATATTGTTTCACTTAATTCTTTTAGTGACTGGCCGACCTAAAGCTATTTATGTTTTATTTTATATATTCAAGAAAGGCCGACCTAAATGTAAAGGCGCCTATGATGTATAAGTACAAGGTCATTATCCTTGCATAAGGTAATTCGAATGAAAAAGACAAAAAGAAAGTTCGCAAGTCAATCAAGAGCAGAAGTTCGCAATTCCCTAAAGAGCAGAAATTCGCAATTACCAGTAAGAGCAGAAATTCGTATATATTATTGAAGAGCAGGAATTGCATGTGCTACAGCAGTTCGATCTCAAGGAAGAACAGGTTCATTTGTATTCTGTGCATTAAGAAGAAGTGTGAACTCATCGTGACTCTATTTTAGCCATTGCTGGGCTGAGTTGTAAACAGAATTTTGTCACTGTGTTATCATATATATAAGAGAATCATTGCTGGGTTTTTTCTCCCTCAAGAGGAGGGTTTTCCCAGGGTATCTTGTTGTGTTCATTGTCTTATGTGTTGCATTTCTATTGAGTAATTTATTATCTAATCTGATCTAAGAAACACTAACACCAGGCCCTTCCTACAAGGTGGGTTTCAGTCAGTCAAGCATATTTCTAATTCTATCATAGGAAATTATACATTAAATATTCTTATTATTTTATAAGCAATTGTGCATACATGTGTAAACAATGATTGGCAGAAAATACATCTATATATATATATTTGTTAATAATAATCTGCTGGGATGGACTGGACGGGTTGTTCCTTGTGATTGCTGGTATGTATCTTTCTTGTCTTCAATCCTTAATTGATCTGTTCTCAATATTCAGAAGATATTGCTTAAAGAGAAACAAACAAATTAGTTTCAATTGCATAATTATTAATAATTGCTGCAAGCAACATTATCACATAATCATATATATATAATTACTTCTAATTACTATTGCATGATCATTTATATAATTTATGTACTAAACTTACTTCCCTGGTTATTGATTTATCATCTGCCTCCATAAACCTGATCACTGTCATATACTTCTCCTTTACAAATCTGCCTTTGAATTCTATTACAAATCTTCTATATAACTTTTTAATTCTGCTATAAATCTGTCTACATACTTGCTTGAAGATCTGCTACAAATTTTTTTATAGACCTCTTTCAAGTCTGCTCATTTACCTGCTCAAACTTCTTCAGAATCATAATCATGGCATTATTTTACACATCAGAATTAGACTTCATTTTCTGCTCTTTTTCTTCCTTCAGATCTGCTTTTATTCACATAATATTTTTGAACTTACATGCCTTCAATACCTTCATTCAATCATCTTTTATATCACCTTCATACCTCTTCCAAAGAGAGGCGACCATTCATAAAAGAGGTGCCTTATTTGAGAAGGGTGGTCGGCCTCTTAGTATTTAATTTCTTTTGCTTTTAGTTTCTTAAATGGGGCAACTCATTCTAATCGCTTCCCTTCAGCTGCATCCTTTCATAATATGATCGCTGCATCTTATAACATAGTAATTAATGCCTTGTTAAGCACTGCACCTCTCCATACATAATCGCTGCTATTTTAAATTACATGATTGCTATCCTTGATAATTTTTTAATCACTGCCATCTTCTATTTATCCTTAATATCTTTAATTTATATGTATCTTCTCCAGCCGTTCAAAATAATTGATATTTCATTGTTTGGAATTATTAAATCGGCAAGCTTAGGATAACTTTGACTATTTGTGTTTGTTGTGACCTATTTCACACATCGCCCCATTGCAAATGGGGACCCCCAAGTTTTGATGTTGCCCTCTGAATCGCCAGTTTAGAGTCCTAAATTTGAATAAGGTTTTGAGAGTCAGTCCGGCCAAATTGAAATTTTGAACCCATTTGAAAACTTAAACGTCATGGAAATGCTCAGAAGACCTAGTAGACGAGGAACGCCATTGCTTTCGGTCAATTCTGACACTTCCTATTTTTTAGGGATTCTGCTTTTTTGCTTTTTGCTTTTTTGATTTTCGGCATTTTTAGGCCATTCTGGAGTTCCTATTTTTTAGGGATGCTTTTTGCTTTTTCTATTTTAAGAAAGTTTCTATTTTTGGATTCCATCAGGCAAGAAATCAACACGCCTCTAGATGTCAAAAGAATCAAGGAAAAAATGACAAAAATTTTGAAAAGTGGCTAAGTCATGAAGATGGCGCCCTCAAGGAAGGAATGGCATGAAGTCTAAGAAGTCCGCCCTACCTTTGGCATGCCAAAGGTAGCCATTGGCAAGCCAAGGCTGAAGTCCGCCCATGGCATGGAGGTCTCCAAGTCCGCCATGGCAAGAAGGGAGCCAAGTCCACCCTTGGCATGAGGAAGCTAAAGTCCGCCCAAGATGTTTGGAGAGAGGTGGATGGCGCAAGGCAAGGCAAGTCCGCCCATGGCAAAGGCGAAGGCAAGTCCGCCCATAGCACAAAATAGTCAAAGTCCGCCCAGCATAAAGGAGAAATGGCAAGAGGTCTATGAAGTCCGCCATATGCTAAAATGGCAAGAAGTTTATGAAGTCCGCCCCAAGAAGTTTGGAGAAGGGTAAAAATATGAAGGGGTTCACTCCAAGATGTTTGGAAGGGGTGAAATTACAAGGGAAATTTGCTAGAAATTGAATTAAATGGCCAATACAAGTGAAATTTGCCATTGGACAAGGCACAAATAAAATTCGCCATGGCAAGAAAAGTGTGAAGTTCACCTAAGACAAATGGAGAATAAAATACGCCATTGGCAAGGAATTATAAGAAATTCGTCCAACTTTGAAAGGTAAATTTTTCTAAGGCATGAAAAAAGGAGAAATGTCCAGAGGAAGAAGAGGTTTGGCCGGCACGAAAAGCACTCCTCAACACAACGAAATGAAATTCTTTGGCATAAAATGAAGAGTGTTTGGTAGAGCAACCATGAAGTCCGCCCCTCTCAGCTTGGAAAAATTCCTAAGGCACTAATAAAAAATGGCAAAGTGGCAGAGATCTCCAAGTTCGCCCAACCCAGAAGATGAATCGTTTGGCTAAATAAAAATGTCCAAAGGGGTCAGAACTTCGCCTAGAGAGTTGAAATTTGGCAGATGAACTATTGAGCACATTTTGGCTAGGCAGACAATTGGAAGATAAAATATTTGGCCGCGGACAAACAAACTTAGCCATGTATCAATTTTAAACGGGTTGGATTTAAATATTTAAATATTTTTAATTATTTCCTAACACTTAGGGAATTTTAATTAAAAAATTCGAAGTCTGGAGATTGTTTGGAAGATTAAATTATTCTGCCTTAGATGAATTTAACTTTGCCATGATTCGAAAATTTAAAGTACGTTGGAAAATTAATTTGAAACAATTAATTTAATATCTTTTGATATTTTCTCTAACATAGGCAATTTTTTGAGAAATTCGAAAATCTCAAACAGAGGTGGCACAAAGATGAAAATTGGAAACTTGCCTCAGCAACTGAAAGTGAAATTAGAAACTTGCCAATCCGAGAAGAAAACGTTTCTAAAATTTGGAAGAAAATCAGAGAGAAGAAAGCAATTCCTTGAGGAAAATCGCATTTCTCAGCCATAAAATGAGTTTCAGCAACTCATTTCTTCACAATTTCGACTGAGAAGAAGCTATCTTTCTCGAATCTTCTGGGAATCGTTTACGAAGGAAAAATTTAGTGCAAGTAACGTTGCTGTGAGAATCAAGGAAGTAATTTATTGTTGACAGGCGTGATTTTTAGAGAGAAATAATTTATTTCTTTGTTGAAAATTGTACTTCCCAGCATATTGGCACACTTCCTCTGGCAGATTTTCAGAATTTTTAAATTCATTTGCAGCCAGAACATGATCTTTGAGGTTTGAAAATAAATCAACAATGTGTTTGTGCCTCATTTCTATCTTCTACTTTCTTTCCGGCAGGAGTTTCATTCACTGATGGGCGAATTTGATTACTTTCAGCTTGCTTTTTGACATAAATTTTAATTTAATAAGCTGAAAGTGCGATTTTGTCCAAACTACACCTTAGAGTAATTTGATTTTAAGAGTTCTTATATTAATGTTAAGCATTTTGTACTTGCAGGTTGACAGTCAATCAAGAAGAGACGTCCAGGCAACCACAGATGAAGTTCGCGAACAAAGGATCACAGTCAGAGACTAAAATAAAATCAAAATGGAAGAACATCTCGGACATCAATCTTGGTCATATAGACCTCGATGAATTCAAGAGAAGAGTATATGGGCACAATGGGCCTTTACCCACGTCTGTAGCCAGGAGAATGGTAAGAAATGGAATCTTTCAAGCTGCTGGATTTCCGCCCACGCTTGAATGTGCTGAATTGATGGTGGAGTGTGCGCTTCATTATAATGCTGAGTTGAGACAAGTTGTGGCGCCTGACGGGAGAATATTGGCACATCTGGGAGAGTTGGCCATACAAGAGGCCTTTGGCATTCCTTCATATCCTAAGACCACTTATAAAACTAAGGAAGGCGCCCAAAGATTGTATGATGAGCAGCCTGACCTTTGTGCCGCCAACATCAACAAGTCATGGCTGGACAAGCCTAGGCCGTTGGTCAAGAAAATGCCCAAGAGGTTGATGCGTACGGACTTCAAGGAGGACTACGGAGACATCATTATCTTGCTGAACAGAATAGCAGGAAGTCCTTTGGGGGCGTCATTTGAGCCATGGATGTACTATTTTATTGAGGACATCACAGAGGGTGTAAAGATGTTTAACTGGTCACGAATGATTAGCAACAACCTCCACGAACAGCTTGTCAACTTAGAGAAAACTAAAACGTTTTATATGAGTTCTTATGTCATCTACATGTTGGTTAGGACTTACAAATATGCAGGCTTGATATGCAAGGGCACGGTCGGCAGTGGATCAAATGAGCTGAAGGCATACGACTGCTATCCACAATTGCAGTTGAAAGAAAAGGCGCACTTCTGGTGAGCTCATGACGCCTTCCTTATGTATATCACCAGGATACTCCAGGGAGGGACGCATCAACGGATGACTCCTGAGGCCAAGAAGCTGATTGGCAAATATGGGTCATGGTTTATCCAGTATCCTCGATATACTTACATCAGAATCCAGGGATTTACTGGGAGCCCATATCGTTTGCCCATTTTCCCAACTAACAAGATGGTCCTGTTGGAAGTACTAAGGCAGCTAGAAGAATTTCAAGGCATCCAATGGAAAAAACAAAAGGCGGCAGTAACCTTTCTCTTCTTTATAGGGAATATGCTAGAGTCTTGTCCATCATCACAGGCAGCAGATAGTGCCAGGCTCGAGATTCAGCATTATCCTTTCGCTACCTATCCATCTAGGAGCCACTTTGACCCGCATCGCCACATCAAGACGGCGAACGGAAGGAGGTATAAGCATAGGGTTGAACTGGAAGACTTCTGGGCAAATGCTGCGGATGAGTTTGAAGTTAGGCGAAAGATGTGGTCCAGACTGCCAGTCAGTTTGATCAGAGCAACAGAACTTTGTCGAGTGTCGGATCAGTTGGAGGAAGATGGACAGCAGGTACAACCGCACCTTGATGAGAGCTTGCCTTTGCCAGTGGTCAGGTGGTTAGAATCTGAGCATGCCGATTTAAATACTTTGATGAGACCTGTCATCAAGTATACACAGTGGTGGGTTGATCAACAGATTCAGGAACTCAGGCGAAAAAGGATAACCTTAACTTATGATATGTTGAGTGAGGCGGAATCCTATTCTTCCAGTGCGGACGCATCCCAGGGCGTGGAGATGATAGAGGCCACCACTTCCAAGAAAAGGAAGGAGATAGCTGCAGGCAAGGAGCCAGTTCAGAAGCAGGCTAAGGTAAAGCCTTCACACTCAGCCGCATCTAGGAATATTGAGGAGATGCTGGCTGTCGTAGATGCTTCACTGGCTGACATTAGGGATCCTTCCCCAATTCCGGAAAACAATATGGAGCCTTAGCCGGACGAAGATGCGCCACCATCTCCCATGGGCACAGAAATATTGGAGTCCGATGATGAAAATGTGGACACCCAAAATGAGGATTTCTAGGAAGGAATGATTTCAGCCCTTAGGGGAATTCTGGAAGTCCTTGACAGAGAAGACAGGCCGGAAGATGAAGGCATAGAGCAGTCAACGATCCCGGATTGGCTAAGGGAGAGGTTGAAAGTACAGGTGCTAGTGGAGGAGCTAGAAGAGGATGACACTGCTGACTTCTTGGCCAGACTTACGCAGACTGCAGTTAAGAAGCCAACAAAGAAATTCTCGAGCATACAGAGAGATGAAGCCGGTAACAGGACAGTGCAGATCGCAGTGCCTACAATGGACAGGCCACAGGAAGACATGGCTCTACAAGATTATGCCATCACAACCATTGACTTGGGTCCAACCACGAGGGGCCAAGAAATTGAAGACTTGGACAATTCTGTGTCCACTATCAAGTCAAGGTTGGCAAAGGAGGTAGCCAAGAGGAAGGAGTGCCAGTTAGAAATTGAGCGCCTAAAGGAATATATCCAGCACTTGATCAAGCCACTTGATCAAGACAACACGACAACTCCTCTACTCCCGAACTCTTCATAGGGGGCCGTTAAGGAGATAGAAGAAAACGTGGTCACAGTTCGGGAAGCCAGAGAATGGATAGCAGCGAAGGGGACTGAAGCTGAGGCATTCGTAGAGAGGTTGACTCTGGTTTATGGTCAGGCCATTGCCCTACTTTCTAGGCTGGCCGCTTTGGCGGAAGTGTGGGATAACCTTCCGGATGTGCAAGATAGGATAATCCCTTGCCTTAGGATTCTGAAAGGAATTCCTAAGCAGGAGCTGATAGACGGAGGTGTTATTGCAGCAGGAGCAACCTATGACTTCCACACCTGGTATTGGGCCTTGACGGCACGAGGCGAAGTCTTGGAGAGGGTGAAGGTTGATGGTATCAGATTGGAAGAACAGGTCAAAGAAGTTCAGGCCAAACTTCTCAACATGATCGCCGATATCCTGGATAAGGAGGCTCTACGAGAGAATGACCTGCAGTTAGAGGTTTTGAAAGGGAAGGTCCAAGAAGGCATCTTTGCCATCACAGGACCTATTTTGAAGCAGGACTGGGCCAAATTGGCGAACTTCTTAAGCATCCGGGAGTCTTTTGAGAAGACCAAGCTAGAGTGGGAGGATACCCTTGCCAGATGCGCCGAGAGTGTGGACAGACTAGAATTTCGGATCGGAATGCTTCCTCAGGTCACCATGGATGAAGTTGCCTTGATCGTGTCCAGATTCATCGAACACACGACAACACGGGAGGATCGGGGTGTAATTCCTTGAAAATAGCTCCAAGTGCTACATCACCCTATCAACTCTTTGTTTACTGAAGTCATTTTGGGAAACCCTAATTAGGGTTTATTTGTTTTGATCTTGGCCGTTGGCTCATTTTTAATTTGAGCCGTTTATTCAAATTCATGAACTCTATATAAACTTGATTACTCTCATTTACAATTTGTGAAGTGAGTAGTATAATATTGTTGCGACAAGACTATTTCCGTCAATAAAAGCTCTAGTGCATGATTTGCTTAGAATCACTTTTGTTTTCAAATAGTGTGCAAGGTTTAATATTTCTCCTTCAACACTTAGAGTAGAATTAGATTAGTATTTCATTTATATGTTTGTTAAGTGGATGATAGATTTGATAGCAGTGGTAGATAAAATTTAGCTCATACTTTTGTCAAATGAATGATTTGCATTTGATGTGTAAAGTTAGTCTGAGCCGTTGATTTGTGGATGCTTAACTTCTGTTTGTTTTCAATTCAAACATGAAAATTATTATCACTTCCTTTGAAGATTGCACCCACTTTGCGTAGTTGTCCAAAGGAGGCGAAACAAAGTGTGGTTACCCTATTTTATCTCGTCATTGCCGTCTCTTGAGTGCTTAGGCGTAGTTTAGATTTCTAAACCCTTATCCTTTTGCATTTTTGTTTTGGAAAAACTTAAACACCCATCGAAAGAGCCTCAATGATAAAACTGTCTAGTCCTCGACTCGCGAAATGAATATTCTGTAAGTCCCCTTGTGATTACCAGCAAATCACAACGCCCACTGACCTTGTCCATATGTCATAACCTGGCCAAAAGAAACATTGGAGTCATTGTATATCTTCTAGGTATTTGCAATTACTTTTCAAGAGAGGATAAAGTGTCCTTGGGCATTTTATTCTGTGTATGGTGCCGTATTCAAAACACACACCAACAGTGTTGTTGAATATTTTGTCATTGATGTCGAAGGTTTGGTTTTAGCTTACCAGGTTTGGGAACATTGATTCAATCCACATAGATACATGGAAACATGTTGCAGGACATGGTATTATATCTGCTGAGTATGTATTAACTTCAGTTGCAGTAGTATATCAGCCTCTTTGTTATTCCTTATCAGCTGGTTGATGACTTTATGTGCTGAGTAATTCACCTTGGAATAGATTATTAACTATTGGAGTTTTTGTGTGGATGCCTCCTTGTCATCTCAAATGATACTCATATGAAATGCAAATAATATGGTCGACTATCTTATAATTGATTTCTGTTTCAGTGCCAAGTGGAATGTCAAAGGAGTCAAAGATTTACATGCCAAGTCAGATTTACATATCAGTGCCATGTCAACATTGTTTTGTCAAATTGGTCAAGTCTTCTCCTTTGTAATGCCTTGACTGATTTGCTCAGAAAGCTTTAGATTTTTTATTAAGGGCAGCTGGTGAATTTCCGTCGAGCTTTTCTAAATTCAGCGATGGCTTCTTTATGAGGAGCGGTGCATGGTGTATGGAGTCATGATTTCTTTACGTGTGAACCACTTTCGTCTAACTATTCTCTCATAGTTGACAGCTTCTTTATTATTCAATTGATTCCTTTCTAAGGTGGCTTAAATATTAATGTATTTGCAAATGTATTCATGAATTTTAAACCTTCAAGGCATTTTATTTTCATATGGTTTCTGTCTGTCATTGACAGGTGAGGATGTGCGATTTAATTCTTTTGTAATGTCTGCACTTCTATTCGTTGTTGCAATACGTGAGCAAAAAATACTCTACTGCGTGGGTGCGTGTAAAAGATCTGCTTTGATTCTTGGATGTATTGTGGAGCCGTGTTGGTGTGTGTTTTGAGTACGCCACCGAACACAGAATAAAAATGCCCAAAGGACACTCTTATCCTCTCTTGAAAAGTGCTTGCAAAAATCTAGTAGACAATACAATAACTCCAAGGTTTCTTTGGTCAGGTCTTGACATGTGGATAAGGCCAGTGGGCGTTGTGATTGCTGGTAATCACAAGGGGACTTACATGAAATTCTCTTTTTGCGGGTTGGAAACTTAGACGGTTTTATCCTTGAAGGCTCTTTCGGTGGGTATCTTCAGATTTTCCAAAAAAATAAAAAAGGATAAGGGTTTAGAGATCTAAACTACGCCTAAGAATTCAAGAGACAGCAGTGAGTAGACAAAATGGGTAACCACACTTCGTTTCGCCACCTTTGGACAACTACGCGAAGCAGGTGCAATCTTCAACGGAAGTGATAAGAATTTTCATATTTGAATCGGTAATTGAAACAAACAGAAGTTAAGCATCCACGATTTAATGGCTCAGACTAACTTTACACGTCAAATGCAAATCATCCACTCGACAAAAGTATGAGCAAAATTTTATCCGCCACTGCGATCAAATCTATCACTCATCTAACCAACATGTAATGAAATGCTATTCTAATTCTACTCTAAGTGTTGAAGGAGAAATATTCAACCTTGCATACTACTTGAAAATAAAAGTTGTTCTTAGCAAATCATGCACAAGAGCTTTTATAAACGGAAATAGTTTCGTCGCAACAATCTTTTATTACTCACTTCACACAATACAAATGAGGGCTCAATGAGTTTATATAGAGTTTCATAAATGGAATAAATGGCTCAGATTAAAAATGAGCCGACGGTCAAGATTTAACAAACGAAACCCTAATTAGGGTTTCCCAAAATAACTTCAGTTAACTGGCAATGAACAGCAATGAGTTGGCAATAGGAGCTATTCTCAAGGGACTATATCCTGATCCTCTCGAGCTGCCGTGTATTCGCCGAATCTGGACACGATCGAGGCAACCTCGTCCATGGTAACCTGCGGAAGCATGCCGATTCTGAATTCAAGCCCATCCATGCTCTCGGCGCATCTGGCGAAGGTCTCCTCCCACTCTGGTTCAGTCTTCTCAAAGGACTCTCTGATGCTCAAGAAGTTCGCCAATTTGGCCCAGTCCTGCCTCAAGATAGGCCTAGTGATGTAGAAGATATTTTCCTGGACACTTTTCTTCAAAACTTCCAACTGCAGGTCATTCTCTCGCAGCGCCTCTTTATCTAGGACATCGGCAATTATGTTGAGGATTTTGGCCTGAACTTCCTTGACCTGTTCCTCCAGTCTGATGCCGTCAATCTTAACCCTCTCCAAGACTTCACCTCGTGCCGTCAAGGTCCAATACCAAGTGTGGAAGTCATAGGCTGCTCCCGCTGCGATGACGCCTCCCTCTATCAATTCTTGCTTAGGAACTCCTTTCAGAATCCTAAGGCAAGGGATTATTCTGTCCTGCACGTCTGGAAGGCTGTCCCATACTTCTGCCAAAGAAGCGAACCTAGAAAGCAAGGCAGTGGCCTGGCCATAAACCAAAGTTAGCCGCTCCACAAATGTCTCAGCTTCAGTCCCCTTTACGGCTATCCATTCTTTGGCCTCCTGAACCGTGAGCCTGTTTTCTTCCATCTCTTTAATGGCCTCCTGCGAAGAGTTCGGAAGTAGAGGAGCTGCCGTAGTGTCCTGATCAAGTGGCTTGATCAAGTGCTGAATATATTCCCTTAAGCGCTCAATCTCTAATTGGCACTCCTTCCTTCTGGCTACCTCCTTCGCCAACCTTGATTTGATGGCGGACACAGAATTGTCCAAATCTTCCATTTCTTGGCCCTTAGTGGTTGGACCCAAGTCAATGGTCGTGATGGCGTAATCCTGTGGAGCCATATCCTCCTGTGGCTTGTCCACTGTAGGCACGGCGATTTGCACTGTCCTGTTGCCGGCCTCGTCTCTCTGTATGCTGGAGAATTTCTTTGCCGACTTTTTGGGCACGGTTTGAGACAGTCTGGCCAAAAAGTCTGCCGTATCATCCTCTTCTGGTTCATCTGCCGGCACTTGTACCTTTAGCCTCTCCTTCAGCCAATCCGGTATCGTAAGCTGCTCAACACCGTCTTCTTCCGGCACGCCTTCTCTATCAGGAACGTCTACAATTCCCCTAAGGGCTGAAATCATCCCTTCCTGAAAATCCTCATCTTGGGTGCCCACATTGTCGTCATCCGACTCCAATATTTCGGTGCCCGTGGGAGAAGGTGGCGCATCCTCATCTGGCTGAAGCTCCGCGTTGTTTTCAGGAATCGGAGAAGGATCCCTCATATCTGCCAGTGAAGCATCGGCGGTAGCCAGTATCTCCTCAATATTTCTAGAGGCGGCCGATTGAGAAGGTTTCATCTTTACCTGTTTCTGGACCGGCTCTTTGCCTGCAACTATTTCTTTTCTTTTCCTAGATGTGGTGGCCTCTATCACTGGGAGGTCATGCGATGCTCCCGCGTTGGAAGAATAAGACTCTGCCTCGCTTAGCATGTCATAGGTCAAGGTTATCTTCTGGCGCCTTAATTCTTGAACTCGTTGATCAACCCACCACTGAGTAAACTTGATGACAGGCCTCATCAAGACGTTCAAGTCAGCATGCTCTGCTTCTGACCACTGGACAGCGGGCAAAGCTGAATTCTCATCGAAGCGCGGTTGCGTCTGATTCTCGTCCTCTTCCAACTGATCTGGCACGTGACAAAATTCTGTTGCCCTGATCAAGCTGAGAGGTAATCTGGACCACATCCTCCGTCTGACCTCAAATTCATCCGCAGCATTTGCCCAATAGTCCTCCAGTTCGACCCTATGCTTGTACCTCCTTCCATCCACCATTTTGATGTGGTGATGGGGGTCGTAGTGATTTCTGGCCGGATATGGAGAGAAAGGGTAATGCTGTATCTCGATTCTGGCACTGTCAGCTGCCTGTGATGACGGACACGACTCCAGCATGTTCCCTATAAAGAAGGGAAAAGTAACTGCCGCCTTTTGCTTTGCTCTTTGAAGACCCTGAAAATCTTCTAACTGCCTCAACACTTCGAGCAGGACCATCTTATTCGTGGGGAAGATGGGCAGACGGTACGGGCTTCCAGTGAATCCTTGAATTCTGATATACGTAAATCTTGGATACTGGATAAACCAAGACCCGTATTTACCGATTAGGCTTTTGGCTTCATGTGTCAGCCGCTGATGCGTCCCTCCCTGGAGTATCCTGGTGATGTACATCAGGAACGCGTCGTGGGCTCGTCTAAAATGCGCCTTCTCCCTCAGCTGGAGTTGTGGGTAACAGTCATAAGGTTTTAGCTCGTTCTCCTTACTGCCAACCGTGCCTTTGCAGATCAAGCCTGCATATCTGTAAGTTCTGGCCAACATATAGACGACGTAAGAACCCATATAAAACGTTTTGGTCTTCTCTAGATTGATAAGCTGGTGGTGAAGATTATTGCTTATCATCCTAGCCCAGTTGAACATTTTGACACCTTCTGTGAGGTCCTCAATGAAGTAATACATCCACGGCTCAAAGGGTGCTCCCGAGGGACTGCCTGCCACTCTGTTCAGCAAGATAATAATATCTCCATAGTCCTCCTTGAAGTCCGTGCGCATCAACTTCTTGGGCATCTTCTTAAAGGACGGTCTAGGCTTGTCCAGCCAAGATTTGTTAAGGTTGGCGGCACAAAGATCAGGATTTTTGTCATATAACTTCTGAGCATCTTCCTTGGTCTTGTAGACAGTTTTAGGATATGCCGGAATGCCGAAGGCTTCCTGAATGGCCACCTCTGTCAGATGTGCCAACACTCTCCCATCAGGCGCCACAATCCGCCTTGACTCAGCATCATAGTGAAGTGCACACTCCACCATCAGTTCAGCACAGCAAAGTGCAGGCTGGAATCCGGCAGCTTGAAATATGCCGTTTCTCACTATCCTTCTAGCTGCAGGCGTTGGTAAGGGTCCGTTGTGTCCATATATCCTCTTTTTAAATTCCACGAGATCGATGTGGCCAAGATCAGTGTCTGAGACATTTTTCCACTTAGACTTTATTCTGGTCTCTGGCTGCGATCCTTTACTTGCAAACTTCATCTGTGCCTGCCTGGATATTTCTCCTTGATCGATCGGCAGCCTGCAAGCACAAAATACTTAACATTAACACAAGATTATTTAAATTTAACGAGTTTCGGGGTGTAGCTTAGACAAAATCGCACTTTCAGCCTTATTAAATTAAAATTTCTGTCAAAAAGCAAGCTGAAAGTAATTAAATTCGCCTATCATGAATGAAATTCGTGCCGGAAACGAAGTAGAAGATAGAAACACAGCGCAAATACGTTGTCGATTAACTTCCAAACCTCAAAGATCACGTTGTGGCTGCAAATGAATTTAAAAATTCAGAAAATCTGCCAGAAGAAGTGCGCCAATATGCTGGAAGTACGATTTCAGCAAAGAAATAAATTACTTCTCTCAAAAAATCACGCCTGTCAATAAGAGAATGCTATCTCGATTCTCACAATAATGAATTTCTTCTTCGCGATTGACTTCCTGAAGATTCGAGAGAGATAGTTGCTTCTCAGCCGGAATTTGTGAAGAAATGAGTTGCTGAAACTCATTTTATGGCTGAGAAGTGCGATTTTCTTCAAGGCATTGCTTTCTTTCTTTTGATTTTCTTCCAATTTTTAGAAATGTTTTCTCCTCGGATTAGCAAACTTCTAATTTCACTTTCAGTTATCGAGGCAAGTTTCTAACTTTCGTCTCTGTGCCATCTCTGCTGAGATTTTCGAATTTTCTCAAGGAAAATTGACTAAGTGTTGGAAAATATATTAAATTAATTGTCCAAAATTATTTTTCCAACATATTTTAAATCCTCCGAACATGGCAAAGTTTAAACTTATCTAAGGCAGACTAGTTTAATCTTCCAAATAATCTCCGGATTTTGAATTTTTAATTAAAATTCCCTAAGTGTCAGGGAAATAATTAAAAATATTAAAATATTAAATTCCAACCCGTTTAATCTTGATACATGGCTAATTTCGTTCGTCAGAGGCAAAATATCTCTTTTTTAAATTGTCTGCCTAGCCAAAATGTGCTCAATAGCTCATCTGCCAAATTTTAATTCTCTAGGCGGAGTTCTGACCTCTCTGGACATTTTTATTTTAGCCGAATGATTCATCTTCTGGGTTGGGCGAACCTGGAGACCTCTGCCACTTTGCCATTTTTTTACTAGCGCTTTAGGAATTTTCCAAGCTGAGAGGGGCGGACTTCATGTTTGCTCTGCCAAGCACTCTTCATTTTGTGCCAAAAAATTTCACTCCGTTGTGCTGGGGCGTGATTTTTATGCCGGCCAAAACCTCTTCTTCTTCTAGACATTTCTCCGTTTTTCATGCCTTAGGATAATTTTCTCTTCAAGAGTTGGGCGAATGTCTTATAATTCCTTGCCTATGGCGTATTTTATCATCCATTGGTCTTAGATTTTCCTTGCCATGGCGAATTTTATTTGTGCCTTGTCCAACGGAAAATTTCACTTGTTTCCATCATTTAATTCAATTTTCAATGAATTATCTTGCAATTTTATTCCCTTTCCAAACACCTTGGAGCGCACCCCTTCATGTTTTATCCTTCTCCACACTTCTTGGGGGCGGACTTTGTGTTTTTCATGCCATTTTCTACTAGGGGCAGACTTTATGAGTTTTATGCCGTTTTTTCTCTAGGGGCGGACTTTAGCTTCTCTATGCCATGGCGGACTTGGCAACCTTCATGCCTATTGCGGACTTCAGCCTTTCCATGCCACTTTCCATATGGCGCACTTCCTACCTTGCTGGGCGGACTTTGAGTTCCTTGTGCCAAGGGCGGACTTGGCAACCTTCATGCCTATGGCGGACTTCAGCCTCTTTGTGCCATGCGCCTCTTCCAAGCATCTTGGGCGGACTTGGAGACTACCTTGCCTATGGCGGACTTGAAGACTTTCATGCCATGGGCGGACTTGGTGAATTTCTTGCCAGTGCCTACCTTTGGCATGCCAAAGGTAGGGCGGACCTTGACTTTTCATGCCATTCCTCTCTTGATGGCGCCATTCTCAGACTTGGACATTTTTCAAAAATTCCTGCCATTTTTCACTTTACCTTGATTTTCTTGATTTCTGGAGACATATTGATTTTCTGCTCTGTGGGATCCAAAAATAGAAACTTTTTCCCAAAATAGAAACTTTCCAAAAATAGAAAAAGCAAAAAGCATCCCTAAAAAATAGGGACTCCAGAATGGCCTAAAAATGCCAAAAATCAAAAAAGCAAAAAGCAAAAAAGCAGATTCCCTAAAAAATAGGAAGTGTCAGAAACGACCGAAAGCAATGGCGATCTTCGTCCACCGGGTCTTCTAAGCACTTCTATGACGTTAAGGCCCAAAAACGGGTTCAAAATCTCAACTTAGCCAGACTGACTTTCAAAATTTTATCCAAATTCAAGACTCTCAAAGACGTTGCGCAGAGGGCGGAACCAAACTTGGGGGTCCCCATTTGCGATGGGGCGATGTGTGAAATAGGTCACAACAAGCCGCCTATGTCAATTTCCGTCATTGCCTATGGAGTTAACATTTTTTCCGAGCTAAGCGATTATTTTTGAGTAACCTTTGGTGTGGACTAGGCATGGAGTTAGTTGTGTGAGCATATTCGTGCTCTGTATGCAGTCTTAACATTGGATAGAAATTTGAATGAGATCTTCAATGTGTTTTGCTGAATGTCTTCGGTTTGGCTGAACAAAGGAGAATCGTGCTTTTGAGTAATGGCTTTGTGGGATTCACATATATTGCTGATCACTCATTATCAATAAAAGGTGAAGACGTGCTGCATCTGAGTTTATATGGGGTGCATAGAAGTTGTGGTCGGGTTGAATGAAAAGACATAGTGGGAGTCATTTTTGAAAAAGTTATGGTGTTGTGCTAATACAGGTCTTCGGGGGTCAACCCGCTTGCAAACCAGTCATTTTGATGCTGAAAAAGAATCGGGTTATTCTAATTTATTCCCTCTTGTTGCTTTGGATGTGAAGTTGAAGATTTTTAGTGTTGTGGTTATGCCATTCGATGGCATTCACTAAAAAATATAACGATAAGTGTGGGTTGTGTTATGCTACAACTAAGTGATTACATTTACAATTTTTTGCATTCTCCATTAGTGGATTTGTATTTGAGAAGTACTTGATTCTGATTGAATATCAGAAAGTTAAGAAGTATGTTGAATGACAATGTGAGGATCGAGTTGATGTGCAGTTTGAATTGTAGTGTTGTGTTTATCATCAGTGAGTTGGTGCTCACGTTGGAGTTGGTGCTTCAGTTGTACAAAGTTGGCGCTTCAAGAAAGTTGGTGCTTCAAGTGAGTTGGTGCTCACTTTTGTAATCTGGGTTGGTGCCCATTTGTCGTTAATGAAAGATATTGATCTGCCGTGGTTTTTTATTCGAAAGCATTTTCCATGTGAAATTGGTGTTCCTCTTGTTGATGTTTGTTCTTGTCGTTTTGATTGTGGATTCTTATGGTTTCATGTTTTAAAAGTTTAAAATACTGATTCGCTCCCCACCTCTCAGTATTTTCTGTGTGCTCTTCATGTGTTGCCCTTCATAATCTGAAAATTGTCTTATTTTAGAAGGTTGACCAACATTAATGAAAACTATTCACACTTTCTCCAATGTTTAAATCTTTAATTTAAATATAGATCTCTCTAAATCGATCTTCCAAATATCCAATAATAGTTAATAATGGATAGCTTCTTAACAGTTAACTTCTTATAATGGGCCATTTCTCTTTGCCTTGATGTTAATGACTTCATTTATAACACCATGCCTTTGACATCAATGACAACATTTCCAACACATCATAGCTCTACTATCTTCAAGAGCACTCCCCCTACTTCCCTCCTACACAACCTCAGTAGTGGTTTTTCAATCATTATCAACAATTGGCGCCAATTCCTTTCTCTACCAAATTGAATAGTGTTTCTTGTTGCTCGGGTGAATAGCATCGACATAGCTCAATTTAAAGCAACAATGGAAAACAACCATAGAGTTCAAATTCATTTTGTTGTACCCAATTACCTAGCTTAGATGATAAGGTAATCTATGAAGGGAGCATCTTGTCATCATCTACAAGGACACAAAAACTTACAGACAGTAACTGTTCCTTGAGTTTTGTAATTGCATCCTGCTGCAATGCCCATAAATATCCTTTCATCCTAGTATTCCAATGGTAGGTCCAAAAATTTGACCTAGATCGAAAACTTGTTTATGCTATCTTTCATTGGATTAAAACTCAGAGTCCAATTTTCAAACATAAACCATTCTCCCAAGGAATCAAGGACCTTCCAAATGGATCCTTGCATGATCATCCGGGTTCATAAATGAAAACAAGAAGAAATTATTTAGCAGAGCTAACACATTGACTTGCCCCCTTATCTTCCATTTCTAAAGCATCCACCTTCCAACAACATCAATATTGGGACAATATCTGTAGATTTTGCCAACTAGCGGCATCTAACCGAAACAACAAATTTTTCTAAGGAAGAGTTTGAAATGGTGATGTGGTGTTTCAATCCCTTCCCCATAACTTGGGGAGGAGCAACATATGCACTAGGAAAGACTTCTGAAAGGTCATAAAAAATTCTGCTCAGCTAGAGAGGATTTAGGTGAATCCTCCTTTTCAACTTGAGCAACAAGCCCACACATAGGAGGAGTGACATTAGCCAATAGGTAGCCACCATTGGGCATTGGCCCTTAGTAATGCCACCCACAACCATCGTGTAGGAAATTGCATCATCCAAACACTAGTTGTTGCAACCTTGACCACCCTAGCCATTGGAGCAATGATAACTGATTCCTTAGGAGTCCCAACAGGAATAGCAAGAGGGATTAGAGTAGCCGCCTCACCTGACATTGAAGGGATTTGAGGTGAGGGAATAAAAAAGCCATGCTTTAGAGCTCTCTTTAGATTGCATTGAATAGACCTAGATGAAGCTAGCCTCCCAAAAGATGCTCACACCTGCTACACTGACCATTGTGCCTCCAACCACAACACAAAGAGGGATTCATCATTGTTATCAATAGACCATTCATCCTTGCCATTTGACTCCTCCAAATATAGCTCGTCCTCGCCGTCATTGCCATCTCCTTCATCTGCTCCCAACTCGCTCCTTCTCCCACTCAACGCTTTATTCCTGCTCCCTTTCCCACTCGCTATTATCCTTCTAAGTGTTAAAAGATATCCATAGGTCTTGGAATATGATTTGTGTGTCAATTCAACAAACCATTCATCCTTGCCATTTGGCTTGTCCTCGCCATCTGGCTCATCCTTGCCATCATTGTCATCTCCTTGATCTGTTCCTAGCTCGCTCGTGCTCCCACTTTGCACCAGGTTTAAAACTCCTTTCTCGTTTCTACTCCCATTCCGTTTCCCACTCGCTATTACACTCCAAATTTTTAAAATATTTCCATAGTTATATGAGTTGGAATATGAATTTTGTGTCAATGTGTTATTTGGCTAATTTCGACAAAATCATGAAAATTATTGGGAGACATGGGGGTACCAGTATGAGGATGCCAATCAAATCAAGCTATGTGAGTAAATGAATATGGAGATTGCTATATTATATATAAATGTGTTCGTGTTTTAATATCTATTGTTAGACAACGGAAAAATCGAACAACACATATGGTAGAAGTTTTCTTCAAATTGAAAGGGGAAGCTCCTTGAGATCTAACTAAATCTAAAACTAACAAAAGTTACAAGTATGCACACTATACAAGATTTCATAGGGTTTTATATTAAATGCAAATTTGAAATTACTAAATGACTATGATTTTGCCCTAGATGCAAGCACGAGATTGTCAATAGTCAAGACTTGCAATGAGATTTCTAGACATAAGGAAGATAGATTAATTCGAATACAAATGGAGATAACTTCCTATTGGCTAAAATAGAGAGCAATATTTGGTTGAAAGATTTGAAGGAAAAATCATAGATGAGTGCTTATTATTTTGATTAAATTAGAGGCCATTAAATCTACATCAATGATAAAGAATTTGACAAGTGAACTGAAATGGTAATTGGTTGATTTTCAAAGGAGAGGAATACTACTTAAATAAGCAATTACAAACAATGTTTCTAAAGTAGAAATGATTGTAAGTTACTAAAACTAACTAAACAACTAACATGACCATTCCAAGCTAATTATAACAATCTTATTTTAATACTCTCCCTTAATGGTCATTCTACTAACTACACCAAGTTTACCCCTAAATTTTACAAATTTGTCTGGACTCAGGGACTTGGTAAGAATGTCTGCAGTCTGATACTCAGTTGGAACATACTGCAACATCACTGATCCATCTTCAACAAGCTGTCGTATGAAGTGACAATGAAGCTCTACATGTTTTGTTTGCTTGTGGAAGACTGGATTTTTGGCAAGCTTTAGCACCCCTTGGTTATCTGTAATGTCCCCATTTTCGCCCTATGCTCTTCATTTGGATTTAGCCTATTTCCGGAAATCCATAGGCTACTCAGATGTGCAAATCAGGGTTTCCTTGTTTGGAGGGTTTTGTGGCATTTCTCGAAATTTACTATTTATAGTAAATTCTATTCTTGGCAGTATCTTAGTTGTCAGCACTTCAGTTAGTTTTCTCTTCAGTCGAAGCAATAAGGTGTTTTCAGTTCTAGCTTAAAAGCCTTATTTGGTGAAATAATATATTTCAAGGCATTAATGTTTTAATTTGAAGTTGACCCCTTGGCCTAGCTCATTAACTTTAAGTTGTGTTAAAAAAGTGGCCATGAAGGAAATATTAAACATTTAATAAAGTTTATTTATGCCTTGAAGTGGACACTATTTTATGAGGGATTTAATATTTGTGGATTATTAAATATTTCAAAAAGGGAACTTTTGGCATTTCTTTGTTGGAGGAGTTTTGAGAATGTGAAAAGTCACCTCTTTTTATAGAAAAAGAGAAGTTTTGCTCCAGCTTTTGGTATCTCATGTTATGCTAAACTTATGCTGTCGAAATGAATTCTCATTTTGCACTTCGAGGAATGTTGACCTCCTAGTACCTTTCTCAATTTCGTGTTTGCAAGATAACACCTAATTGAATTATTGCTGCTTCTCAATCAGACTAGCAGATAGAGATAAAAGATGAAATTTTGGAGAGTTTTACCAGTTTTGTAGTTGCTGTTTGCACACAGCTGAAAGTCGAATTTACTCACAGCTGAGTGAGTGATTTTTGTTTTGTTTTGGGCATTTGGCCAATTCATTCCTAAGGTTTGGGCGATCATTTCTACCAATTTTCAGAATTTAATTTGGAGTGTGGATTTTTTAAGAGCAAAATCGCCCCTCAAGGAGTGCCATACATTTCTGTTTTCATTGGGATTCGTGCCATAAATAATTGCTGGTGTTTTGAGACTGTTTCTTCATGTCAACAGGGGCGCCTATTTTCTAGTTGATCATAGCACTTGGTTTCGCGCAATTCAGAGGTATTTCGGTTGAGTTATGAGCATTTGATGAATTTCTGTAGTTGCTAATTTATCATTTCCAGAATTACAGTTTGCTGAAACAGAGTTAATTCATTTGCTGTTTCTATCTTTCTTCTTCATTTCTCTTTATGTTCTGACATGGAAACAATGTGTAACTTGGTGTTTGAAAAATGATGATAAACATTGTAATTTGCAGCTTTCTTATTTGTACAAACTGTTAACAGTAGTACTGTTTCAGTTTTAACATTGCTGCATTATCTATTTAGTTTCACACTAAGCACACCCCTGGATAGTGTACCGCCAGTGAGGATAAATTGAATTGTAATTCTCTTTCATACCCACTTTCAAGTGGCGAATTCCCACACTTCAGTGGATGCCTGCCGCAGCAGAAGAAGTATTTTAAATTGTAATCTTTTTCCCCCACTATTTGGTGGTAGCGTGGAAAGTTTCTTTGGTTGGTTATCCGCCTTTGTTACATCTTAATTCAGCATTAGTACTCCACCATATGTTAGCACCTCGCTTGTCAAAGGATCTTGAGTGCACATTCTTGGTGTCGAGTTTAATCTCTCTCTTTCGGTGTAATCTTTATAATATTTGATTCAGTAGATCCTAGGGATCCTCTGACCATATGCCCGCCTCTCCTCCTTAAGTGGTTTTAGGGCGCATACTTGGTTAGAGTTCTTTCATGCACGTTTTGGGTTATGCTAACCTTAACGGGTGCTTGGTTACATTGTAAATGTTCATTAAAAATCTAGGAAAAATTGAGAGAGTATATTTCATTATCACAAAACAAGGGTGAAGGCCTGCTTGAGACATTTTCATGTCAGAAAGCATCCTTCAAAGCTATATTGTCTCACATGCTGCTTTAACAGTTCCCCGATACTTTGCTTCTGTCGAGGAAAGCGCTACTGCTTGTTGCTTTTGACTGGTCCATGTGACTGCACCTGTACCAAGACTAACAACATATCTAGAAGTAGCCTTCCTGTCATCAACAAAATTTGACCAGTTTGAATTTGTAAAACCAACCAGCCTAGGATCTTTGCTTCTATTATATGGAATGCCAAAGTCAGGTGTCCCTTTCACATATCTCAGTACTCGCTTCGCTGCAACCCAATGTTCAACCTTAGGGGTAATCATGAAACGAGAAATGTAACTCACAACATAACTTAGATCAGGTTTAGTGGTTATAAGATAGATGAGGCCGCCAACTAGTTGTTTGAAAGCTGACTCATTGATCACTGGTGAGTCTGATTTGGCAGAAAGTTTTAGCCCTTTCTCCATGGGTGTAGGTGAGATTTTGTAATCTGTCATCTTGAACTTTTCCAACAAACTCTTGGCATATTTGGACTGAGAAATGAAAATACTGCCACCTATCTGCCAAACTTCTACACCAAGACAATAATGCAAAAGACCCAAATTTGTCATATCAAACGTGTAATGTCCCCATTTTTAGCACTACACTTTCCAGTGATTGATAGCCTATCCTGTAATGTCCCCAATTTAGCCCTATGCTCTTCTTGAGGTTTTAGCCTATTTCCGGAAACTCGTAGGCTAAGCAGAATGGAAAATTAGAGTTTCCTATTTTATAGGAGGTTTCAGATGCATTTTTGATGGCTTGCATGCAGGAGTTTGGAAGTGTGTTTCTGAGAGTTTTCTGGGTTTTCAAAGAGCTTCAGAATGGTGTAACATGCATCTCCATCTGATAACCTTTCCAGACACTTACTATTTATAGTAAGTCATGTTGGCTTCCCGGTTTGTGCTCAGAAGGCATTTGGAAACACTTACTATTTATAGTAAGTCATGTTTACTGCTCAGTTGGTGTTCAATTGATGTTTTGCAAACTTACTATTTATAACAGTTGTTATTTTTGGTAAGTCAATTTACAGCAGTATCATTCTAACAACAGTTCAGCCTTTTGCAGTTCAGTGTGGCTGTTCAGTTTGGCCTTCTGTTGAGTTTGTAGTGAACTTACTATTTTTGGCATTGTTTATTTTTAGTAAGTCTATTTTGGCAGTGTCTTCATCAGCAGTATGGTGCAGTTCATTATGCAGATTTTGGTAATGTCTCAGTTTCCAGTTTGGTGATAATTGTCTCCTTGGACTAAGTTTTATACTTAGTTAAAATTGTGTTTTGAAGTTGTACCCCACGCCTAGCTTAGTGACTTTAAGTTGTTTCAAGTTGGGGCCATAAAGTGATACATTTAATATTTTATTAAATGTTTATTCCTCATCTAAAGTGGGACGACTTGAAAGGGTTGAATGAAGAGTATATTGTTATATTTTAAATGGTGCCTTTTTGGAAATAGGCGTCTCTTTTGGGAAGAGGAAGAGTTTTCTTTGGGAGTTACAAATGTTTCATCTCCTCTCGGTAAAACTTATATATTGGTGCCTTGCTCTTTGTATCTCATCTTGAAAATTTGAAAGTAAAGTTATGCTGCTGGTTTGAAATCCAGAACTTGGCTAAGGGGAAGCTTAGCATTTTGCAATCCATCCTTCGGGCCTGAAAGTATGGCTTCCTAGGTGGGTCTTTGAGACTGTACTTCACACAGGAGTGTAGATGGAGCTTTATTTCTGATGTTATTTGACAGGTTGCTGCTGTATAACCTGTTATTGAGTTGCTGGTTTGTTCATGGCTGAAGCGAATTTTTGTTTTGTAGCTTCGCCATCCAATTTTCTATCGTTCTGGGTACTGGCCCATGCTGTTCCACTGTGGAGGGTGCCCCTTTCTGCAAGTTTGCAGATTTTATCACTGAGTTTCTGATTTTTGAGAGAAGGTCAACCCTTCCTGGAGGCCGTACCTATCTTCTTGATTGTATTGGGAATCATGCCAACTGTTTCTCTCTGTTTTGGACTCGTTTTCTCATTGAAGGTTGGACACCTAGCTTTTAGTTGTTGATTGGCTGTGGTTTGAGAGCTTTCCGAGTTGAATTGAAAAAGATACGTCCATTATGGTGAATTCTCACCTTGCTGATCTGATTTTCTGTATTTCATGTTTCTGATTAGATTAGTTGGAAATTGTTATAATGCTGTATAGAATTACTTTCTATATCATTTTGGCATTGTAAATGTTAGAGGAAGTGTTACTCTAACCATTGAGTGTTTTTGGAAGCATATCATTCTCATTTGCAGCTGTATGTTATTTGTTTGTAAGCTGATTAGTAGTACTAACAACAATTGTTTACTTTGCGGCAATTTACTTTGTTGTATTCCCCCCACGTAATAAAGTGGTTGTATGGATTGTATACCCCCCACAGTTTAAGTGGAAGTGAGGTTAATTGGTTGGCTTGCCGCCTTTAAATGTTTGTAATAATCACACCCACGAAATAAGTGGAGTATTCCCACCGCTTGTGGATGCCTGCATTTGCAGAAGAAGTTGTATTTCAGTTTATTATCTAGCACTGCACCATATGTTAGCACCTCGCCTTGCAAAAGGATCTTGCGTGCACATTCTTGGTGTCGAGTTTAGCTCTCTATTTTCAGTTGTTATCAAGTTATTAGATCCTAGGGATCCTCTGACCATATGCTCGCCCCTCCTCCTTAAATGGTTTTAGGGCGCATTCTTGGTTAGAGTTGTTTCAGTTGTGTTTTGGTTTAGAGCTAATTCTTAACGGGTGCATGATTCGCATTGTTGTGACTGAAAATTAAAGGCAAAAATTAAGGGGTATATTTCAGTGGTATCAGAGCTTGTTTTCCTACCATCCTGTGAGTTTAGCGCTCCATGTTATCAGATGAGAGTTAGAGAAGATCGATACTACATCAAAAAGCAGAACAAAGTCTAGTTTTGGCTTCACAAGTTTTTGAAGTTGACACCTTTTCAGAGGTTTTATGAAACCTTGTCTTGCCAGTTTTTAGGTATGGCTTTAGATGAAGAGAAAGATTTGGCAAGATATTTACAGTTTGCAGGTGCAAGGCTCATTTATGAATGTCAGACAAGGGAAGAAGAAGTGAGACTACTTCTTATGTTGGAACAATGTTTGAGTTAGGTGAAACAATCACTTTCAGGGATAATTAAAACAGCATTAGCGTCTGCAGTAACTTTCCTGAAACGATCTTATTGGTCGAGGCATCTAGATGATGAGATCAATCTGCTGGTTACTTCATGCCTCAATGAAGTGATGAGAATTTGGGCACCCTTGGTGCCCTATGATGATAAAACAATGGAAAAAGTTCTTCATATGTTCATAGAAAGCTTTTAAGATCTTGATGAAACTGATAGCAATCAGTATTCCAGAAGAGTTGCTATACTAAAGATCTTTTCAGAACTCAAAACAAGTAAGTTGCTAGTTCAATTGGGTATGCAAGATCGAATATATTATTTGATCCATTACCTCTTCATTTCAACTTGGAGTGAACGAGAGGAGAATGTAGTTGCAGCAATGAGAAACATTTTAGTTTTGATTATCAATGAGATGGATGAAATCCCAAAATCCATCCTTTCTTTCTTGCTTAACATTCATGAACAAGTAGGAAAGAATTCATCTACTGCTGGTATGTTGATCGGAGTTTTGTTCTTTCAGTGTGAGAAAAAATTGAAGCCACTTGAAGAAGATAAAACAGATAAATGAGGTGGTCATTAATGTAGAAGACGGAAATAAAATGTTGTTTCTCAATGATTCTATGGCGGATTCTCATGATGTACTTATTGATATGTATTTGTTTGCACATACTAAGGATGAGTGCAATGAGACAACAACAGTTTTAAATACACATGAAGAGTCTATGACAAGTAATCAAGAAGACTTCCTTGGTTTGCTTGTGACAAATAATGAAGAAATCAACAATGTACCTACACATGAAGAGCTTATTGAAGGTAAGAAGAATATAATCTTCAAATCAGCTAACAATGATGATTTATTACTTCATTGTAACAATGGAGATTTAGAAGGTTTTGAGTTTGATCATCAAACTAAGCTCTTGGGAAAAGATATTTATGAAGATATCAGTTTTGGTGTGTTGGGAGGTGTCTTCTTCAAAGAGGCAACACTTCAAGAGCAGCATGAAGAGAACTTTCTTTTTTATCATATAAATCAGCCTTTCAACATTTGGGATCTAGGTGTGAAGGTGTCTAAGGTTGTCAAGGAACCTTTATGGGATAAATTTCCATTTGATCCCAATATAGTACAAAATTCTAGTTTCAATGCAAGCTATGTGATAGCCATGGGAGGAGAAAATGTCTTTGACAAAAAAGCTTGCACGGAAAAACCCCATAATGATTCAATGATCAAGTTGGGGGCTGCTAAAACATATGATCAAAGTATCAATGAGGTGGAAGCAGTTTTAGAAGACCAAAAGGCCCTTGCTGATGAAAAGATTAAAGAGGATCTTAAACACAAATCTGATTTTCCAATTCATGAAGCTGGTTGTAAACAAAGGTTTGAAGAATTGGTAAAATCCGATCCTCTTCATTGTCAGTTGATGGGTGGTGAAGGACATGAGTTTTGGAGCAGCTATGAGGGCAGCAAAGACAAAAAACGAAGTTCTGATTTTGATATGCAGCCTACCAGCAGTTCACAATCCTTGCCTACTTATGAGTGGGAAGGTCAATTTTTGATATCCATTGAAGATGATGTGCAAGTCCTATTCAAAGTTGACCGTTCATATAGTTTGATTAAAGAGAGACAAGAAGGAGCTAGAGATGGAGCCACTCTCTTTAATTTGCATTTCATCAAAAACTCCTTAGAGATTAAAAAATCAGATTATCAATGTTGGATTAATGAAAGAGATCATGCAGTTGAATTTGTAAAGAAGGCAATTGTTGCAATTCAAGGAGTTTATATGTTTAATAATCCATCTTTTGAGTTGAGAGTTAACTCAGTGCACTCCAATTTCTTCTCAAGATGGGATTTGAAGACATTACTTGTTCCATGTATTCTTGCTGTTAAAACTTTCATAATGTGGCTTTCATGGAACACTAAAGAGGACACCGGACATGGGAGATCATTGTTGGCTCTATCTAACATTTGGAAACATAAAGAGAAATTGTTTCGGTGTGTTGGAAAATTTTCATGGTTGATTATCCAAGTATAGGATTTTCAGCATGTTCTGAAGAAGATTATCATGTGTGAAAAGAAGGTATGTTGGAGTGATAAGTGCCAAAATTTAAGTGCTAGAGGTGCTGCTACCTTCTTTATCAGCCAATTGATGATTATATTTGATCATCTATTGTTGGCTTGGAGAGGAAATGGGAGCAAAGAATGGTTTTTTGCTATGATGGAGTTGTTAGAGTGGGTTTTTCTAGCTTTGAATGTGATCAAAATTGACAAAATGGACAAAGATTTTCAGAATTGTAGCTGCTGTTCCTTTCCTAGCATGCTGATTTCTCTTAAATCTGATGTAGAGTCATTCAATTTTGACTTAATGGGCAGCTGGTACGCTCATATTTTCACTTCACAATCCCTTTCTAGAGATGATTTTTGGCTTCAAATGGGAAGAATGGTGTTTCAGACTAATCCAAACCAGTCTTCAAATAGAGTCGGAGTTCTTTCCAGTAGTCACTTGTGAACATTCTTTGGTACTCATGTTCAAGGCAGCGAACGTTGGGCTGTTTTGGTTCGTCTTTCTGAGATTTTTGGAGAGAGAGCTGTGAAAGATTTCAAGTGTCTTCTTGTATATGTTTGTGATCTTCAGAGAAGGCATTGGACATCCTTGAAGAGCTTTGAGGATGAGGCTATTATGTATCTGCAAAGGGTTGTTTCCCTCTTTGCGAATATCCTTGTTGGAGTCACCTTTGTAGTTGTGATTCTATTTGATGCTTTGAGGAGTTTTGCTGATGAGAATAATTTTGAATTGCTTAGATCATTGTTCCTTGTGCTCCAAATGATGTTGATCATTGGCATTGATGATATTAACTTCTCAAAGACTTTGGGGTGTGAGATGCTGCAATGTTTTGAATTTTGTTCCTCTTGGTCTTCCAGTTCAAGGCATATGTTCCGTAGTCTTTCAGGGTTTCAGAGGAGGACAGTGCTGTTTTGGTATGATGGTTTTGATTGTGTGATTAGTATGGCACAGCATCAGCATGGTGGGTCTTTTTGGAGATGGATTTGGGACCCAGGGATCCTACTTGGCATAGTAAGGATCAAATAGTTTTCTTGGAGTGTGGTGGCATTGCTTGAGGTCAAACAATTTTGGGAAGGGCGGACTGTAATGTCCCCAATTTAGCCCTATGCTCTTTTTGAGGTTTTAGCCTATTTCCGGAAACTTGTAGGCTAAGCAGAATGGAAAATTAGGGTTTCCTATTTTATAGGAGGTTTCAGATGCGTTTTTGATGGCTTGCATGCAGGAGTTTGGAAGTGTGTTTCTGAGAGTTTTCTAGGTTTTCAGAGAGCTTCAGAATGGTGTAACATGCATCTCCATCTGATAACCTTTCCAGACACTTACTATTTATAGTAAGTCATGTTGGCTTCCCGGTTTGTGCTTAGAAGGCATTTGGAAACACTTACTATTTATAGTAAGTCATGTTTACTGCTTAGTTGGTGTTTAATTGATGTTTTGCAAACTTACTATTTATAGCAGTTGCTATTTTTGGTAAGTCAATTTATAGCAGTATCATTCTAACAACATTTCAGCCTTTTGCAGTTCAGTGTGGTTGTTCAGTTTGGCCTTCTGTTGAGTTTACAGTGAACTTACTATTTTTGGCATTGGCTATTTTTAGTAAGTCTATTTTGGTAGTGTCTTCATCAGTAGTATGGTGCAATTCATTATGCAGATTTTGGTAATGTCTCAGTTTCTAGTTTGGTGATAATTGTCTCCTTGGACTAAGTTTTATACTTAGTTAAAATTGTGTTTTGAAGTTGTACCCCACGCCTAGCTTAATGACTTTAAGTTGTTTCAAGTTGGGGCCATAAAGTGATACATTTAATATTTTATTAAATGTTTATTCCTCATCTAAAGTGGGACGACTTGAAGGGGTTGAATGAAGAGTTTATTGTTATATTTTAAATGGTGCCTTTTTGGAAATAGGCGTCCCTTTTGGGAAGAGGAAGAGTTTTCTTTGGGAGTTACAAATGTTTCATCTCCTCTTGGTAAAGCTTATCTATTGGTGCCTTGCTCTTTGTATCTCATCTTGGAAATTTGAAAGTAAAGTTATGTTGTTGGTTTGAAATCCAGAACCTGGCTAAGGGGAAGCTTAGCATTTTGCAATCCATCTTTCGGGTATGAAACTATGGCTTCCTAGGTGGGTCTTTGAGACTGTACTTCACACAGGAGTGCGGCTGGAGCTTTATTTCTGATGTTATTTGACAGGTTGCTGCTGTATAACCTGTTATTGAGTTGCTGGTTTGTTCATGGCTGAAGCGAATTTCTGTTTGTAGCTTCGCCATCCAATTTTCTATCGTTCTGTGTATTGGCCCATGCCGTTCCACTGTGGAGGGTGCCCTTTTCTGCAAGTTTGAAGATTTTATCACTGAGTTTCTGATTTTTGAGAGAACGTTGACCCTTCCTGGAGGTCGTACCTTTCTTCTTGATTGTATTGGGAATCATGCCAACTGTTTCTCTCTGTTTTGGGCTCGTTTTCTCAATGAAGGTTGGACGCCTAGCTTTTAACTGTTGATTGGCTATGGTTTGAGAGCTTTCCGAGTTGAATTGAAAAAGATACGTCCATTATGGTGAATTCTCACCTTGCTGATCTGATTTTCTGTATTTCATGTTTCTGATCAGATTAGTTGGAAATTGTTATAATGCTGTATAGAGTTACTTTCTATATCATTTTGGCATTGTAAATGTTAGAGGAAGTGTTACTCTAACCATTGAGTGTTTTTGGAAGCATATCATTCTCATTTGTAGCTGTATGTTATTTGTTTGTAAGCTGATTAGTAGTACTAACAACAATTGTTTACGTTGCCGCAATTTACTTTGTTGTATTCCCCCCACGTAATAAAGTGGTTGTGTGGATTGTATACCCCCCACAGTTTAAGTGGAAGTGAGGTTAATTGGTTGGCTTGCCGCCTTTAAATGTTTGTAATAATCACACCCACGAAATAAGTGGAGTATTCCCACCACTTGTGGATGCCTGCATTTGCAGAAGAAGTTGTATTTCAGTTTATTATCTAGCACTGCACCATATGTTAGCACCTCGCCTTGCAAAAGGATCTTGCGTGCACATTCTTGGTTTCGAGTTTAGCTCTCTATTTTCAGTTATTATCAAGTTATTAGATCCTAGGGATCCTCTGACCATATGCCCGCCCCTCCTCCTTAAATGGTTTTAGGGTGCATTCTTGGTTAGAGTTGTTTCAGCTGTGTTTTGGTTTAGAGCTAATTCTTAACGGGTGCATGATTCGCATTATTGAGACTGAAAATTAAAGGCAAAAATTAAGGGGTATATTTCATATCCCCAGATGCTCGTATGCTAGTCAGAGGTTGAATTAGGGTTTCCAGCTGCTTGGAGGTTTCTTTTGCAAATTCGAGGGCTTGCATGTTGGAGTTTTGCAGTTTGGATTCTGGGTTTTCAGAGAATTTCGCAGTGGTGTGACATGCAACTGCAACAAAGGACTTTTCCTGACGTATTATTTTTAGTAAGTTACGACGACTGCTCAGATTGTGGTTAAAATGAGTTTGGAACAACTTACTATTTTTAGCAGTATGCTATTTTTAGTAAGTTCTATTTTTTGCAGGGTTTTTGCAGTTCAGTTCAGTGGCTATATTTGGCAGGTCAGTTTGAGTAGTTTGGTCTCCAACACCCTTGGTGCTATTTTTGGTAGTGTTTCGGTAGCTTGGTATTATGTCTTATTTCTGGCAGGGCAGTTTGATCTCCAACAATCTTGGAACTTGATTTGGCAAGTTTGGTGACTTAAGTGATTTTATATTTGATGATATAATGTTTAAGTGAAAAAATATTGGCCAAGGCAAATTGGATGATTTACTTGGAGAGATATTTAAGTTACATTATGATGTATTTCACTTAAATATTGTGGACGCCTAGCTTGGAGGGAAAAATAATTGATTATTATAAGGGTGTTTCACTTAAGCATTTTTGGACACCTAGATTATGTTTTATTTGCTTTTTTAATAAAGTTATTCCTCTCTCTTATGTTGGACGATTTAGAGAAGGAGACTAATGAAATTCAAATGCAGTAAATTGAAAGGTGAATATGAGTTTCATTTGGGCGTCCCTTTTGGAGGGAAATGTGAGTTTGAATTTTTTTGGATGAGGATGCTATATATACAGGGTCTTGCTCTCTCATTTGGGCATCTATTGTCTGTCTTATTGAAATGTTGCTGAAATGATTTCAAACACATTGCTTCGAGGAATGCATACTTCCTAGCTTATCTTTTTCAGACTTGAGAGATAGTACCTAGCTGTTGAGACTGCTTCTTCATCTAGAGGTTGCAGATTGAGCTTCAAGTTGGTTTTTGAGTGATAGTTCATATTTTGGAGTTGCTGGTTTGTGCTTGGATGAAGCTCGTTTTTGGTTGCATCTCACTGGGCGAATTTTCTGTCATTCTGAGTATTGGCTCTATGGATTCTCCTTGCTAGGGTGCCCCTTTGCTCATGGTTTCATAATTTTTGGAGGTGTCTTTTTTTTTATAGACAAGGTCTCCCCGTTTGGAGGTTGCACTTTCTTTGTGGTTGCATTGGAAATCATGCATAAATAAACTCTTGCTGTTTGGAGGAGTTTCTTCGCTTGGACTTGGTCGCCCAACTCCTAGCTTTCATCTGCCTTCAGTTTCAGGTCAAACGAAAGAGTTTGGAGTAAGATATGAGCATTTTGGTGAGTTTGGTGCTGTTTGGTTAGAGTTTCTGTTCGCTGCTATTTTATATCAGACCTGATATATTCTATCTATTCTTGTTTTCCAAGTTGGTTATCATGTGTTTGATGTTGGAGATGGGCCTAACAAATTGATGATCTATTTCCATGTATATCTCCTTCCTATTGCAATTGAAGCTATATTTTGTAACGCTGAATCAGTAGTATTGATCAGCTTTTTACATTTTGTATTCCCACTTTTAGTGGAAGAAGGCTGGCGTCGCCACCTTATTTACTTTCCTTGCATAAACATTTTCATTCCCACCGTTTGGTGGAAGAGACAGGCCTCGCCATCTTTACTTTTTGTACTGCATTCCTCATTTGTTGATTGGCTGAGCCGTCACTCTACTCCCGTTGAATAAGTGGTCGAGTTGCATGCTTTGTATTTCCAGCATTCAGTTTTCAAGCTAACGATCCTCAGCGCCATATGCTCACACCTCGCCTGTCATTGGGATCTTGGTGTACATTCTTGGTGTAGGGTTACATTCCAGTGTTGGTTTATGATTTCTCTAACCTTAACGGGTGAAACTGCTTGTGAAAATTTGAAAAAATTGTAAGGGGCTCATTTCAATGGTATCAGAGCCAAGATCTTGCCATCCTATGAAAAATACAGAGGCCAGTTGATAGATGAGTGACAGAGAAATCAGATTCTACACCAGAGGTCAGAACTGAGTTCAGTATCAACTTTCTGAAGTTCCAAAGATGTTGCATTTTCTGTTCAGAAACCGTGAGAAGTCAGATTTGATTATGGCTTCTGAAGAAGAAAGAAGTTTAGCAAGGTCACTTTCCATTGCCGGTACAAGGCTCAATGAAGAATGTCAGACAAGAGGTGAAGAAGTGAGACTATTATCAGAGTTGGAATATTGCTTGAGTCAAGTCCAACAATCGCCTACTGAATTGTTGAATAAAGAATTATCTCCTGCAATAACCTATTTGATTCATCCTTATTGAATGGGGCATCCAGATGAAGAAATCAATTTGTTGGTTACTTCATGCCTTAGTAGATTATAGCGCCATTGATGCCTTATGATGATGAAACTATGAAGAAGATTCTTCATAGGAATGTAGAAAGTTTCCAAGATCTTGATGAAACCGGTAGCAGTCAATTTCCTAGAAGAGTTGCTATCTTAAAGACATTTTCAGATCTTAGGACAAGTAACTTGCTATTAGACTTGGGAATGCGAGATCAGATTTATCACTTGTTTCACTACTTCTTCATATCTACTTGGAGCGAACAAGAAGAGAATGTTGTTGTAGCTGTAAAGAAAATTCTTGTTCTCACTATTAAAGAGGCTGATGAAATTCCACCAAGTGTCCAATCTCTCCTCTTGGACGCATATGAACGTGAAGAAAAGGTTTCTCCTATTGCTGATATGCTGATCAAGGAATTGTTTAATCAATGCGAGGAGAAGTTGAATCCACTTTTGGAGAAGGTAGAGTGGGTGAAGGAGAATTTTGAAGATGTTGGTAGAACTGTGGTGTGGGACGAGTTTGCGAAAGAAGAGCAAGTTGAAGGAAATACTAGTGGTGTCATTGAACCAACTTATGATCATTACCATAGTGATGATGTTGGTGATGATTCCAATGATTTCATGCAAGATCATGTTGAAGATTTGGTGATGAAGGATTTTCCTCTTGTTGCTGTCCCAACTTCCCAAGAGCTTTCACAAGACAAATTTATGTCAAGTAGCCATGAAGACCTCTTTAGTGTGCATTGGGCTGCTAATGATGAAATCAGTAACACACCTACTCATGATAGGTCCATTGAAGAAAAGAATGATAAAACATTCAAAGCAGTCAGCTTTGATGATTATTTATACAATAATAGTGACATGGGTGGCATTGGGTTTGGTTATCAAACTACGCCCTTGGAGAGAGTTGTTTTTGAAGATATCAGTTTAAGTAAGTTGGGAGGTGACTTGTTCAAAGAGTCAACACTCCAAGAAGGGTACGAAGAACACTTCTTTGTTGATCAAAACAATAAATTCCCTAGCACTTGGGATCTAGGTGTGAAGGCATTTAGTGATGACAAAGAAATTGTGTGGGATGAGTTTCCCTTTGATCTTGATGGAGCTCAAAATTCTGATTGCTTTGGAAGCTATGAGGGGGCTGCCATAGCCTTTGATCATGGAGACAGTGAAGTGGAAGTGGAGCTTGAAGACCATATGACTCTTGGTGATCAAGAGTTTGAAGGTGTTCTTAAAAACAAATCCGATTTATCAATGCTTGAAGCCGAGTGTAAGCAAAGGCATGAATAATTTGTGGAGTCTAATTCTCTTTATGATATTGAGCAATTTCAGCCAGTGGGTGGTGAAGGAAATGAGTCTTGGAGCAGCTGTGAGGGCAACAAAGACACAAAACAAGGTTCTGATTTTGAAAAGCAGCATACCAGTAGTCCACCATCTTTGCATACTCTAGAGTGGGAAGATCAATAAAAGGTATCTTTTGAAAAGGAAGTGAAAGCTCTATTCCTATTTGATTGCACAGACAATTTGGTTGAAGATCTCTACTGGAAGGTTCAGTTTGAAGAGAGACGAAGTGGAGTTAAGGAGAAGTTGCTCTTCCTAATTTGCAATTTATCAAAGGTTTATGGAGATATTGAAATCATCGTACATACACTTGATTGAAGATCGAGATTATGCCTTCAAAATTGCAAAGAAGACCATTAGTGCTTTCCAAGAAAAGGAGAGAAAAGTTGATGAGCTCACTTTGGAGCTTGAATCAACAAAGGACATGTTGGAAAATACTCTGTTGGTTCTAAGGGAGGTAGAAGACCAGTTTGCTGATTTCAAACTTTTCAGAGAGCAAGAGAATGAGCAAAGAGCTGAAGAAATCAAGCAAGTAATTGGAGAGCTTGATAGTCTTTGAGAGGAGTTTGATCTTCAAAGTTTCACAAGAAAATCAGAAGTTGCTAGTACAGATTTGAAACAACAAGATGAGAGGGACGACTTTCAATTTTGTGACAATCCTCTCTTTGAAGTGGGTGTTGAGGAAAGTTATGATATCCTTCTCTTTGTGATGGATGATAAAATTGTGCATGAGACTGAGTATGGTTTCCAGTGCATGGATGATTTGATATCACTCCATGAGGATGTGCCATGTTTTGTGATTGGTAATCTTCCAAGGCAATTTGATAATGAATGCATAAGTGAGTTTGAGGATGAAGTCTCCACATGGGAAGTGTTGAAGCAAGATAATTTCAACATCTTTGACATCAAGGTGTTAATGAGACGAGTCTTGGTAGTTGCTGGTAACTTCATTACAGCAGCAAGGAGTGAAGATTTTAGATTTGTTACCCATGAAGTAGGGAAGGGAGATGGACCAGAACTTGGTGTTTGCACTCTTGACAATCCATCCCTTGGGTGGAGTGATGTTTTGGCTCATATTAGTCCATTTTTGGAGTCGGGATTGAAGACAACATTTGTTTCAAGAGTGCTTATTTGAAACGGACAACTATGCATAGTGTGTAATAACTGCTCTTCAAATTAGGAGGGGAAGCTCCCTCTTTTGTTGATGTTTGCATAAAAAGTAAAGTAAACTAAGTTCCTATCTTTTTACATAGCGGTAGAGCACAAGGGTGATAAAACACAATGCGTTGCAGCTAAGGTTTTCTTTGGTTTCTGCAAATCTTAAGTACAACTAGGCTAACTTTTAATCTATCCTATTTCTTCAAAAAAAAACAGACCAAGAGGATATAGGAGCAAGAATGGAATGGTTCGATCACTTGGACGAACTGTCTCTCAGAATGCATCCGAAGGCTCTGAACTTCTAAATTTACGTCGAAATAGAACTCATGCAAGTAATCATCAAACGGTAGGCTAGATCTCAGGATTCCCAAGGAGGCACAATGCTCTTTCCGAGGTGTAGGCTGAAATATAGACTACTAGAAACAACATAGAACGATAATCCTACTCTCTAAATTCCCAAGGAGGTGTAGTGCTCTTTCCGAGGTGTAGATTGAAAGAAAGATTATTTGGAACAACATACAATGATAGATCTAGAGACTTTTGGATCAAAGGCAAGGTAGCTCTCCTGATTTATTATCTCAACTTCGATCAAAGATTACACTTTGGGACAGCAACTTGTGTCAAAGAGACAATCACACAAGAAGTGATCAACCAATAAAACATGAACATAGATTGAACACACTTATTTGAATAGAAAGAACGCAAGGTGTACTTAGTGTTTGACTATAACAAATACGATTCAAGAACATATACTAAGCGAACAAAGTCAAAGGCTTGTGAGCTCAGCTTTTTGCTGCCGTGAAGTAAAAAAAAATAATGAGCAAAGGTTACTCTTATTTATAGAAGCTCAAACGAGTAGGCAACCCTAAAGTCTCCTTGAGTTAACAATGAGTTCTTGTCAATCTGCAAGATTTATTCCTATGTCTAAAAGTATGTAACCTAATAGTTAATTGGAAAGTCTACTTTAGTTAACTGATTCTAAACTAAAAGAGAATTGCAATATACAAAAGTGTTTGCAAAGATAGACACGCACAATTAGTGGGACATTGAGTTAACTTGGAAAGAGGCATCAAGTTAACTCCTGTGTCTAATGTCATCCTTGGATGGGTGGGACGTCCTAACTGTGAGTTCACTGCTCGTGATCAACTCCTCCAAGAAGCAGTTAATTGCCTCATCATCCAGAGGTCGTCACATGCCTCAACTGTCAGTTCACTGCTTGTTAGCAACTTGAGCAAACCTGAAAATATCTGCACACTTCAATTGGCAGTTCACGTGACTGGTAACTTTGGCGACTCTGTAATTGAAGTGATGACCTTCGTTTCTTCTGCTGCTTTACGTTTCTGTCACGTTGCTTGATTTTTCTCAATGGAAGTGTTGTATGATGAAATCGTGAAGTTTGACTGCAAACACTCTAGCCGTGAGAAATGCTTACGAACTCGTTGCACATCTAGAGTTTCAACAGTATTCAACCCTCTAAACTGGCCTTGAAAGGCTATCATATATACGAGGTATGAAACTTGGTGGAATCTTAAGTATCTATGCTTGTCAATTTATCCAAATTGACTTTTGGGTGTGCCCGATGCAATTCGGTGTTAGCCGTTTTTAGGAATTCATGAAGTAAGACTGACTTGATCTTGTATTTAACTTGGGAGAATTGCATTCTGAAAACCTTGAAGATTGACTGGGCACACGACACTGTTCAAATGACTTTTCTACTGCGGCTAAAAATAGCCTCGCCGAGGGGTAACTTTTACGATTTTTTTTGAGATGTGTGTTTTATTGAGAATATCTTTTTAAACAAACCTAGAATGTCAAAAATTCGAAAAAGTGAATTTTTCTATGACATGCAAGAGCCCTTCAATGGCAGAGGTAGCGAGGCAACATAAACTTATTTTTTCGAGAAAAATCTAACACATGGGTTTTGTTAGCACTTCAAAGCTAAACAAACCTAGTTTGTCTGTTTTTTGAAATTGTGACTTTTTTCGGAAACCCTAAAAAAAGGGGTAGCGAGGCAACTTTTTCTGGAAAAATAAGGCACGTGGGTTTTATGGCCAATGCTGTGCAGATCATACCCAGAAGGCCAGATCTGTGAATAATTGCCGTTTCCTTGGACATGCAAGAAGATCTGAGACAAGAAAATAAGAAATGTGAGGGAAGAAGTTTAGAAGTTATATGTTGCTGTGAATCTTCAAGGAAATCACGCCTGGAGATGCAAACACTGATAAACTGTCCCTCTGTGCAACTTATTCTTGAAAACATGAAGAATATTGAGAAAACCCTCTATCAGATCTTCAAATGATTTTTGGAGAGAAAAATATCCATTCTTGAGCTTCAACCTGCAAAGAGAGATGATGAATAATGATACCTAGACTTGATAAATAGTGTTTGATGTGGAGGCAATCAAGTTTAGGTGCCAACACTTGCTTGAGGAGTCAATCTGCCTAATCAGGAGTTCACTTGAGCAAATTCCACCAATTTGGGGACGTTTTAGACATGAAGAGGCCTTCAAAATATCTCAACTTCAGTCAGCTTAGCCTACTTTGACTTTAGGTGTCCAAGTTGAGGAGTTGAAGGTTTTTCATCCTTTTTCTATGATGAAGTGCCTCTGTTCGATCCTTGATTTTGGTTGCTTGATCGATCTTGAAGTCTTGCTGACAGATCCATTGCAGAGTTTGATCAACTCTGAAGAAGTGTGCTCGGGAGCTGCAAAGCTTAAAACTTGAATCTGATGCCTCAAGTTCTTGGGCGCCTTTTCCCAAAAGGGTACATTTTTCACCAGACTTAAGTGAATTTTTTGGATGCTTTTCAATTTCTCCAGTTTGACCTTCAGTGCTTTGATTTGAGATCACTGATGACTGATGATTCCCGTTAATGTGCTGAAACATGGAGTGGATAACCAGTTTAGTCCCGGAAAGGATGACTGGCCTCACAGGTTCTGAAAGTTGGCTTAGAGGTCCCAAAAGTATGGGTACCCCTGGCCTGTAGGGGTGCCTTTGGCTTTTTGTGTTGTAATTTTCATCTCGCAACCTTTCATGAACCACCCCAGTTTGATCTTTGTCATTAGGTATTTGATTTATTTGTTGAATTTGCTGATGGTGTCATTGCTGAGATTGATCAAGACAGAGGACTTCCTTGAGGTTACGGAGCTTAAAGATTGCATCTGGTTGTTCAAAAAGTTGGGCGCTTATTTCTAGGAAGGTGCAATTTCTTTGACAGTCAATTCTTCACGTTCTTCATCTCGCCTTCGCCTCTAGTGTTTTTTGCTTGATCCTCGTCTGTGAATGTTTGACAGGTCTTGTGAGCTTGCAACTAGATTGATCGCGGAGCTGAACAGATGCTGATCAGATGTCTTGAAGAAAGCAATTGCTGAAAAATTCAACAGGTGACTCAAAATGATGGGTGCCCCTGGCCAGCAGGGGCACTTTTGCCTTGATGTGCATTGATTTACCCTTCGTTTCGTGTATTTGAATGATCAATAGCTGTCGTCGTTTGATGTGTATTGTGATTTAGCTGTTGGATCCATCATGTAGCTGAGCTGAATCTGAGGAGATCACCAAGGGGTTGCTAATCCAAAGATTGGCATTTGGTAGCTTTTCTTCTTGGGCGCCCTTAGGCTACAGGGGCACTTTTTTCCTTTGTTAGGCTACCATTTTTGATGTCTTTCGCTTTGGCACCTTCTGCCTTTGCCTTCGTTTGACAATGTTTGATGGATCAGTTGAATTTGCTTGACGATCCGTCGTGAAGCTCACAGAATTACAGAGAAGACGACTATCTCAGCAAAACATGATAACTGCATTTGATCCTTTGAACTCATGGGCGCCCCTGGCCAACAGGGGCTCTTTTGGCTTTAGTGTCATCAACTTTCATGAAGACCTTCACCTCTCGTGCTTTGCGTTCATCGTCTCGCCAACTACGTTGATCACCGTTGTCGCTAACGCGAACGCGTTCACTGTTGCAATTGCTTTCACCATACTGCATGTACGGGCGTTTGAAAATTTCACCAAGGCATTGACCGCATAGCACCTTTCTTGTAGCAAGGCGTGCATCTTCCAGACTTCGAATATTTTCAACATTTTTCAACCTTTGAAAATCCCATCTATCGCGAAGCATCTTTTCGAGCATCTTTCGCCATGGATTCTTCCTTGAATCTTTTGATGCTTAGATCTCGACACCTAGTACTGGCCATTCTGCCATTGATGACCTTAGAGGTCCTATCTTTTCTCCTGAAAAATGAAAATAGACCCACCAGAGTAAAACGACCTTTTTGGTGATTTTGACTTGAACAGTGTGATTGTGAAGTCATATTATCCTATCAAAATCATTTTCAATCATTTTTGGGAAGGTCCTATTTTTTAGGGTTTTCCTAAAAACAGGGGTTTGAAACCCTAATTTTCAAATTTTCAAAAATTTGCAAGCATCCTCCTTGACATAAACCCACAAAAGCCCATGTTTTGTTTGACCTAAAACGGACTTTTGACAACAATTTTACAAGATTTAGACCATTTTTACCAAAATGCCTTATTGAAGCAAAATTTTATTTTGGGTACAACACTTTAAACTTTTGGAATTCATTAAACACATGATTTTTCTTTTAGGAAAAACACCCACATTTTCCTACTGAAATCATCAACAAATAATAGAAAATACTTGGAACCTGTGACTGATGAGGTATTCATTGGTCCACAAACATTTGCATGAACCAACTGAAGGACCTTGGATGCTCTCCAAGCTTGTCCATCTGAAAATGGAGTTTGATGCTGCTTCCCTGCTTGGCAAGCTCTTCATACACCATGTGTCTATTGCTGAATCTCAGGTAATCCTTCTACCAAATTCTCTTGAGCCAGTCGAGAGAGGTATGATAGATTGAGATGCCCATACCGCTGATGCCAAAGAGTACTGATAGATAAACTCTTTGCAACCATTGCATGCTCCTGAGAATCTCCAGTATCAACCAGCCTATACAAGCAAAGATCTTCGAGCCCAACTACAACCGTTTTCTTGGACTCCTTGTCAACAATGTGACACTTATGTGCACTGAAGATGATATCCAACTTTAGACAGTGGCGCATAATCTGACTCAAAGGGAAAATTGAGCTCTATGCCCAAAACATGGTATACATTGAGAAATATGAGGTTTCCCCCACCAGATGTAATCTAAACATTGCCTTTTCCGACAACTATATACTCTTCACCACCACCAAAGATCATTGAATTTGTAGCAAGCCTTATACTCCGTGAACCAATCTCTCCTATGTGTAAAATGTCGAGATGCTCGAGAATCAATATACCTTGCAGAAGATTTGACATGATCTGTTGGTCTTTTGGCCATGAATGCATAGAAAGCAAACTCCTTCTGCGTAGAATGCTCTGCAATATGGGCCTTTTGTTGAGACCCTCCCTAGGTGGATTTCTGATTACCCAATCGCTTCCTACAGTGTTTCTTCATGTGACCAAGCTTACCACAATAATGACATGTGATATTATTCTTGGAGCTATCCTCAATTTTTCCTTGTCCTTTCTACTAAGAGGACTTGCCTTTGCCTTTTTCTTTGGCAGTAAAAGCCTGTTCCACACTGGCTGTCTCACTACTGCTCCCAAACTACTTCTTCCACTTGTCTTGCTGCAAGAGCTTGTTGCATAGATCATCAAACTTCAGGTCAACATTGGTGGAGGTAATGTTGAGAGTTTTGATGAAGTGCTCATAGGATCATGGTAATCTTTTCAGCATGATAACCACCATATCCTCTTCTTCCTTCTTGTGACCAATGGCTTCCAGTTGATTGCGAATGTTTTTAATCTTCATGAGATGATCTTGCAAAGACAACTTATCATCCATCATAATTGAGAACAACAGATTCTTAAGGAAGAATGCTTTGCCCTTGTTTGATGTTTCGTGCAGATCCTTAGAGTGTGTCCATATTTTTGTAGAAGCCTTGCCAGATGGTACTTCTGGAAGCATCTCATTAGTGACAGATAACTTGAGCAACATAACTACTTCACGATTACGCTCATCGAACTTGTCCTGGTCTTTGCCTACAACTGTAGGACGAGTAGATGTACCCAAAATAATTTGATCTAGACATCGGTACTCGAAAATGGTGAGCATCCTCTGTTTCCCGGTATTGTAATTTTTACCGTTGAATTTCTAGTTGCTTTCCAACATGATGTTGGTCAAAGACACTATCCCTCTTGTTTTCCGAAGGCATGAAAAACGAGGCTAAAGTCAACTTGAGCAACGAACTTCAATTTTTTTTTTTGAAAAAAATCGGCAAAAAAAATCTGATTTTTCTATCAAAAATTAGTCAAACCCTAGGCGATCGGCTGTCACAAATCCCTAGGTGCTACTTTGAAACCCACAAATTTTAATAAAAAATGTCAAAAATTAGAGGTTGAAAACCCACGATTCTATCCAAAAATTGAAAAAAAAGATTTTGCAAAATTTTAAAAGAACCCAAGTCTGAAACCCTAGGTGTGCACACTTTTTTTTCTTCGAAAAATCGTCAAAAATGACTTAGAAATCATGTGCTAGACAGTTTTTCCAGAAAAATCGTCAAAAACTTAGAAATCGCGCACTAGATACCCTAGGTCGCACATAGTTGCAGAAGAACACGTCGCGCACATAATAGGTCGCGATTTGCAAAGATAGAGGGTGCGATTTTAAATAGAAATAAAATCCCACGATTTTATTTAAAAAATCAATCAAAAAACTTCTGAAAATGTTTTTCAAAATTTTCAGGTAATGAATCCATAAATTTTATTATAAAAATTCTCCAAAAAGCTTTCTCTGCTTTGATACCATGAAATGGTAATTGATTGATTTACAAAGGAGAGGGTTACTCCTTAAATAAGCAATTACAAATGATGTTTCTAAAATAGAAACGATCAAGAATGAAAACAATAAAAAGAAAGTTACTAAAACTAACTAAACTAACTAAACGAGAATTGCATTTAAAGTTACAATTTAAATAGATATATTTTGCCAACACAAAGTTTGACTAAAACATTCTACTTTTGATTTGCTTTAGGAAATTATGAGCATAGATTTAATAATTAATGAATAATAGTTGAACAATAGTTAATGCAACATAAGTCTAACATGAACTATCATTGCAATTAATGTGCTCAAGGCATTTATTATAAGCTATATCACAAGGTTCATGTTTGTATTTGAGTTTAGCAAAGAGAAATTCGGATTAAGTTTTGGTGAAAGGAAAAATTGAAAAAAAAAATAGTGATTAAATTTGACTAATATAAATTTGTAAATTTTTTAATAAAAGAAATAAATCCACACAATTGTCAAATTATTTAAATATTGCTAAATAAATTTGAATTCTATATAAAGAGATGCTACATTTATAAACCATGATAAGTTTATCAAAGTTAAACCATAAAACCACAGTTGTAAATATTTTTTTTTCAAAAGGTGACAATCAAGAGTCAATATATAAATAAAATAGTACTATAAATTTTAAAATATAAAATGTAAATAAATTTGATAAATTTAATTTAATTGTAAATATGTTAAACCTAAAATTTTATATATATTTAAATATTAAAAATAAATAAAATGGAACTATTGTTGTGTCAAATTTTAATTAATTACATTTTATGAAAAAATAAAAACAAAATAAAAATAAAGGGGGGAACACTAAAAAGAATGTAAGGAAGTGACAAAGCCTACTTTTGCCTCCAACAATTGTCTAGAAGTTGTAGATTGTTGTTGCTTTGTAGAATCTCGCTCAACATTCCTTTTGTTGATGTCTCTTCGACTTCAACTTTGCATCGATAGTCATGTCATGTCTAAGTCTCTATCTCGACAACGGTTGTAGTCTATACACACTCAACAACAAGCAGCTGGCCAATACTTTGTTTATGACTATGAATATCACCCATAGTCTATGACAATACTCTAAATGCTAAACACCCATCATGAAAAACCCTAATTGTAAAAGCATTTTAAAAGTATATTTTAATTAGAAAACCCTAAGTCCCTTTCTATATGAATTCTATTGTCATGTCCCTGAAACCATGACACTAAAAATAACGAAATACATATTAAGAATATTATCCCTTTGATATAATTATAATTGTCAAAGACAATATTATAATTATTATATTATAGATATTAAAATCAGATACAAAAAATTCAATATTATAATGATATAATCAATACTAAGAAGTAAGAACATATACAAAAATCCAATAAAATCAGTTTATAGATATAATATTAAAATAAGAGGCATATAATGTCTATTAATATTAAACATAAAATAATTACAAATACTAAGCGGTCACTACAACATTTTAATAAAATATCACATAAGGACATTGCATTATACTTATTGCGATTATATGAAAATTAATTATTGATCAGCCACTTTGGTCCCTATCTCCACTGTGGCGACTAAACCAAGAGGTAATTATGAACTAGCTAGAAGATGCGATTTGGATTATCGCTAGCTATTTATTATTTAATATTTGAAGAAGAGACACGGTTGGTGGGGAATTGGGTTTTTCTGTCTTTTACATACCACTGCTGTATTGACCCGGATAGTAATATTCGATTCATAATATTCACTCGCTACCTCACCTGCCCGGTTGACTCCCATGTTGCCGTGGCCTCTAATATTATCGAGCTTCTAATAAAACATTGTGTTAGTCCTTAAAAATAAGCGAACATCTTTACAACCCAGTGATTACCTCTAAAGGCAGCGATTATTATTATTGCTTAATACAGCGATCAAAGAAATGAAGAATTTAGGAAAGGTGATGGGTGAAAAGCAGCGTCCCTTGGGGAGTTGATATGGAGAAGTGGTGTCTCCTTTCAAACAGACATCAAGGTATAAATCGAATAGTTGGGAAAACTAGTTCAGGATATAGTAGAACACAAGAATTAAAAGCATCGGGGAGGCACAACAATCAATCAAGCCATTTTCAGATAATATACACAGTAGATTCTATACCTGAAGATCTCTTATATCCATTAGCATATTCATCAAGTTTTATCCATATATATGTAAAACAATTAACAAGTCAATTATAGATTCATCTTAGATTAAATTAAGGACTTACCGATTGAGCTCATTGACTCTAGTCTTGTTTATACCCCTGTTATTGTTAGTTTTTTTATGATCAGATAAATCAAACAGAAAGTAATCAGAAAATGCAACACATGAGACAATGAACACCACAAGATACCCTGGGAAAACCCTCCAACCTGAGGGAGAAAAACCCAGCCAATATATCCCTTATATATTGATTGAATAAGAGCAAAAATATGCTTACAACTCAAGCATAACACAATGCCGATTTTGATACAATGAATATTCGCACCTCTCCTAGATGCATAAACAAATGAATATGTTTCTCCTTGAAATCGATTTGCTGCTACAGAATTTATGATCTTCTGCACACGTCTGAACTTCTTCTCTCCATGATACGAATTATCCTCCAATGAACTTGATAACTTGCTTGATCTGAAATGAATGAACTCCACCTTGTACTTAAAGATGAAACAATGAAGAGGTGCGACTTTTGAGACCAAGAAGTCGGCCTCAACAAAAAAACGTGCCTTCATAAATAGATCACGCCTCTTTGCAAGGTCGGCCTCATTAAATAAATCAATATTATTTATTAATTATTAAATCAAAATCATATTAATTATGAAGCGCCCCTTCATAAGGAAAGATTGCTGTATAAATTAAATAGCCATGAGGCTACGATTTAATTTATATTTTCCAGGAAGTAATTCGATATAAGTTGTATATATCAACACTCCCTCTCAGCTAGGGAGAAATACTTCCCGTTGTTACAAGATATATCACCTCATTGTGATGTCGATCAACATGGCTACAGGGAGAAATAATTCCTGTTGTTACAAGACATATCACCTCATTGTGATGTTGATCAACATGGCTACACCCATGTGTGGAAAGAGCTTATCACCTCATCGTGATATCAACCACAATGGCTACACCCATGTGTGGAAAGGGAAGATATCACCTCATCGTGATATCAACCATCATGGCTACACCCATGGATGGTATGTACAAGTGCTCATCACTCAACGTGATGTTGTCACCTCATCGTGACATTCACCATGGCTCTCCCAGAGGGTGAAACACAAGTACAAGAAAATCATCACGGACTCTCTCGCGTGATGCTGTCATGGAGTCACACACATGGCATCCACCATGGCTCTCCTAGAGGGTGGAAACAAGGGCTTTCACCTCGAATCTCAAAGAGAAATGCATTATCAAGGGCTTGCACCTCAAATCTCTCTCAATAGAGAAATGCATTAAAAAAGGATCACTGATATTGAGACTCCTTCTCAGCTAGGGCTTGATTCTCCACCATACCAGGCTTGTCTCGAAGGTACACAAACTTTATCCTGAAGAGATGCTTGGTGAGAATGTTTGCTATTTGCTCATCAGTGCTGATATACCTCAACTGAATTGCTTTCCTCAATACCATATCTCTGATATAGTGGTATGCTTAGTTCTGTCATGAAACTCTGGAATGACAAAAGGTTTCTCAAGGCTTTGATTATCACAATGGATGACAGTTGGCTCCAATGATTATCCAAATAATCTTGCAAGGAGCTTCCGAAGCCACACTGCTTCTTGAGCTGCCACACAAGCTGTAATGTACTTGACCTCTGCTGTACTCAGTGCCACAGAAGACTGCTTCCTGCTACACCAGGATATCATCACAAACCTCAACCTGAAACAACAACCAGAGGTAATCTTCTGATCAGCAACACAACCATCTTCTTTAGGTTCAGTAGGCTCCCTCTGAATCTTCAAGTGCTTGCATCAATCTTCTGACCTTATCATCCAAGATTGCTTGCAACGCTTGCCTTAGAGAAATGGTTTCCAGCGTGCACCTCTGTAGAGATTCAGGGTTGTCCTCTTCGACCTCATCTCAAATCACTCTTTTCTGAATACGTTTGCGGAGCTACCAATGTTAAATCCAAGTTGGCTGACTTGAGCAATTCTGATCTCAACTGCTAAAGAGGTGCTTCAAGGATTTAGCATTTGGCCTTGCAACATTGCAACCCTTACTTATTCTCAGCGAGACATAGAACTCCCTCTGAAGATTAATTCTTCCTCTTCGAAGAGATGACTTCAGTCATTCACTTAGACTCATGGCTGCAAGCAGTGTCTCCATTCTTCAACCTACAGGATGCATCAAGCTCTTTTTGAAAGCAATCTCTTACGCTTCTTGATCCGTCCTGAAAGCATTAAGAAGGGATTACTAATAGTTCATGGAACTCAACTATCTCGAACAAAAGTACCATTGCTAGAAGCATACATGATTGACTATCTCAATGTTATGGCATGAATTAATAACTATATAACAATTCATGAACATTATTCAACCATGCAATACTTATCTCATTGAAATTAGAATCTCTTGAGTAACCCAGATAATTAATTCATCATTCATCTTTGTTGATTCTGACATGTCTTTCTTCCATTTTCTCGGAAGAGCTAATCTTAGCATAATAAAAGACAATCTACACAGAATCATAGATCATGCATATAGAAAATCAATCATAATCGTAATTTTTAGTTCTCTTTTTATTTCAAAGTCACACGCAAAAATTAGCATGAACCAACTTGCAATGAATAATTCTTAATTCTAAAGAATCTTATCCCAGTGATCATTATTTACTGGTCACACGTAATCCAAGCAAATGATGTCAGATTTGCACAACTCAGCAAATTGAATTTTAGCCTAGAAGGGTAATTACAATTAAAACAAAAAATACTTGTCTCTTAAGTATTTTGATGGGTGGACACAGTACGATATGTTGCTCTTGCGCTCAGATCAGTACACAACCTTCACAGCTTGAACATAAGCCCATGACTTAGAATAGAAATTCCCTAGAATCATTTTGAGGAGAGATCTTATCCACATTCGCAAATGAAGCATGCTGATTAGGCTTGGTTGGGCAATCCTTAGCATAGTGACCAAACTTGTCACATCTAAAACATTGAACACGAGAGAGGTCCCACTTCTTCTTGAATGCAGGAGCACCATCTGACCCTTTATCTCTATTCCTCTTGAAGTATCTTTTCTTTCCTCCTTTTCCTTCCTTCTTCGAGAATTGAGCGGAAAGAACATGAATGTCTTCATTTGTAGGGCTTCGACCAATACCTCTCGTAGCCAACCTTGACTCCTCTTGAATACAGTCTGCCCTCAACCGATCAAACGTGGGAAGTTTCGATCTTGCACTGATTCCTTGAGTGTAAGACTCCCAAGATGAAGGAAGACCATTAAGAGCCAACATGGTCAAATCTTTGTCATCAACAATTGGTAGAGAGTTGATCTCTCAATTCGGAAATCTTCATGAAGTAGGTGATGACGAATTCTCCTTCCGCCATCTTAACATGATGAAGTTGTTGCTTCAAGGCTAGAGCATGATTTGTGTTGTTGATTTCATACATTTCCACCAAAGTCTTAAGCATCTCTCTTGTTGACTTCAACTTAAATAAACTGCTGATTCGAATTAGGAGGGGAAGCTCCCTCTTTTGCTGAGTTGCATAAAGAAAGTAATCTAAACTTAAATACATCTATCTTTTTGGTTCAACTGCGAGAACACAAGGTTATAGAACACTAGATGTTGCGGCTGAGGTTTTCCCTTTAATGAAACTAGACAGCTACAACTTAACCTACGCTTAAAACGTTTCTACCCTCTCAAGTAAACGCAGAGCAAGAGAGTTTAGAAATTGACAAGTTTGATTTCTGACAAAAATGCTTGAATAAACTATTCTTCAACATACGTTTTAAGGCAAGCTGAAAAAGAGATCATAAGAGCATTACGAAAATACGAGATTTTTATTTCAAGGCAGACAAAGCACGCTCAAGATTTTATTTACCCATACTTCTAACACAAAAACAAATAGACTGAAATTTGAGATATTTATATCGGGGCAGACAAAGCACGCTCAAGATTTTATTTACTCAAGTTTCTGGAACAAGGATTACAACTTCGGGACAGCAAGTTGTAGCAACACGCTTGCAACATGCGATCGACCTAATTATAATCGACACAACACATGCACTAAACAAGTATTTGCAGCTAAAGAGGCATGCAAACTTGCTCTTTACACAAAGTGAACAACACTAGATGATAACAAAGAGAAGGTACTAAAGACACTTATGTCTTGTTATCACAAGCACGGTTAAACTAAAATGAGCAAACACTGCTCTTATTTATAACTAAGCAGAGGAGTAGGGAACCCTAAAATCTCCTTGCTTTTACAACTACTGCTTGCCAACATGCAAACTTTATTTCTAAATCTAGAAAAGATAAAACATCTAAACCCTAGAAAGTTTTTAAAAAGGAAAGTGCCAACTCGTGACAACTTGTTACAATATTTTCTTTCTATCCTCAAAGAATGGAAAAGATTTGAGACAAGAATAGAAAGAAAGCGTGGAAGATGCTTCTAGAAGAAAGCAGATTTAAAACTCGATCACATCCGCTAAAAAGCGGGCAACTTCATCTGTAGTAGGAGTGTTGATGTTATTAATAGCAAAATGCCGCTTTTCCAAGATTTCTTCGCCATTTGTAATTGATCTCAAGAAATCTTCACTCTCATTGGCCACTTTCTCGAACCTCGCTGACATCATGGAAATCATCATCATTCTCCCAACATTGCCATCGTTGCCATGCAATATGCTTTGAAATTCAGCTTGGACTACGTCAAGCCCAATGTAGGAACCATCCTCAAGGCAATACTGGCAAGGAATTGCTGCAACTACTTCTCTGACGAACCTAAGAGTGTCGACAACTCTTTGTTTATATGCTGCAAACTCCTCAAATATTCTGACATACGTATTTACCTTGAAAAGATGACTTTCTTTCCACTCCAGGATTTGTCTTTTATGTTCTCTCGCCATTGTAGAGCCACAAGCCATCTCTAAATCTACAATTATGATTTCATGCATTGGCTTGAACTCGGCTATTAGTTCTTCAAAATCCTGGATACCTTGACATAAATCATGGGCTTTGTATCTTAACTGGAAGACCTGTGTTAGAAGTTCTTTTCCTCTGTTGATGATTTCTTCAATCCACTCATTAGTTTGTTTGCCACAAATAACTAACTGCCTTAATTGCTGCTGATCAGCTGGTGTTTCTAAGACTTGAGGCAGCAACTGAGTTGTTTGTGAGGTGCCTTGGATAAGATTTGATATACATAACCGAAGTTGACGATTTTCAGCCTTGAGGGCTGCCTTGTCTTCTCCATTCTTTTGCACTCTTTCTTGAATGTTTTCTGTTACCATTTTAAACAAACTTATATCAGCATGTCGAGTACTTTTACCAAGGTTTGCTTTGACCATGATAAAATCGTCAACATCCACCTCATCTTTGATTTTATTTTCAAGAGGCGTAGCTGTCTCCATGACCATTTCACCCTCAAGATTCCTCTCAAAATGCATTTGTTTCTTGGCTTTCTTCTTGGGTGTTTCCTAATATATACTAAGGTCATCAACATTCACCTGATACGAAGGCCTTCTTCTCGTCCTTCCCAAGGAGCTCTCAAGCCAAGATGTGGTATTTCTATTAACATCCAAGGGAGGAATAATTGTAACATTGGCCTCTATCTCCTCGTCTTCCAAATCAATGTGAATTGGCGAAGACCTAGGAGATGGTAAAGTTTCTTGTATCAAAGGTTCATCATGTTGTACTTCTTCTTGAAGTATGGGCTCTAGTGGAGGAACTTCTGTTTCAGTTGTAGGCTGCTCCTGTATAACAATCCCTGTATAATCCAACCTCCTTTTAGCACTCTTTGCTGATCTACTGCCCTTTGTGACCTCTTGAGACTGAACTTTTTCTTTGTTCTTTGGTTGCACTCTTGAAGAAGAGGGAAGAGATGAATGTTTCTTTGGCGGCTTTGCTACTGGAATTGACTCTCTTCTCTTTAGAATCAACAAAGTCTTACTGTACTCTACCACTTGTCTTGTCCTTTCTTCCACTGTGATACATCTTTGTGAGCTCAGTTGACCTGTGGAAGAGGTTGCTGCTCAACCTTATTTCTAGTATAGGCTGGAAGAATTACATCCCCATCATCATCTGGCAACCCTTCAATATCTTCTGATAAGCAATCTTTCATCTGATGAAGGGTTAATCTACTGTGACTTCGCCTTCGCACCTCATACTCGTCTCTGCAATTAGCCCAAAAGTCCTCAAGTGCGGGCATATGAGCATAGTTCTGACCAAGTCTAGATGCATAGAAGCCATGGGGATCATATGATCGTCTCTCGCTGAAAGGCTTGAGACCAAATTTATCTAACTCGTTACCCATTAGTTTAGCTTTTGCGGATGATCTACATGTGTAAATGCCTAAAGCAAAAGGAAAGCTGAAGGCTGGCTTCTTTTTGTTACGCAAACGGGTGTGAACAACTGATATCTGCCTAAAGAATTCTATGCATACTACCTCATCTGATGGATACCTCGGTAAAATAAGTGGAGCCCCTGAATAACCGTACACCCTTAAGTAAGTGAAGGTGGCAAACTGAATAAACCAATCTGCCCATTCTGATATTGCAGCCCTGGCAACGGATGAGATGCGAACATGTAGCTCGTTATCCAGGTCTCGCACTGTGTAAATCAAGAATGCTTCATTCACCTGTTTGTAATGACGTGATGCAGCAATGAATTCCAACTGAGTATAGTAGTTGTAGACATGTTGAATGTTTAAAGAACCCTCCCTGTTTAACCCTCTGAATTTACCTTGATAGGCAACCAAATAGACTAGGTAGGAGACCATATGAAATGCGTGTCTATGAAAATACTCAGTTATCTGATGATGTAAGCAATCACTGATCAATGTAGGCCAGTCATAGAACTCTGTCTTTTTCATTATATGAGGTATCACGTAGAACATCCAAGGGTGAAACCTCGTTGCATCTGCTTGACCTGTAACTCGATTGAGTAGGGTGATTATGATGGCGAATTCATCCTTGAATTGTCCTCTTCCAACATCCTTTGGCAATGTAGAATGTTTCTCTTTCAACCACCTATGTGCAATCTTCTTGCTGTACTTATCTTGATGTTCTTCCCATATCCTTTCACATTCTTCTACGTTGATGGTGACACTTCCAGGCCATGGTGGAATGGAGAAGCATTTCTCAATCATGTCTGGTTTTAGGCTGCAAATGATTCTTCCATCAACTGACTGTATCTCCCTTGTAGCTGGATTGTAATGCTTGATGCAAGCAATTATTAACTCTAAGCTCTGTACTGAGAAAGGTATGGATGCTGCTGCAAGAAGACCTGAATGGCTAAGATGCCTGATGGTGGTATTGCTTGCATCTTCCAAAGGACGTAAATTGAACACTGGCTTGATATGATGCAAGTTTGTCTCGGCTGTTTCAATAAAATCGTGGTAAAGCACTGATTTGGTCTTGAACTCTATAGGAGTGTATTCCATTTTGAAAGACTTGAAGATTGACAGTAAACACGCCTAGGTTCACACAAATTTTGGCAAACTTTCTAAATTTAGCTTGCTGATTTCTCTTTGTGAAAACAAATGAAATTTTGGATTTTTTTTTGAAATATGGGTTTTAACTAGAATTTCGTTGCAAGCCAACCCAGATCGTCCGTTTTTTGAAAATATGAAGTGAAGACTAAAAAGCAGCAAACCCTAATTTTCCCCAAAAAAGCAGAAAAAAGCTGACATCTGGGTATTGTTCTTGAGCACAATCTGAATGGACCCAGTTGATTAAATTTTGAAAACCCTGGCTTCTGACTGAAAAAGAAGACTAGAAATGGATGAATATGAAGTTTTCCCTGACATGCAAAAATAAAAGCAATTGCTGCAACTTAGAGAGAAATCTTCAACAATTTGTCTAGAAGATAGAACAAAAATGGATCAGCTTGCTGAAATTTGATAGTATAGGCCTTCTTCTTAAGAAATTTGATGTTCTTGATGAAAAAATATGAAAGAGGAGGTCTTCTTTGATTGCTGATTTGAAAATTTATGAGAAACCAGCAAGTTAGGGTTCTTGAATCTTGAAAAATATAGGTTTGAAGCTGCTGCTCTGTTCCTCTTTGAAGGCACCTGCAAGAAAATATGAAGAATAATACATAGAGGTGTCCTTAAATAAATTTTTTCTTTGAAAACAGCTTCTCAAACCCTAATCTTGAAGAAACCCTAAACCTAATTCATGCCTTGAGCAAAGGCGTCTTTCTCTTCTCTTTGAAATTTTGAGATTTTCAAAAATAAACTAAGGCATGAAGAAATGGGCGCCCTTCTTGAGGTATGGCGCCCGGTCTCCCCAGACTTAGCCAAATTTCTATCATTTTCAACTTTTGTTCACTTTCTGACCCTGCTTCAGCTCTCTCCCGGCCTCTGGATTTATCTGATGAACGAATTGATTCTTCTATCGCGGAGCCTAATCACATCTAACAACTTTGTTCTAGAGACGTCATCTGCTAAAAACTTCATTTGTCCCTTCGAAATGTCAAGTGCCTATCCTTGATAAGGGCGCCCATTTCTTCCAGTGTTAGCCATTTTCATGGTCTTCAATCTTTATGCTTTGTCTTCTGACCTTCAGATGATTTCACTATTCCGGGTGCTGTACTTGTCGGATCGACTAACTATCAAGTTCACTGGACAACTGAGATGAATCTGGAAGGGGTCTTCTTGATCACTCATTTTCGGAAACTGACTTCTGGTGGCCTTAGACCCTAGGCGCCCTTCTCCTTCAGGGGCGCTCATAGCTTCCAGTGTTAGTTTTTTATTTTTGAATTTTCACCGTTGCTTTCAACTTTCTACCATTTCTCACACTTTTTCTCCTTTGTTTGCTTGGCGATATCTGATGATTGCTGACTCGACGGATGAGCTGACGGATTTGTTGGAGAGCTGGATCCAGTCTGACGAAGCCATGTTGGAGAAGTCTTCTGCAAATTTGATCATTTAACCTCTCAAAAGTTTGGGCACCCTTTTCCTTCAAGGGCACCCATCTCATCCAGACTTAGAATTTACTTCGTTTTCTTCATCTTCAGAGTTTTAAAATACCTCTCCGTGGCTCCTGTTTGTCTTGAATTTGCCAGTGACTGGATGATCTGACGAGCATGCCAACTGATTCGTTGCGGAGCTGGGATGATTCTGAGCAACATTGACCTGGAGATGGAAACCCTGATTTTGACTTTTGACCTCTTGAAAAGTTGGGCGCCTTTCTCCTTCAGGGGCGCCCATAGCTGGCAGTGTTAGAAAATTTTATCAACTTTCCAATTTTACCTTGTAAAATGTGTCTCCCTTGTTTTTGATTGCCAAGATGAAATTTTTTCTAAGGCATTGAAACATGGGCGCCTCTTCTGACTGGGGCGCCTAGAATCTCCAGACTTAGATAAAATTTTGACATTTTTCATTTTTCAACTTCCTTAGCCTATTCCTCGTTCCTCGTGCACATTGTTCGTCGATAGTCTTTGTTCGATGCTCGAACGCTTGATTCTGACACCTGGCAATTGATTGACCTCCATCGATGACCTTGGATCTCCGAAGCAGCTTATGAAAAAGCAAAATAGACCCAGTAGAGTAAAACTGACCTTTTTGTGATTCTGACTGCACCAGTCTGGTGAGGAAGTATTTTAAGCCAATCAAAATCAGTCTTAACCCTAACGGCCAAACTTTCTATTTTTATAAAATTTTTCAAGTATCCATTTCGTAAGAAACCCAGAAAAAGTTTATATTTTTAGAAAATTGCTAAAAATAGAAATTTTCCTAAAATTTAGGGATGAAAAATTGAGATCTGGGTATTGTAGGTTTGATCTTTTTGAACCGACCCAGATTGTCAGATTTTGAAACTTTCAAGTTTATGACCCCCATGCAAGACATGCAGACCCCCATTTTGACCTTTTCTGACAGATTTAACAGTATCTTGACTCAATTCTTGAAAATGCCTAAGTGTAGCGAAAATTTTAATTTGGGGTACAACAATCCTCCAATGATTTTGATAACTTGCTTGATCTGAAATGAATGAACTCCACTTTGTACTTATACATGAAACAATGAAGAGGTGCGACTTTTGAGACCAAGAAGTCAGCCTCAACAAGAAAACGTGCCTTCATAAATAGATCGTGCCTCTTTGCAAGGTTGGCCTCATTTAATAAATAAATACTATTTATTAATTATTAAATCAAAATCATATTAATTATGAAGTGCCCCTTCACAAGGAAAGATCGCTGTATAAATTAAACAACCATAAGGCTACGATTTAATTTATATTTTCGAGGAAGTAATTCGATATAAGCTATGTACATCAATAGTTATGATATCTTAAGATAAACCCAAGTTGAATATTCATTTCAGGATTTAAATCAGGAAGGTGATATCATCACCATTACCACGACATCCTTATCTACTAAGGATTAGTGTGATGAAATTAGTATCCTTAAACAGTTCATAAACACCCTCTCTACTAAAACTATTGCTTCTTGGCATACACTAATATCCCTATCCATAAAGCTAAAGGAAAAATCCTAGGAAGCCCAGAAAGGGACATTACATCTATAGGGAAAATTGAAACTTTGTTTTTGGTTTTTATTTGTCCGCTGGATTTTGAACTTTTTGGTTAAAATTTGGAAAACCTTGTAACATAGTGTATAAGCTCTCAAGAAGAAGCTTTAAGAGATACAATAATAATAAAAAAATTCCCAATAAAGCTTTGCTTTAAAGTAACCTTATCCCTATCTGTAAGTAAAAAAGAGGAAATGAAACATCTGTTAAAGCAAATAATTCTAAAACAAATAATTTTAAATAAAAACCTAATTATCTTTCTCCCCTGGGAAAATAGAAACTTTTGTCACTTTAGTTATGAAAATCTAAAAATACTTGCAAATTTGGTTCTATCTTCTAATCTTGGTTAATTTTGCTTAGAGCCAATGAAAGTTGTTGAAAAATGATAACTTGATCAACAGTCTTATTGCCCTCCTGATACTCTGAAACATGACTTTCATCTTTAACAAAAATTTGATCAAGTCTTCCATGCATGACACCATTGGCAATTTGAAAAAACACCATCTCATGATCATGCCTTAGGGTTTGAATGAAGGCTGTAGCACAATCATCTCTTGTCATCTTGAATCTTCTAAACCAATATGTTGTCAAATCTGTCAATTTCATTGATGCAATGGAGACTCTTAATGGCCATGATAATGGAACTTATAAGCTATCATGAAAACTGTTCTATCTGCTGTTTGGAGAAGCTGGAACCTTTGTCAAATTTGATTGAAATGCCTGTAACAATGGTGTAAAAGGAACTTTGTTTCAGCTGTGATCATCCAAGTCTGAAGAAAACTCCTTCGTGAGCACAACTGCATGTCTTTTCGACTGTTTTTTTCTTTAAAGCACTTGGTTAGGCTAAATGGCACATAGCTCTAAGGTCTTTGCCATGTTTCATGATGTACAGTGGAATTGCTAAGTGGCATTGCCATCCCTAAAGCATGCCTACAAATATTCATTGTTGATTCTGATATGGGCACACTTTATCCCTGTTTTTTCCAATTAACCATAGTTGAAAAACTCAGTCTTGACAATAATTTGACAGGCCCAAATTTTTTAAAAACTCAGGACTTGGCAATAACTCAGCAAATTTATTGAACATTTTAAAATACATAAATTTATAAAATATTCTTGAAAAACACATATATACTGAATTTGTAGAGCATATTACCGATTTCCATCATATAAAAATAAAAAATTGAGTTCAATATATATCATAGACCAAAAAACAAGTTCAACTTCTGAATACATATTAACTTCAAGTTTTGGTGTCAACGAAAATTGTAAATCATAAATTTCTTCTACGACTAAAACTCAAAAGCTTTTGTTGCCACTGTGTGGGTGTTACTGAAGTAGATGGTATAGGTACAATATCCTCAATAGGTGCCTCAATAGGTGCCTCATCCATAGTGATAGGTTCAAGCTATGTATGTTAGGAAATTGCCTTTGCTGGCTGACCAACCTCGCCTTCTACCTCCTCATATGTTGCCACTTCTGCTTCCCATTCAGCTGCCTCCCACTCCAAAGCAGCTAACTCATCATCAATTAACCATGGTTCCACATCGACCTCATCAGGCTCAACAATCCAATGTGAGTATGGATCAATGCTATCAAGGTCAAGTACTTCAAGTGAACCTTGCCCTTGTACCTTCTTCTCATACAACAAAGGTTGTACCGCACGTAGAGAAAGTCATTCAAGTGCTTTTGAGTCAACCTATTGTGCTTCTTTGTGTGAATGGCCTCAAAGACACTCCAATTGCACTCACAACCAGAAGCACTACAAGGCTGAGATAAAATGTGAATGGCAAGCTTTTGAAGATTAGGCATTGTGGCACCATAATCTTCCCACAACAAATCTCCAAGGATAACAATCGCCATTTATAACTTAGTAAGGATTTTAATAAACTTAAAAATTAAAATAAATGGTAAAATATATTAAACACATGAATTTGTTACATAGTTGTAGAGTCTCTCTTATGAATGCAAAAATTGGAAAATAGTGCCCCTTCAGCCTTCTTATAGCTCTATAGCTCATCAAGTATGAGATCTCAAAGGTCATCATTAACAATCAATCTCTCAATACATGTGTTGAGGCCAACAAGAACCTTTGCATTTGCTTTGAAATTAGGAGAGGAATAATACTTGGGGTTCAAATAGTAGGCAATAACATAAATATGTTTGTAGAGTTGTTGGTTCCACTGATCAATTATGTATCATATGGGTTCATATTTGGTCTTGTTTGATCCATAGAAATGCTGAATTGTCTCTTTGGACTTATCCATGGCCTCATATAAATAACCTGTGGGGTTTTGATCTCTATCCACCAAATGTAGAACTCTATCCAACGGTTCTGACACCTAAAATATACAAAAAATAACAAAATCAGCAAGTTGTAATATTAGAAAAAAAAAAAAATCAATCAAAGTTTGAAAACTTACATTGATGATTTTCTCCATTACTTTGGAAAATCTATCATAAAAAATGGTCTTCACGATCTTCTCTGTTTCAACCTTCCTACAATAAGGACTCTCCAATCATCTTTCACTCACAAACATGTGCTTGAGGCCGGACAATTTAGCTAAAATACTCTTAAGGTGAGGAAACTGGTAGCAAAGTGTGACTCGTGATTGCATGAGATCCTTAACATCAGTGTGCTCTCTCATGAGACTTAGGACCCATGTGTGGTTGTATATGTATTTCGTGATATTCCTTCCATCTTCAACCACATTCTTCACCCAACTTAGTTTCCCTATTTCCTCAAGGAGCAAGTCAAGACAATGGGCAGCACAAGGGCTCCAAAATAATGTCGAATGTCTTGCCTCTAGAAGTTTACCAACTACCACATATGTAGTTGCATTGTCGGTCGCAATTTGAATGACATTTTGAGCTCCCACTTCCATCACCACCTCATCCAACATGTTGCACAAGGTCTCTGCATTTTTTATTTCATTGGAGGCATCAACTGATTTTAAAAATACTAGTTGTCCCCCTGAAGCCTTTAAAAAGTTGATTAGTGTCTTATTTTTGCCATCCGTCCACCCATCAAATAAAATGTTGCAGCCTTTTTTTCCCAAATTTTCTTTTGTTCCTCCACTAGTTAGTGTGTGTTTTGGACCTCATTTTGCAATAATGGCCCACTGAACTCATGATGACTTGGGGCCTTGAACTCCTTACTTGCCACGGTCAATGCATTGACCAACTGTTCCCAATAAGGACTAGAAGCAACATTGACTAAAATATTATTGCAGTACCAAAATCTCACACATGCCAACTTTGCCTAATTTTGCAACTCTCCATTCCATGCAATACCTTCCAATGCAGGTTGTGCACCAGGAGTATTACGTGGAACAAAAAAGCTAGAACTGTGGCTGTCCGCACTTCTTGATCCTCGTATCTGTGGCCCAATAGAAGAAGAGCCCCCCATATCTCTTTGTGACCTTGTAGAATTGAAATCTGGGATTGGGGCTGCCGTTGCCTATGCTGTTCTCTTTTTATCTACCTTCCTTTGCTCAAATGCTGCAAGGAGTCCTTTTGCGTCCCTCTCAACCTCTTCAGTAGTGTTTTCACATGGTCTAACATCTCAACAAGGGATTTGTGCAAAGGTGGTATTTGAGTCGGTTTATACCACCATTGGTAGACCTATTGCAATGGATGCAAATAAATTCTCCTTGTGCTACACTTGGTGTTCCATGTTTCCAGCAAGGATCTATTGGTTTGCCACCACTTCTTTTACTTGCAGAAGCCATATTCTTTTAACAAAATATGAATGAAACCTAGCAAAAAGGAGACAACATAAAAAATTAGTAACAAGGTCATCTATATTCTTTGTCTTTTGCAATTCTTTATTGATTAAAACTCATTAAAATCCACTAGTCTGAAAAATGTCATTGGTTTGCACTTTGTAGGTGTATTGAGTCTTTTGCAATTCAGTTTGATTGACGAAGGTGTAATTTGTACTAATACTTTGCTATGTGGTTTTGTAGGTTTCCTTATTAGAAAAGGACAAGTTTTATTTGTGTGGCCTGATTAGTGAGTATGGATTAGAAAAGAGAAACCCATATGCATTTTTCTTTTCTAATCCATACTCACTAATCTGGTGACACAAATAAAGGCTGTCCCCATGCTGAGTGTTTGTACCATACTCACTAATCAAGCCACACAAATAAAGGATGTCCCCCATGTAGAGTATGGATTAGAAAAGGGAAACTCATATGCATTTTTCTTCTCTAATCCATACTCACTAATTAGGCAACACAAATAAAACCTCTCTTTTCTAATCCATACTCACTAATCAGGCCACACAAATAAAACCTCTCTTTTCTAATCCATACTCACTAATCAAGCCACACATGTGTGGCTTGATTAGTGAGTATGGATTGAAAAAGAAAAATGCATAAGGGTTTAATGGCCCCATATGAAATTTATGTGGCCTGATTAGTGAGTATGGATTAGAAAAGAAAATAATTACAATTTGTACTCGTAGGTCTTGCGAGTCAAACTTTGCAGTGAGTAAATTGCGGAATATCTCGCTGACGATTTTTACTCTAATCCATACTAGTGAGCAGCCTAGTTGCAGCCCTCATGAGATCAATCCTACCACACTTGAGATCCACATGTTCCACTCCATGCTTCTTACAAGATCTCGCAAGCAATTACTCACTACTCAGCCTCTAGGTGGATACACCAAGCTTCACTCACAATGACCATATGAGCTCCATCCCAAGCCCTCTTTATATAGGCAAGACCAGCAAGAAAATTTATTATGGAAAGCCTACTAAGTTTTCTTATCAATGCACCCAAGTGATACTTCCCAAAGTGGGCACCCAAGTTTAACTTTTTACATCCAAGCATCATTACAATCTCCAAGGCAAACCCAAATGCTCTCTCCGATTCAAGTGCACAAGATGGCTTCTCTTCATGTGGCCCCACATTAAATGCATTTTACATGACCTCTAAAAATTAAATGGATTTCCCCAATGTGCCTTCGACATTTAATGCATTTGCAATGTTACACACAACAACTATCTAGGAAAATACTGCACTACCCAGATTGTGACACCACACTTAATGATGGATCACCACTTTACAAAATATTAATATTTTATGCAAAATGTACAACACATTTCTCAACAAAAAACTATATCTGAAGCTTGCTAGTTGAACTGAAATTTCATGCTTTTTAGTTTTTTATTGTATTATACCATCCTATTTGACAAAAAGGAGCTGTTTCATTATTATGTATATGATGATCTGCTTAAGTACATATTGGTCACAACACATTGAGTATAGTGATATTTTCTCAACTTGACATCAATATTAGACACACACACACACACATATAATTTTAAGTGTACTTGAAACTTAATTGCTTCAATGCAGAATGAAGAATGTTGTTCATTCTTTAAGCAAGTTAGTGAGAATTTTGTGTAAACACATTGTTTGTAAGCTGTAGGTTCCCAGAGCCTCGGCTAGTGCAGTGGCATTTGGCATGGGTCTCTTTGCTGGGAAAGGAGTTCTTGGACCAGGTCAGCAACAAGCATTTGCAGTTACAAGTGAGAGTCGAGCAAATGATATACATTTGCGTTTTCATGACACTTGCCAAACTTACAAGGTAAAATATAGTCTTTCAAAATCATAGTACTTTTAAAGGTTTTTTCTTTACTTCAAAAGTGTATAGTCATTTCAAATGCATGCTGTTCTTTATATGTTCATTTTGCAGTTAGAAGTAGTAAATCCTTGGATACAATAAAACAAAGATAGTTAAGCAGTGTCAACTGTTAAGTGCTCTTTTTCCTTGCCTTTGTTGGAGAGATTTTCCTAATTCTAATTCCAAGTCGATGTAAATCATATGATCTCTAGAGTAATATAGGATGCATTTCTTAAAAATAAAAAAGAAAAAAAAAGTTTTTAAGAAGCTTTGAATTTGAACTAGGTATAATAGCTAATGTTGCAAATATTTTGTGGGGTACATTAGTATTCAATATCAAATGATTAATATGATAATTATGTCAAAGTATAACCTAAATAGATTAACATGCTAGTTCAAAAGCAAGGGAGAAAATTCAAACATGGATTCCTGTGTGAAAAAACCTTGCATAAAATTAGTCTTCAAACTATGTATGGATTTTGCATGAATTTGTTAAGCAATATTCTTTTTAGTCTACTTCTAAAATCAGGATTTTAATTCTGCAAGAGTCTATTTTTTCTCAAAGATTGCAATTGACATCAGAAGAAATCATTATAATTGTTCCTATATTAGGCCTGATTGCAATTATCTGTGTTTGCATTGGCTGTTATATTTATTTTATTCTCTGTTTGGTGGAACATGGTTGGTTGAACTTAATTTGTGTTGTATGCTTAAGAAGTGGTGTAACATATTGCAGGACTTCAAGAAGATGCGTAAGCCTGCAATAGAGGCTTTACTATTTGATGTTTATACAGAAGTTTCAACTTCATTGTTAGAGCGCTACAATTTGAATTTTACGAAAAAGGATGTGGCCTCCCTTTGGTTTCTTTGCAAGCAAGTAATATCTTTTGTTTTGAGTCTCCCCGTTTAATTATTTTGGAAAGATCTTCATTATTTTTATATTGCAGAATTTGATTGTGTTTTAGGTCATATAAACAAGGGAAACAAATTCCTGTCATGAGTCATTAATGTAAATGATTCATTATGCATATGTTCATTTTCAATGTAGGAAGCATCCTTACTGGACAAAACTGATCAAACTTGTGGACTTTTCAGCCAAATTGAGGTGAGGCTATTTTAACAAGATTTTTTTCACATATGGGTTTGTTTGTTTCAAGAGGATTATGTTTCTATTTTATATTGTGCCCTGGTTGAAAGGATATTGCAGATTACAAGTATGTTTTATGGCATCAAAAACTAATATACCTTAGTGTTAGGGTTTTTAGTAATTGTTCAATTTACTGTATTCTAATTAAAAAATGAATATAACTTTATGTTACTTATTGAAAGGAAGCAGGGTATGTAGAAATGATTCCTACACTAATATTTCAAGGGAAGTTTTATGCAAATTTCAATTTTTTAACAATTTCAAAAAGAAGAAACACATTTAAATAGAAAATAAACAATAAATACCATAACATAGGTGTATGTGTGGAAAACACTTTCGGGAGAAAAACCCCACTCTAAAGTAGCTCAATGTATTATTCAGTAAACCACGATTACAATACACTTGCAGAGTAATCCTTCTCATGAGTATCAACAACTCCAAAGATTTGGAGGAATTCTCATAGCTTAATAGTATCTACAAATGAAAGATACCCTCTCAATTTTTTCTTGATTTTTTCATTTCAAATACAATGCAACCATGCACCCGTTAAGGTTAGTTTCAAACCAAACGATGCAGAATGGTAACTCTAACCAAGAATGTGCCCTAAGACCCGATGAGGGAGGAGAGGCGGGCATATGGTCAGAGGATCCCTAGGATCTAATTAACTCCATAACTGAACTGATTACAATTGAGAGAGAAGAACTAAACTCAACACCAAGAATGTGCACACAAGATCCTTTAGAAGGCGAGGTGCTAACATATGGTGGAGTACTAATTACAACACTGAAAGAACTTAGGCGGATAACCAGCCATGAGAGATTTTCCACACTTCCACTAAAACAGTGGGAGGAATGAAATTACAAATAAAACAATTCATCCACTGTGGCAGGCATCCACTCAAGAGTGGGAATTCACCACTTGACAATGGGTACAAGAAAGCTTAAACAATTCGTTTCTCCACACTGATGGTATACCATCCAGAGGTGTTTAATGTGAAATTAAGAAATAATTGCAGCAATAATAAACTGGAACAGTACTACTGTTTACAGTTTTACAATATGGGAAAGAGCTACAAATTACATGAATATTACAATGAATTTCAAAGCACCAAGAAACTGGACGATTCCACGTTAGATATCAATCAATAATTGATGAAGGAAAGATTGGAAATTCAAACTGAAACAAGTCTGATATAAATCTGCAATTCTGGAAATGAATAACCAACAACTTGTAAACTCACTTAAATGTTTATAACTTCACCAAATTACCTATAAATTGACTGAAATCTTTTGCAAAGGCTCTCAAGGAGTATGGCGCCCAATAACAAAACAAAAAACAACATCAAAATCCCTTCATTTATTTGGCATGAATTCCAATGTGCTTTAAGAGGGTACGGCATGGCTGCAAGGGCGATTTTGCTCTTAAAAATCAGGGTCTTTGAATTTAAATCTCAGCTTCCATGGAAAGGGTCGCCCAAGGTCAACAAACACGTAGCACAAATGCCCAGAATGAAATAAAATTTATTCACAAAGCTGCTAACAAAATTCAATTTCAGCTATATGTGAACCAGCAACATTAAAACTGAAAATTCTCACCAATATCTTCACTTTGATGCACAATATGCACTTCTGGAAGCACATTCTCAAACAACCATCTAGGGTACCATAGTTTCAAGCCCGAAGAATGGAGTAAACTTGCTAAGTTTTCCCTTAGCCGGATTCTGAAATTAATTTAGCAGCATAACTTTACAACATTTTTCCAAGATAATTAATGAGAGAGCAAAGCCCTTCTTTTATAAGTTTTGAGGTGACCCTTCAGCTTCTCCATAAAAAACTCCCTTTCTTGCTCTTGAAAATATTTTAATTTTAAAAATATTTATTCTCTCTTATTTTGGCGTCCAAACTTTAGGGAGATAATAAACTTTTAATAAAATAATAACCATCTCCAAAGTGGCGTCCCATCCTTAAAATAATTAACTGACTTTAGAAATATTAAATACTTCTTTCATGAGACGTCCTCCCTTTTATGACCACTTTTAAAAACAACATGAAGTTATTATGCTAGGCCAAGGTCATAAAATATTAAAATCATTAAATGATTTAAATAAATCATTTATTCACAAATGCATCTCAGAAAGCCAAATTAGGGAAAACTCAACTGCTCTGCTCAAAGTGAAAAGCTTACTGTGCTGCTGCCGATTGGAGTCCTGCTAAAAATAGAACTTATTAAAAATAGTAAATTCTGAAAAGTTGCTCCGCTCACTTTGCATGTCATACCATTGCGAAGCTCTTAGAAAACCCAGAAAGAATTCGCACTCCAAATCTCGAAACTCCAATGTGCTGGCTAAAAATAGCGAGTTTCGGAAAAGGTTGTCTGACGGAGATGCATGTCACACCATTCCGAAGCTCTCCAAAAACCCAGAAAACATCACCGGACATGCATCAAAAACTCATACATGCAAACCCTAAAAACTGCTCCAGAATTCCAATAGCATAAGAAACCCTAATTTTACCTCTGACAAGCCCACGAGCTTTCGGAAATAGGCTATCAGGCATTGAAGGGCGAATGGCAAAAATGGGGACATTACAACAAAACTCTACACCCAACCTCCATATGAAACATCTAATATATAGGAGATATAAAACCCAAAACCTTCAAATGGTAATTAGAAACCCATGAGCTAAAACCACCAAAAAGTGGTTCCCAACTTATCCCCCAATCAAAGATGACTTATGATGTACCATGACACACATCATAGTAGGTCGATAGGTGTAACACTCCTTTACAACTTTTTTAGGCATCTAACGATTTTTTACATTTCTTATGCAAATTTTTGGATACCATAACTTTTGATTTGGGGGGCCGATTGGGCCTTTGTAAAAAAAAATTAAAGTATTCGAAGTAATGTACACAACAAGCACCGTTGTAGGTGGTGTTGAGCAACCCAGAATATTTATTTTGGCCAAAAACCAATTGTATAGCCCAAAAATTGAGTTTTTTTGTTTTATATCTAAAGGAAAGATAAATATAGAAGTAACTTAAGTTATTCCAAATGCATGACATGTTGGAATAGTAGTACAAAACCCTCAAGAAATCACAAGACATAAAATAGTAAATTTCATTCACAAGATCTAAAAGAATTTCAATTTTTTTGGGAACAATTATTTTTTATATGAAATCAAAATAATATTCTTTCTCCTGTTTTGCTTCATCAAGCAATTGAGTTGACAAAAAAATGTTCTTCATTTTTCTTTCTTTTGATGAGCACATGCTTATACTTGGGGGAGGGGGGAAGGGGGTGAATCAGTACAAGACAATCTTTTACTTTCTTCTTCATGCTTGCCTCGTGTGTAATTCTTCTTGTGATGGCGATGTTCCTTCCTTTCCTTTTGTTATAGTCTTCTTCGTCATCACTACTTTCACTTTCGACTTGTGGACACTTACCAAAAAAAGTCCTATATTACCACAATTAAGACATTTAAGAGTATACTTACCTTTTTGTTTGTTGGATTCTTTCTTATGCTTCTCACAAAGTGGGCTTCTTCTTCATCGCTTGAACTATCACTTGATTTGGGTTCTTTATTCCTCATCTTCTTTGAGGCTTTGAAAGTGGCTTTGCGCTCTGATGTCTTCTCCTTCTCAGTCCTCATTTCATATGCTGTGAGGATCCCATGCAACTTGTCCATCTTCAATGTATCTAGGTCCTTCATTTTTCAATAGTGGAAGATTTCACAACAAATCTCAAAGGAAGAGATCTTAGCACCTTTTGCACGATTATGGATTCTTCAAATTCTTCACCAAGTCCTCAGATGGTATTCACAATTTCATCAATGTGGAGTAAGTAAGCGGCAATGCTTTCTTTGTCCTTAAGACTTTCAAATTGTCTCTGATGGGTTCAAAGCTTTGCTTTCTTCACTTTATCGTCTCCTTAATAGAAATTCTTAAGCTGATCCCATATATCCTTGGCGGAATTCCAATGCATCGCTTTCACAAATTCTGATTCTGATAATCCCTATAGGATTGCATTCATGTCGTTCACATTATTTTCACTTGCCTTATTTCCATCCTGATCCATTGGTGAGGATGATGGAACAACATACCCGTCCACTATTGATTGCCAAATATCAAATCCAAGTGCCATTAAGTAGATGCACATTCTTATGCTCCAAAAAGCATAGTTTGATGCATCAAACAATGGAGCCTTGTTGGAGGAGAATCCTTCTTGGCATGCCATGTGTGCTCTTGAGATCTTCCTTCGAGCGGTTAAGCTATACTTTGAAGGAATCTGCTTTGATACCAATTGATGAGCACATGCTTATATTGAGAGGGAGCGGGGGTGCGGGTGGGTAAGTGAATTAGTATGAGACAATATTTTACATTTTCAAAACTTAACAACCATAGCAATGTCAATCACACAAGGTCTAACAATTATGCAAGACAAGAACACATGATTTACATGGAAACTCTTATGGGAGAAAACCATGGCAAAATATTGCTTATATTCAACTTCTCTTACAAAATTCATAGGCACCAACCCGCTGGATACACCAATCCCCACAACTGAACACCAACTCAGCAAGAGACACCAATCTCTTCTAGTGAGAGGCACCAACCTCCTAATCTCCTCAATTAGGAGGCACCGACCTCCAAATGAATATTATGTGTATTGCTGCTTCATTATGCTTCACAAATCTGCCTTAATACCTTAAGAAAAATTCTATACTTTTGCTCTCAAATCTGCTATACTTCTGCTCTTAGATCTCTTATAATTCTGCTATAATTTTCCTCATGGATCTGGTATAGTTCTTAGATCTGTTTTAATTTCTTCACAAAATGTGTTCTTCAAATCTGCTCATAAACTCTTTCAGATTTGCTCCTCAATCTGCCTTGAATAGGAAAGATATTCAATAATTGCTTACCTTTTTTAACTCACATACCATCTCATTTTTATATCTCTTCAAATGCCTCTTCATGAAAGGAGGCGCTTCTTTCAAAGAGGTTGGCCTCTTTCATAAATAATTAACTTTGCTTTAATTGCCCAAGAAAGGCGATCCTCTCAAAGGAGTCGGCCAAAATAATAATAATTTTGTTTCCATTTTTTATTCTTCCTAGGTGTAGGCCAGCCTATAATAAGTCCATTTTGGTCTGCCCATTTTTGGTGCTGCCTTTTGTAAAGTAATTGCCGTTTTCTTAATAAATGAATCTGCTGCCTCTTTTATCATTAATCACCGCCTTCATTAAATATTAACTATGATCTCTGTCTTCTCATAATTTGGAATGCTGCCTTCATATAATCTCAAATGCTGTATTCACTGCTCCTAATAAGATATGGGCAATCTAAACCAAAAGCTTAATCGTCTTTGACATCAATGATACATTATCTTGGTGTAACATGAGATCAATGATATTGATAAACTATCTTGTCCATGCCCATTTGACATCAATGACAATATTTTCAATACCTTTTTATAACAATTAATTAATACTTTTAACATAACCTTGCTCTTAAACACACAAAAATCATATTTTTATCTTTTTTATTTTTAACTCTATTTTGTTGCTTCAATTTTTAACAATCACTTTTTTTGCTGTCTTGCTTTTTTGTGTTTTGCTGTTCCATGTGTTTTGTTGATTTATGTTTTGCTTTTTTGTTTTTACCTTCAAAATTGGTATTTTGTTGTGGCATTCAATTGTAGCTGTTTAAGTTGTGCCTTTTTGACAAGAAATTTTCCAACATTCTCCCCATTGATGTCAAATCCTTGTATTTGCAACTTTTTCTTCAATTTTGAGTGTATTATTTTCCCTTGTCTTTTAGTCATGATGTCTACCAACTATTCTTGTGACCTTCAAAACTGAATTTCAACTTTCTTGTATTGTACTAAGTCTCATATAATGGTGGTTGAGTTTGAACTTTGATGTGTTTTGTTTATGCATGAAATAATAGATTCTTATTTAATTGTACTTTTCTTGCGCTATCAGAAAATATGGTTGTAGGATTTCTTTGTTCTTCTCCTAGATCTTCCAAAACTCTTCTTAACCAAATTGCTTGTGTACATGTTGTCAATACTACTTGCTCCACTTTTGTATTGGATAATGCAACTATATCCTGTTTCTTTAAACTCCATGTAATCAATCTACTTTCTTATGTAAAACAATGTGCTGATGTACTCTTCCTATTGTTTGACGATCTTGCCCAATCTCATTTTGAATATCTAACCAGCTTTGAATCTTCAATTTAATTGTAATGGATTCCATGATCTTTTGTTTCTTTAACATAACTTAGTATTCTTTTTATTGCTTGTAAGTGTCTTTTTGTGGATTCACTCATATATCAAGAAATCAATGATATTGTAAACACAATATTTGGTCTTGATTTTGCAATTGCTTCCTAAAACTTAGTAGGTTCCATTTCAATATTTGAATAATATGCATAGTTGAGCAACTCATCATCTTCACTACTTTCTCTAACTCAACTTCTTGTTAATTTAAAATCATGAAATTTTCATAGTCCATAATATCAATATAGTAAAATTTCTGGATTTTGGTTGTGTAGTATTTTTTTTATCATCAACATTTCGGATCATACTCTATGATCCATCATCAGGATGAGTTAGATCTAGAGAAGATAATCAATGTTTTTTATGTAACATTAGATTTGGAGGATGAGTTTGAATTACCTTCTGACTTTGTGTAACAATACTTAAACTCTAAGTTGCCCTCCCTGGTATGGGGATGGATATAGGTTTGAAGTTTGGGTACATTGGGATGACATTCCCACCAGGTACAAGTATGGGTTCTTTTACATATTTAGATATATAATTTTGCATGTATGAAAATTATAAAAACAATTACACTCATTGTCAATAAACAAAATATCTAAATACCTCATAATTTGCAAAAAAGAAAAGACTAATAAATTCATAATTCAGTGACTTGTCAAATGTCAATACACAATGAAAATTACAATCAATAATTTAATAATGTTCATATTTCACTTTATTGAGAGCATCAAATTTTGGTTCAATTTCATTTGAACCACGTTGAGTTACAATGCCACTTCCACTAACCATTTCATATGTAGAAGCTGCCTCATCTAAAGAGATTTTTGGCAAGTTGTGCAACAATAATGTCTAAGTCAACACAAGTTAGATCCCAATTCCTCATCAGCCCTTTATTACAATCAAGTTCCTTACAAGCATTAAAAAGAATACTAAATGATTTTCAACTTTTTAATTACCTTCCATTTTTAAATTCTCAAAATTCATTCTTAGGGTCTGAAGCTTTGCAACCTTTACCTAATCAGTACTTCAATATGAGCTTTCTAAAGTTGTCCATGCTTCCTTTGATGTCTTGTAATCCCCAATTCTTTGATAAATACTTGGATCTACTGCACTTTGAATATAGAAAAAACACTTGAGCATCCTTTTTCTCGTCTTCTTTCTTCTCTTTTTTTTCTTTTGCATTTAATGTATTCCAATTTTGAGGTTTAGCATACCCACTTGCTACTATATCCCATACTCCTATCCATATAAATACTCTTTTCTAACTGATCTCCCCAATAATCAAACTTCTCAACTTGAAATTGTGGAATTGGCATTGTATTCTTGCTAGTTAACAAAACAAGGTTGAGATTTTCTTATAAAGTATCAGGATCTTGAACTTTGGTGAAGGAGCTTTAGATCTAAACTTTACTAATGCAATTCTCACATGCATTGATAAACACTTGTGCTGATAAATGTGACTTTGACATCACTGTTAGGAAATTTTGTATGGAATTGGGGTGATACTAAAACCTAAAGAAATAAAAAAACATAAAACAATAAATTTTGTCCACAAGGTGTAAAAACCGTTCAAACACTTTTGAAACATAACACATGGGGAGATTATAATAAAAAAAAACTTCTATGTTGTATTACCATGTGCACAAGATCTAAAAGCCTTTTGAACTTTTTTGGAACGTAACAAGAGGGGAGATTATAATAATCCCTACTTTGTATTACCATAGTTTGTTTGGAATGTAATTATTTGTGCACTGTTTAAAGACTGTGTTTTGGGCCTTGGCCAAGGAAGTGACTATATTGTCATGGATTTGGTTTGAGCTGGCAGCCACACCTTAGAGAAGAAAGTAATCTTCTATTCTACATGCCAGTAAGTTTATTTTTTTAACAACTTTAGAATTCATTTTCTTTGCAGTATTGTAAGTTTGAATATCATCTAGCCTTCTATAATTTCAATTTCAGATCTGTGTCTTTACCTAATATTTTCTGTTGAAAATAGGTAGCTTGGGTCAGACATATATAAGATAATTGAATCGATTAAATGACTAAACCACCGATTGGTACTCAGTTGGTTATGTTGATAAAATCGTATGAATAGAAGGGACACGTCACATGAGCGGACGTGTCTCCCTTTGACTTATTTAAACCTCATTCGATCTTCACTTGAGAATATAGAAATCAACTAATATTTGCTCCTGTAGATCGAATACCTTCAAAACATGTATTAGTCAGTTTTGCTCCTGTTCATATCTGATATTTGCTTTAGCATGGTATCAGAGCAAGGTTAAAGAAGATCCGATTAAATTCAAGATATCAGATTACTTTAAAACCCTTGAAATAATTAATGATGTGATCGAGTGATTCTCAAAACGGGGAATTGGAGATTCGAGGTGGTTGACATTAAGGTTATTCATTTGCACGTTTTCTCTGAAGCTCTCTATTGCTGTCGAGGAACCATGAGGCATAGTCCTATTCCCATACTAGTCGTGTTGATCGTGGATGTCTGAATGTTTCTTCTATAGACTTATCTTCAATGCCTCTATTTCTGCCAACTTGAAGTTACTCATAATGGCTCTGCTTAATGCCTTCCGATATCGGAATTACTTCTATTTTGAATTTCCATAATCGCGTCCTCACCACGTCAATCTCTCTCTTGTCATCGTTGTTCTAGAAACTCAATATCGGGTCTGTTCTCGTGCCGAGCGGGTGATAGTGTGAAGCGGAACAAAATCTAAGACCTTCGGTAGAATGTTCAAACGTAACCTTTGAGTGATGACAGGAGATCATTCCGAGTCACAAAATTTCGAACTGCAAGGTTCTTATCACAGATAAAGTCAAAATGGAAATAGTAAATAGACATCGAGTATAGCAATCCATTTATCGATCGGCCATTGGAGTCAACAGTGGAAGTTTGTATATATGAAATCGTCATCTTGAGGAAAATGACGAATAGTCGAAGATAGGCCTGAGAAGGGATTCATCAATCGAGATATTAAACGCTAGAGATTGGCGACATCACTCAACTCCAGTCTTGTGATGAAATTCCTAGATCTCTATATCTTTTGGATGATCGAGAAAGTTCATAAGATCGATGTTCTCTATTGAAGAGTCGAGCATCTCCTTCGCTCTATTGGATAGATTGTGGAATCGGATATTGATATTTCAGGTTCCGCCAAAGCCAAAAATTGGTTCTTGTGAAGATCGAAAGCTTGGAGTTGGTTGAGTAATGCTATCCTATTTTAATCTTTGGCACCTTTGCTTCTTGCCATAAAAGAGCTGAGCCGAGAATCATTTCTTCAATGAATCCATAAGCATCTTTTGAGGCATCTAAGCATCCTCCAAGCATCAGGAGTTGAAAAATCGCATTACTTATGATGCCATTTGATGATGAAGACATCTCTTGGTACACAAATTCATCCAGCAATAAAAGTGATGAGAAGAGTTCCATATCAGACCTGTGCATTCTGGAAGTAATGTTCATCACTTCTGGTCGGACTTTGTTGTTGGAAGTATTGGTTCTGTTGCCATCATGAAACACACCATTGTAAGATGCGCTGGGTTTCATCCTTGATCATCCGTACATCATAGAGTTTGTTGCTTCTGGATAGCAATTCTAGGTAGGTTGCAGCTGGAAAAGGAGTGCATCGATAACTTTGAATGGTCAAAGACCATATTTAAATTTAACTAGCTACCACTACAAATTCTAAGTTAAGCTGAGCCTTTGAGAAGAGAAACAACTTTCTGTGCAATATGAAGATTGTGGTGTACCGACAACAAAAAATAAGTATTTTATTATTGTTTATATTTTTAAAATCTGGGGGTAAAATTCAATCTGCTGAGTTATGCAAATCTGATGTCACTTATTTAATTGTGTGTAGTAAAGATTGTGCCTCCTCTTGAATAGTGATCTTTGGGATGAGATCCTTTGGAGTCACCTTTCATTCATTTAAAAATGTTCATGCTAGTTGTGAAAATTCTGAGTGTGACTCAAAGATGATAAGAGAACTGCAATTTCGTTGTGATTGGATGGTCACATCGATACCATTCTCTATGTGCATGGACTATGTTGGTGCCTTGAGGGACCGGGTTCTATGTTAAATATGTTGGCTGCATAATGTGTTCGAGAAATCTGAGTTGAGCAGATTGTCTCTTGTTGTGCTGAGATTAGTTCTTTCGAGAGGAGTAAAAGATGGAAGAAAGATATATCAGAATCAATAAAGATAAGTTCTAGTACTTCATTAATTTTTGATTTTTGATATTTGCTACATATTCCACTTATAGTTTGATTCTTATATATAATCTACTATTATTATTATTAATCCTTTAAAATATAGGATTGGATCGAGAAGCAAATGAATGATGAATTGATTATTTGTCAGTTCGTGGGCTTCCAATGCACTCAAACTTAGACAGAAGAGACCACTGTGTCACTCGCTTTCTCTGGATTTGACCCTGTCTGGAGAAGCGATGTGGTAATGTCTATGGCTCGATATTAATCCAATGCACACTAGATGAATGAAACTCTCAATTTAAAGTCACAGGAGAAGTGCTGGAGTGATCGTCTAGTATGCATCCCGATGATGGAAATCCTCTATGAGCGCCGGCCAGAGCCATCGGCTCTGCCTGGATGACGAAGGCAATCTTGGTCTTGATCGATTGAAATGCGCCTATCTTCAGAAGAATTTCATACTATCATTTGGATAAGTGAATTATGATGGACCAAGAAATTACTTTTCAGAGAAGAAGAGAATGGAGACTCAGCTTGCAGCCATGAGACTAAATGAATGGCTGAAGTCATCCCCTAGAAGAGGGAGATTGAACCTTCAGAGGGAGTCACATCATCACTTGTTGTAATGCATAATTCTTTGAGATGGAGAGATATGAGTGAAAGCCCTTGTTCATCTCTGAGACTGAGATGAGGCGTCATGTTGAGAGACTCCATGACGACATCACGTTGAGAGACTCCGTAACAAATATGCAAATTGAAGAAATTCCTATATGGACTTAAACAGGCCCCCAGAGCCTGGAGAAGATCACCTCATTGCTCAAGGAAAGAAGGATCTAACCTCAAAAGAGCCCTAAGCACCCGCAGTGTGGCTTAAGGGGGGCGGGGGGGGGGTGTTGGAAATAAGCCACACTCGGACTGACGATGGGCTGTCCACAAGGGGCCAGTAACTCAGTTGATAGAACACTCCGAGAACAAATGAAAGGTCCTAGTGAATGCTCTAAGCCAGTTCATGTGTGAGCCAAAGGAAATTCACCTTATGGCTGTGAAACATATATTGAGATGTCTTCAAGGCACTATTGGATATGGCCTTCTTTACAAAAATAATCAACTAGATCTACATGGATACTTTGATTCAGATTGGGCTGGAAGTGTAACTGATCGGAAAAGCACATCAGGATGTTGCTTTAGTTTAGGATCAACTATGATCTCTTGGATCTGTAGAAAACAATCTTAAGTGGCACAAGCTTGACAAAAGCTGAATACATTGCAGCCTCTATGGGGGCAAGAGAAGCAGTTTGGCTTTGGAAAATTGCTTGTGGAACTCTTTGGTGAACCCTTGAATCCTACTATCATTCATTGTGATAATCAGAGTTGCATTAAGCTCTCTGTAAATCCGGTATTCTATGATAGATCTAAGCATATTGAGATCCCCTACCATTATGCAAGAGACATGGTAGAAAGGAATGTAATCCAGTTGGAGTATATTAGTTCAAATGATCAAACAACATACATACTCACCAAACTTCTCTCCAGAGTTAAGGTTGAACTCTTCGGGAAGAAACTTGGTATGTAATTTGATATTATGTTTGAAATCCAAATTGTTTATAAGTTGTACTAATATATAAAGATGTTTAATGTGTAAACTCTTTTGTCATGTGTGTGACTCCATGACCTTATGGGCCTGCTCCCCCTGTGTACATTGTTGAAAGGTGACGATCTTTCTAATAATGAACACTTGTATGTGACATTGTAAAGTGACGACTCTACAATGATGAGTTTAACTATCATGATAGATATCATGTGACTTGATATTTATGGACATGTCATGATAGTCTCTTGGACACCTTGATGGACATCATGGGACTTGATGTCATTTGAAGATCATGGTGATCCTCAAGAGATAAATCATGGTGGATAATTATATATCCGTGGATATGCCATGAATTATTATGGTAGACATCATGTGACTTGATGTCAGTGCACATACCATAATGAAGATGTGTTATGAAGAATGCCATGTGACTTGACACTTCCAGAAGCATACCATATCTTCTGATATCACAAGTTAGGTGATATCACTTTTACTTGATGGAAGTCATCCTCCCTAGCTAAGAGGGAGTGTTGAATAATGAAGATGTGTTATGAAGAATTTCATGTGACTTGACACTTTCAGAAGCGTACCATATCTTCTGATATCACGAGTTAGGTGATATCACTTTTACTTGATGGAAGTCATCCTCCCTAGCTAAGAGGGAGTGTTGAATAATGAAGATGTGTTATGAAGAATGTCATGTGACTTGACACTTTTAGAACCATACCTTCTGATATCACGAGTTAGGTGATATCACTTTATACTTGATGGAAGTTATCTTCCCTAGCTAAGAGGGAGTGTTGAATAATGAAGATGTGTTATGAAGAATGTCATGTGACTTGACACTTTCAAAAGCATACCTTTTGATATCATGAGTTAGGTAATATCACTTTATACTTGATGGAAGCTATCTTCCCTAGCTAAGAGGGAGTGTTGAATAGCGAAGATGTGTTATGAAGAATGCCATAAGCATTTCATATCTTATGATATCATGAGTTAGGTGATATCAATATGTGCTTGATTGGAGTTCTCTTCCCTAGCTAAGAGGGAGTGTTGAAAATAGGTAGCTTCGGTCAGACATATATAAGATAATTGAATCGATTAAATGACTAAACCACCGATTGGTAATTGGTTGGCTATGTTGATAAAATCGTATGAATAGAAGGGACACGTCCCATGAGCGGACGTGTCTCCACTTTGTGGAGACATGTCCGCTCATGGGGCGTGTCTCCCTTTGACTTATTTAAACCTCGTTCGATCTTCACTTGAGAATATAGAAATCAACTAATATTTGCTCCTGTAGATCGAATACCTTCAAAACACGTATCAGTCAGTTTTGCTCCTATTCATATCTGATATTTGCTTTAACATTTTCTTTTTTGTTATTATAGAAGATCAAATATAATTTTGTTTTATAGCATTTTTAAAGTCTAAAAGTTATACAGTTTTAGTTTTTTAGCAATACCATTGCTTGAATGCCAATTCTGCCTATTTGAATTTCAGACTTAAGACTTTTCACTTAGGATTCACAGCAGTGTGTTAGAGTTTTAATTTGTCTCTTTTGAGACAACACAAAATATAACAGCATGATAGGATAAACCTCCATTCAAATTAGAGGGGAAAGCTCCGTGAAATTTAAACAATACTCCTAAAGCTTTAGCTGTGAACAAGATTTATAGTTATGCACACTTTACAACATCATCAATGGGGTTTTGCATAAAGGAAATAATTGAATTTTAGATTGAATTTTATGCTTATATTAACAGCCTGTACCACCCCTCAATGTTCATTTGCATTTGTTTTATCCATTTCAATGGCTGTCCTTACTTTTGCTGTCTAATAAATATACTGCTTCCATTTTTTCCTTCAATACACATGAATATTATAATTAACTATTCAACTTGATGCATGATTTCATAATCAGGCTGGATACTTATGCCAATGGTTGCTTTTGAAATTCGTGAATGGGTTTTTTTCATGCATCTAGAAATGAATCTGGTTGCACAAGCATGGTTTAGAGAGGCTTAGTTCACATGAAAATAGTTATGGTATATAAAATAAGTTTGGTCAAATATTGTAGCCTTTTGCAATTCAGAAAGTACACTGTAATGTACTTAGAGTAAATTATTGATCATAATCCAAATATTCTATATAGGTGGAACTGCTTGAGTGGGCTGATGATTTTGAGCTGCATCATCTTAAAGGATATGGAGAATCATTAAATTACCGTATGGGGGTACCTTTACTACAAAATGTTGTTAAGTCGATGGAGCAAGTTATATTGGCATATTCAGGTACCTTTTATGTTGTAATGCATTCCATATTTACAAAAACATTGTCTCTTTTACATGTTTCATGGCAAGGTTTGTCAGATGAAAATGTTTTCTTTTCTATGGTCAATGGGTCATTAATAGTGCCTCTTGATGGTTGCAAGAAGAGTTCACCAAAAGAAGGGCTTATTCTTTGATTTTCTTTTTGTCTTGTTACCCATGATGTTGACTTATAATTTTGTAATTCTAAAGATGTAATTTTGATACTGTTGACTTGTCTTTTTTTCTCAGTCTCAAGCACAAGGCTAATCAATGCTTACACACAAGACAAGAGGTTTTTTTTTTTGTTTATTATCTAAAGTGGGAAATCTAATCTAGAGAAAGTGAGACATGCTCACTTCTTTTAACTTAAATCAGAAACTAGAAGGAGATGAGTACACACTTGAATTGGATTTAGGACACCACATACATAAATCAGCAAACTGAACAAGAAAATTGAATACAAAGCTACAATCATCTATCTTAGTGAACTCAACAATATGAAGTTTGCAATATTTCACAAAGTGATTCAATCTACAAAGCATAAGATAACACAAAACAACTCTTTAACAACAATCTTAGCAGGAAGTAGGCATAAAATTACTATGAAAATTCTATGTGCAAATGACTTATTTATAAGTTTTTACAAGGTTTTGTGAATTAAAGGCATAATGTAGTTCTCTAAACATAAAAAATAGTTCGCTTGCACACAAAGCAAGCTTAAAATAAAATTTGGTCCACAAAATCAATACCTAAATCAAGAAACGTTTAAATAGATTTTTGGCAAGGGTAACTAGAACAAAAAATATACGTTCTAGAAGGTCGCCTAAACATAATGAAAGGAGTATTCAGTTCCTTCAGGATAGCTTTGTTTGTTTCAGGTTTTTGGACAACTTCAATTACATCCTGGCCCACAATATCCCTTTATTTCTAGAAGAAACCTACAGGAAAGGCATATGCTATTGGAGATTTATCCTTTTGAAAAGTACTTACTTCATCTTTGATACTTAAGGTGATAGAAGGTAGTTTATCTTTATTAGACATCAGCCTTGAGATCCTCATAAATTTTTTCTTTGAGTTTCCTCTTTGTCATCTTGTTCCTTTGAAAGCATATATCTGAACTAGTTAGCTGTTTCTTCTCTTATTTTTGCTTGATTTGGGATTTCCTCACCTTTAGGGGTAACTATTTTTGCAATTTGTTGAAATTTATTCAAACAATGGCCGGTTTATTGAAGAAGGAAGTGATTCTATCTTCTCTGTTTTAGCCATTTCACTCTTGACTTTTGCTTCCAACAAATTTCCTCTGAAAACAGAGTCCTATTCATTTTTCCAATGAGATTTTATTCTTTTTTTTCAAATTTTTGTTTAGTCCCTAATTTTGAATCTCTTTCATTACTAGTTGCAAGTCCTCTTGTATCTCTTTCTTCTGTTCTTCAACTTTGTTTTGGTGAGTTTGAAATTCTAGACCACTACAAACATTTTAGAACCGATGATCTTTGTGCTTGATTACTTTGATCTATATCTCAAGCGCTTTTCTTTTATTCACATGATATCAAATTTGAAGGGGCAACTTCTGGGTTTGATTTCATTGTTGATTAACAGGCTGATTGGTCAATGATCTAATGCAGCCTATTGTAGAATATCAAATTCAATTGGGGTATCTATTCGAAATTATTCAGTGCTGCCTAGAAATTTCTCAAATCTTTTTGCCAGGAAATCAACTCCTTGTCTTATGTTGGATCCAGTATAAGAGTATGATTTAATATATCCAAGTTTGTAGGATATGTGACCCCCCCTCCCTTGGTACACGTACCCACATACCTGATACGGATACAGATACAGATACATGGCCTGGAAACCGTGCCTGCCCATACCTAGAATTATGGTAATTTCAGAGTCACACCAGATACGTATGGATTTTGATTTTTGAAAATTTGTGTCATTTCTAGTTAAAAGCCTGAAAAATTCATCATCGAACAAGTTCCTTCTGCCATTGTTTTAACCTTCTGCTTTCATTTTAACATTTTTCTTTCCATTACATATATGGGGGGATATTGTTTCAGAATCAATGGCGAGTAGAGGAGGATGATGGATTGTAGAAGGAATGAACAATGGTAATGGAAACAAAAATGACTTAGGTGACAAGAACAAAGGGGACAGATGGAAGTCAGAATAGATTGCATTTGCTCCAATCCGACCAGAGAAGTGATTCCATCCAGTCACACCATTCACCAGCTATAGTTGGGGGTCGCTCCATATTATTGTATTGCCCATTCCTCCACAACATGATTATAAAGTTTTCAGCTTTTAGTTCTTTAGTTAATATTTATAATTTTATTAATATGTAATATATTTAAGTTGATTTAAATAATAAAATTTGTTTAATTTCAGTATTTATAAAATAGTCAAATACTTTCACATTTAAATTTAAATTAAAGATTAAAATAAATTAGATTAAATAGAACTTAACTATTAATACACGCACACGCACACGCACATGCACACGTGTGTGTGCACGTGCGTGCGCACGCGCGCATACACACAGAATTGTCATATCCAGCCACATCCATATTAGGGGGTCCTGAAAAATTGCCATATCCGTATCAGATACTGTATCCTTGCAACTTTACTTTTATCCATTAGCTGAAGTTCAGCAATAAACTTGTTGAAATCTTGGGATGCTTGGGAAAGAACTGAAGAACCTTAAGATCTTTATATGAGTCAATATTGCATACAAACCATTTTTCAGTTGGGTAGGAATCTTCAAAGAACTGGATTGAGTGCCAAAATAAGAGTCTATCTTCTTGTGTTGTAGGTCCATAAATATTTGTTAACTTTTATCACTTTGAATCTCATCAAATCTGAATGCTTATTAATTTTGATAGACATCAAGGTAAAATTCTGAAAAAGTTTTTGGATTCCAAACCATTGCTATTTCTCCCAAAACAATTAAAAAACAGCTATTCTTTCATGCAACACTCATTATCTCTTTGAAGGAGTTCTTACCGAACTTAGTTTGTTGTAGAATTAGCATGGCTTCTTGTCAATGTTTAGTTGCTTCAGCAGCCACGAGAAGATAATCATGAGGAAGCCCTTTCCCTGTAGCTGTAGCCTATGGGTGGAGGTTATCCTCTTGGACAATTGAGGCAAGGTTTTTTTCCTCCCTTACTATCACTACTTTGAAGCTCCATGCTTTTTTCTTTGTCTTTATCCAAGGTACTGTCTAATTCTTCTCCTATTTTGCTTTCTTGGGTTATTGCTTCCCTTTGACCTTTCTTCTTTTGTTGTGTTTTTGCCAACAGTTCTGATAATATTTTTTTTGAATGCCATTAAGAATGTTGATTTGAGCTTCTTATTTATAGAATTGGATTGTGGTGGTCTATGTTGGAAATATTGTCATTGATGTCAAAATTAAAGCATGAAGATTAGCATGACTGAAGATAAAGTTTCCGACATAAACAGATTTAGAGTGAAAGAAGAAATCAAGTTGATAAGTCTGGATCAGATTCATCAATTCTGGAGCAGACCTTATGAAGATCGGCATGAACAGATCTTTAAAAGCATTTACATTATAGCACAGTTATGATAGCCTTAAAGAAATAAATCGATTATCTTAGAAAGAAAAATATAAAGCAACAGCATGACAGTCTTGAAGCCTTGAACAGATTTAAAAGGGAACCATTAACACAGCGAAATCTGGAAAGTAAAAATGATCTAGTTTAGTTAAAAGATAACTAATATTGTTAATGTTTGAAGAAGCACAAATTTATGAAGTGAAGTGATTTCAGAATTAATTAAAGACAAAACACATCGACTTCATAAAAAGGCACATAAAGACAAATCTAATAAGACAAAATAAAGAAAGGACAAAACTGAATAAGACAAAATAGAGAAGTGCGATTCTTTTGCTGAAGCTCTTGATTTTGTTGGCGTTTCAAATCGCACCTCTGGAATGCGTTTTGGAAGTAGACAGCTATGTGCAGTAAACTGCTTTTCGAATTAGGAGGGGAAGCTCCCTTTTTTACCGAGTTGCATAAAGAAAGTAAACTAAACTAATTTTGCCTATCTTTTTGGTTCAGCTGCAAGAACACAAGGTTATAGAGCTCTAGATGTTGCAGTTGAGGTTTTCCCTTAAATGAAACTTAACAACTACAACTAACCTACGCTATTGATGTTTCTAGCCTCTCAAGTAAACGCAGAGCAAGAGAGTTAGAAATGAACGAGATTGATTTTCTGACAAAGATACTTAAATAAACTTTCTTCAACATACATCTACTGAATTTCAATGCAAGCTGAAAAGGAGATCATATAAGTATTACACAATAATGGAAATATGAGACTTTATATCAGGGGCAGCAAAGCACGCTCAAGACTTTATTTCCTCACACTTCTAAGCACAAAACAATAAATGGAAATCTGAGATTTTTATATCGAGGCAGCAAAACACGCTCAGGACTTTATTTACTCAAACTTTTGGCTCAAGATTACAATTCCGGGACAACAAGTTGTAGCAAAATACTTGCAACATGCAATCAAACCAGATTACGATTGACACAAAACACATGCACTAAACAAGGATTTGCAGCTAAAAGAGGCATGCAAACTTGCCCTTAACACAAAGTGAACTGACACTAATCGATAACAAACGTGAAGGCATAGGCTCAACAATTCTGTTATCACAAGCACGGTTAAAGAAAAATGAGCAAACATTGCTCTTATTTATACACAAGCAGAGGAGTAGAGAACCCTAAAATCTCCTTGCTTTTACAATTACTGCTTGCCAACATGCAAACTTTATTTCTAATCCTAGAAAAGATAAAACATCTAAAACTTAGAAAGCATGTAAAATAGGAAATGCCAACTCATTACATTTGTTTTCCTTCTTCAAAGAATGGATAAGAATTGAGACAAGAATAGAAAGAAAGCGTGAGATAAGAATGGAAAGAAAGTTTGGAGAAAGCTTCTAGAAGATTGTTGCTTTAAATCTCTATCACATCCACCAAAAAGCAGGAAACTGCCTCTCTATCAGGAGCATTGATACTATCTATAGCTATATCCCGCTTTTCTAAGATCTTCTCCCCTTTTGGAATCAAACTTAGAGAATCTGCCTCTCTATCAGGAGCATTGATACTATCTATAGCTATATCCCGCTTTTCTAAGATCTTCTCCCCTTTTGGAATCAAACTTAGAGAATCTTTGACATCTTGAGCTTCTTTATGAGTTCTATTCTTGAAAAACATCGCTGCCCCAAAATATGACTCACTAATTGATAACTTGGTGGCTCTGCAACTTTATGTTTCTAACATTTCTCTTGATTCTCCCACGGAAGAGTTTTGCACAACTTTTTGTGACACTTGTCCTTTCGCTCATACCACTCCCTTTGCACGTTCTTCAACTGAGATGATGACGTTTTATGTCCATGATGGTATTGAAAAACACTTCCCAACATTGTTCGTTCAGATAATTACGATACAACACTTATTTGGCTCTGAATTCGATGGGAGAGTACTTCATGCTGAAAAAATTGAAGATTGACTGTAAACTTGACTATGATCGGACAAATTTTGCACAACTTTCTATTTTTAGCTTTCTGATTTTCTTTGTCAAACGGATGAATTTTTTTGGAAATTATTTTGAGATATGGTTTTTGTTCAGAATTTCATTACAAGTAAACCCAGATCGTTCGTTTTTGAAAGTTCTGAATGTAGACTGAAAAAATAGCAAACCCTAATTTTCTCCGAAAAAGCAAAAAAAGTTGGCATCTGGGTATTGTTCAGAGGCACATTCTGGACGAACCCATTTGATTAGATTTTGAAAACCTCAAAGTTTAACTGAAAAAGCAGCCACTTGAAGTTTCACAGAAAAAGCTGTGATATGGGTTTTGTCTAGAAGAATATTTGAGATAGACCCAGAAGATTAGAAATTGTAAAATTTGAAGTTTTCTCTAAAATGCAAAATAAAAAGCAGCTGCTGCAACCTTGAGAAACTCTTCAAAAGTTATCCAAAAGATCAAACTAATATAAACCAGCTCGTTGAAAATTGAAAGTAATAGCCTCCTTCAAAGATTTGATGTTCTGATAAGAAAAACATGAAAAAGCAAGCCTTCTTGAGTGCTGATCTGAAAATTTATTGAAAAACCAGCAAGTTTAAACTCTTGAATCTTGAAAAGAAGAGTTTGAAGTTGCTGCTCTATTTCTCCTTGAAGACCACCTGCAAGAAAAATAATGAAAAATGAAACACAAAGGTGCCTTAAATAAGTTGTCTTAAGAAAACAACTTTCTTTTTGCCCTAATTCTTCAAAACCCTAATCTAAGTTTGTGCAATGAACTTAGACGTTTTGTCATCTTCAATTTTTGAAAATTTCAAAAATTTGACTAAGGCATGTGAGGTTGGGCGCCATTCTTGGCTAGAGGCACCTACTTCACCCAAACTTAGTCATTTTTTCGCTGTTTTCAACTTTCAGTCAATTTTCAACCTCAGTTTGATCTTGTCTCTCGGCTTCGAGATTGATCCAACGGACGAGTTGAACATTTCATCACGGAGCCTGATCGAATCTGACGACATTGTTTTGGAGACATTTTTTGATGAAAACTTCATTTGACCTTCCGAATTGTCGGGTGCCTATCTCCTCCAGGGGCGCCCATTTTCTCCAGTGTTAGCCATTTTAATGATCTTCAAATTTTTTGGTTGTCTTCTGACCTTCAGATGAATTCATGATATCTGGTGTTGTACTTGTCAGATTGACTGCCTGTCAAGATTTACTAGATAGCTGAGAAGATTCTGGATGGGGTCTCCTGGATACTTCATCTTCGAAAATTGACATCTGGCAGCCCAAAACCCTAGGCGCCCTTCTCCTTCATGGGCGCCCATGTTCACTAGTGTTAGAATATTTTCATCATTTTTACCTTCAGAGTTCTAAACACCTCTCATCATGGCCCCTGTTTGATCTGACTTTGCCGGAAACTGAGTTATCTGACGAGCTAACGAAGACATCCAGTGCGAAGCTGGCAAGAAATTGAAGAGATTGATCACATCTGCAAACACTAACAACTGAATTAGGTCATTCAAAAGGCTGGGCGCCCCTGGTCACTTAGGGCGCCTAGAGTTACCAGACTTTGAATAATTTTCATTATTTTCGTGGTTGCATTCTATCTTTAGCTGAAACTCCTCCGTTTGATCTTGAATTCCAGATGAATGAATGATCAGATGACTGTGCTGTTGGGCTCTCTGCGGAGTTGGGATGAATCTGAACATCATTGCTTGGGAGCTCCGACTCTGATTCCATCATCTGGTGCCTTGAAAAACTGGGCGCCTATTTTCTTCAGGGGCGCCCATGGCTGGTAGACTTAGAAAATTTCTGAACTTTCAAACTTTTCAACCTCATTTGACGTGTTTCCTTGGCCTTGACTACCGTATGTGAAAATTTTCTTAGGCATGGGAGTATGGGCGCCCTTCTTGATTAGAGGTGCCTGAATTCACCAGAGTTAGCCAAATTTTAGCATTTTTCAACTTTATCAAATTATTCTCTCCTTTCTTCGTTTTTTGTGCACGTTCATCATTGACAGCTTTTGCTTGATGCTTGAACGTTTGATTCTAACACTTGGTAGCCAACTGTCCTCCATTGATGACCTTGGTTCTCCAGAAAAAGCTTCTGAAAAAGTAGAATAGACTCACTAGGGCAAAACTGATCCTTTCGTGATTCTGATTGCACCAGCCCGATGCGGAAGTATTTTGAGCCAATGAAAATCAATCTCAACCCTAGAAGCCAAAAATAGAAATTTTCCTAAAATTTAGGGTTGAAAAACTGAAATCTGGGTATTGTAGATTTGGTCGTTCTGAGCCGACCCAGATTGTTAGATTTTTGAAAATTTCGAGTGTTTGACCCCAATGCAAGACATGCAAATCCCAATTTTGACCTTTTTGACAAATTTAACAGTATTTCGACTCATTTCTTCAAAATGCCTACGTGTAGCAAAATTTTTAATTTGGGGTACAACACATTTATAAAAGTAATTAAAGAGATGCGACTTTATGAAAAAGAATGATTGGTTTTTAAATCAGATTTATTAAAGTTAAACATTTCAAAAGCAATGATTAATGAAATGATGCAAATCTATAAGATGAAATGGTGCGATTAGTGTAATCAAGAAAATAATAAATACTAAAGACAGATTTTAAGGGGGTGCGATTACTTCTTGTGAAGAAAAATAAAGATTGATAATGTTCTTGTAAGAGGTGCAATTTGTGATTTGAAAAAGATGCAAGACTTCAGATTTTAAAGGGTGCAAGAACAAAATTTGAATGATGTGATCTTTCACCAAAGGTTGCAATCCATGACCAACATGTATAAATGTGATTCAAATCAGAATTGCAAGCGAGTGGGAGAATGGTGATGTGAAATTAGAACAAAAGATTATATTTCTTGTGTGGGCATTAAAGTGACAACATACATCACAAAGAAAGGATTGGAGCTAAGTTACCGATTCGGGTTCGGGTACGAGAACCCGGTACGTGGGTACGTGAAATTTTTTTTTAGGGGTTTGGGTACATATGGGTACGTGTGTATATATATATATATATATGTATTATATATATAAAAAAATAAGAGAAATATATAGAATTGTAAAACTAAATCATTTCATAGTATGATACAGTGATACTTAATCATTGATCAATGCCAAATGCCAAAGATAAATATTAAATGCCAATTGGTAGTTGTATTTGATTGATTTGAAAGCAAATTGAGTACAAAATGGCATCCTCATGTGGAATGCGCTGATGTTGATATTCTTAAACAAAATGAAAATCAATTAAATTCAATGGGAGTTTGAGGGCAATGTCTCCAATGGGGTCGAGGGGCAGTGCCCCTTGTGGGGGTCTAGGGGCAATGCCCCCAACGGGGTCGAGGGGCAGTGCCCCTTGTGGGGGTCTGGGGGCAACGCCCCCAGCAGGGTCGAGGGGCAGCGCCCCTCGTGGGGGTCTGGGGGCAACGCCCCTTGCGGGGTCCGGGGGCAGCGCCCCTGGCGCGCTCCCTCATTTTCACAATTTTTTGAGTGGCAAAACCTAATGCTGACAAAGCCCAATTTAAGACCTTCAAAACCACACAAACCGCAAAAAATAAGAGAGGTAAAAAATTGTATTTTATTTAAGTTTGGGCCCACTTTTTAAGTGCTGGGCCGTGGGTTCTTCCAGGTACACCTGGGTACGTGGCTGATACTCCTGGGTTCAAGAACCATTTGGCTGGGTTTGCCCTGGATACGCACAGGGTGCGCGCCCAGCCCTGTGGGTTCGCCCGAGTGCGCGCTTGCATGCACCTGGGAGAACCCACAGGGCTGGGCGCGCACCCTGTGCATACCCAGGGCGTACCCACAGGCGAACCCGTACCAGGTGCGTACCCGGACCGGGTTCGAGGCCTGTAGGTGCGTACCGGGTAACTTAGGATTGGAGTGAAGTAAAAAGTAGAATTCAGATTTTCAGTTTATCATATGAGGTTGGTGCCTCTTGTTAGCCAAGGTTGGTGCTTTGGAAGAGGGAGTTGGTGCTTCTTGTAGGTTGGTGCCTACAAAACAGATTAAGAGGTTGGTGCTTACAATCATTGTAAACTTATATAATTATAAAGTACATTATTTGTACCGTGGTTTTCTCCCGTAAGGGTTTCCACGTAAAATCTTGGTGTCAACTTGTTCTTATTGTTATATTCTTGCATAGTTGTTATTGTGATTGATAAAGTTTTAAATTGGTAAAAGTTGAGTTATACTGATTCACCCTCCCTCCCTCTCAGTATAACTGTGTGCTCATCAATTGGTATTAGAGCAGGCCCTTCGAATAAGCCTAACAAACTTGAAGGGAGATCCATATAGCACACATCATGAGTGGAGAAGGATTCTCTTCCAACAAGGCTCCATTGTTTGATGGCAAAAATTATGCATTTTGGAGTATGAGAATGGAGGCCTATATAAATGCTATAGGATTTGATGTTTGGCAATCAGTGGTGAATGGATATAAAGCTCCTTCAACACCTCCAATGGATTCAGCAGGAAAGAAGGCAAGTGAAAATAATGCTAGAGCCAAGAATGCAATCCTATGTGGATTAAATGAATCTGAACTTGTGAAGATAATGCATTGCAAATCGGCCAAAGAGATTTGGGACAAGTTGAAGCACACTTATGAAGGAGACAAGAGAGTGAAAGGAGCCGAATTGCAAACACATAGAAGCAATTTTGAAATTCTTAGAATGAGTGAAGAGGAAAATATTGCTGGATTTTTCTTGCATGTGGATGAAGTTGTCAACACCATTCGAGGCCTTGGAGAAGAAGCAAAGGAATTGGCAGTAGTGCAAAAAGTGTTGAGATCCCTTACACCAAGATTTGACCCCAAAGTATCAACAATAGAAGAAATGAAGGACTTGGACACCTTAACCATGGATGAACTACATGGAATCTTAACAGCCTATGAGACGAGAACCGAAAGATATACTTCACTACAAAAGGAGGTTGCATTCAAAGCATCTAAGAATTCAAAAGGGAAGAAAGTGGAAGATAATGATACAATAGATGAGGAAGAAGCAAATTTTGTGAGGAAACTAAAAATAGGGTCAGGAAAGTACAAGGGTAAACTACCCTTCAAATGCTTCACTTGTGGTAAAATTGGACATTATGCAAAAACATGTCCTTATTGTTGATGTTGTAGCTTCGGGCTACATACTTCCGCCTTGATTGTTGAACAATAAATTCATATAGCCTAACGGCTATTCATTTATTACATTTATAAAAGTGAAGAGGTGCTTCACTTGGCATCTAATATAATATTTAATCATTGTGAATAATTAAATGGGGCCGACTTCATTAAAGAAATAATATTTATTTCTTTATTATTGCTATGAAGCCGACCTCATGAAGAGTCACATTGTTTTGTATAAATACAAGGTGATGATCACCTCATTTGATCATCAAGTTCATTCTTTCATATTCGCACTCCTAGAAGAAGTTCACACTTGAGCAACAGATCATCATCTTGAGCAGCAGATCATCATACTGATGCAGCAGATTGATCTCAAGGAGAAACATGTTCACTTCTGTATCTACGCATCTAGGAGAGGTGCTATTTGTTAGTTTTTCAAGATCAGATAATTCAGACTGAAAGTAATCAGAAAATGCAACACATAAGACAATGAACACCACAAGATACCTTGGGAAAACCTTCCAGTTGAGGGAGAAAAACTGAGCAACAATATATCACTTATATATTGAACAAAAACAAAGAAAGTCACCTTTACAATGAGCCGATTGAAGGGCCAATAAGAAGCATCACAAACTGATGCAAACTCAGATGTAACTCAGATACAACAAGATGCATATTGCTGATTAGAACTCAGCCAACAAAATGCTCTTCTACAAACAACGCTATCTCCTCTAGATAATTCGCCCTTTTAACTTCAAAGAATAATATCGAACAAAAATATGAATGAATCATGGCAACAAGGAAATACATCGAATATAAATACAAGAGGAAGTGAAAAGGACGCATCCCTTGATCTTCAAGTCGGCCTCCAACAAAGAGATACATTCTTTAACTAATCGTGTCTTTTCATGAGGTCAGCCATGCATAATAAATAATTATAATTTTCCTCTTAATGAAATCGCATTCATTAACATATATGAAGTCGGCCAAGGAGAGATTGCATCACTTCATTAAATCGTGCCTTCAAAAAATCGTGCCATTTCAAAGATGTAATCTCACAATTCAAATAGCCGTTAAGGCTATTATTTGAATTGCCTTCAAGGAGACAAAGTATGCTGGAAGTAGCAGCCCAACGCTGCTTTATAATATCAACACTCCCTCTTAGCTAGGGAGGATACTTCCAGCATCATAAGACATATCACCTCGTCGTGATGTCTACCACAATGGCTACTCCCATATGTGGAAAGGAAAGATATCACCTCATCGTGATATCAAATATCACCTCATCGTGATATCAACCATCATGGTTACACCCATGTATGGTATGTACAAGTGTTCATCACTTAATGTGATGTTGTCACCTCATCGTGACGTTCACCATGGCTCTCCCAGAGGGTGAAACACAAGTACAAGAAAATCATCACGGACTCTCTCTCATGATGCTGTCATGGAGTCACACACATGACATCCACCATGGCTCTCCCAGAGGGTGAAAAACAAGGGCTTTCACCTCAAATCTCAAAGAGAAATGCATTAACAAGGGCTTGCACCTTAAATCTCCCTCAAAGAGAAATGCATTAAAGAGGATCACTGATACTGAGACTCCTTCTCAGCTAGGGCTAGATTCTCCACCATACCAAGCTTATCTCAAAAGTACACAAACTTTATCCTGGAGAGAGGCTCGGTGAGAATGTCTGCCGTCTGCTCATCAGTGTTGATATACCTCAACTGAATTGCTTTCCTCAATACCATATCTCTGATATAGTGGTATGCTTAGTTCTGTCATGAAACACTGAAATGACAAAAAGCTTCTCAAAGCTTTGATTATCACAATGGATGATAGTCGGCTCCAATGATTGTCCAAACAATCCTGCAAGGAGCTTCTGAAGCTGCACTGCTTCTCGAGCTGCCACACAAGTTGTAATATACTTGGCCTCTATTGTACACAGTGCCATAGAAGACTGCTTCCTGCTACACCAGGATACCATCGCATACCTCAAATTGAAACAACATTTAGAGGTATTCAACCGATCAGCAACACAACCATCTTCTTTAGGTTCAGTAGGCTCCCTCTAAATCTTCAAGCACTTGCATCAACCTCCTGACCTCATCGTCCAAGATTGCCTGCAACGCTTGCCTTAGAGAAATGGTTTCCAGTGCACACCTCTGGTATTGTAGAGTGTTCAGGGCAGACCTCCTTGACCTCATTGCAGATCACTCTATTCTGAATAGGTTTGCAGAGTTGGAAGTAGCTGCCCGATGCTGCTTTATAACATCAACACTATTATTCATTGTATCAATTTCGGCCTTGTGTTGGGCCTGAGTTGTAAGCAGGTTTCTGCACTTATGCCTAAATATATAAGCGATATATTTGCTGGGTTTTTTCCCCTCGAGTTGGAGGGTTTTCCCAAGGTATCTTGTTGTGTTCATTGTCTTATGTGTTGCATTTTCTGATTGCTTTCATTTCTGATCATAAAACTAACATGGTATCAAAGCCAGGTTTATCAAAAGATTCGATCAGATTTGTTAAGCATTCTTTATGATTTTGTCAGATGATTTTGCACTTGGTCGACATTCATAAGTCGAATTTGGCAGTAGCTTGAATCCTTAAATGCAGTGGCTGATGAATCTCGTGTTAGTTGCCATCACTATTATTGAAGGTTATTCATATGATGCTCAATCCATGCGATAGATATACAGGCAACTTAACTATTATTTTTATCAAGCTGCAGATGATTGAATGTGTCGGATGAGTATATACATGCATATAGTTATCGTGCTTTGATGCTAAGATGGAGATTTTAGTCCTTGCTGAAGACAGTGTTGTTTATGGTGTATGCAAAAAGAGGATGCGATATGTTTTGTGTGAGGAGATTATGAGCTTTCTAGAGAACACTATCATTTACATCTGGCTGCGTTTTGTTTTGAGACTCTGAGTGAAGTCTGGAGATGTGTGGAGAGCCGGTTATTACATAAGCTTCAGTCCGGTGTCATGACCTCATGATATTTTAGTCCCTTCTTGACATACTTATGGTATTCATCTTTAGAATACTCAACTGCAGAGGCTGCATTTCCTGTTCTTTACCAGTGCTATTCAATTCAATTAAGAGATAAGTATTCTTTTCTTTATACTTTTGAAATTTGGGGTAAAATTCAGTCTGCAGATCTGACATCGGTTATTTGAATCGTATTTTGTGTTATCTGGTCATCGAGTCTATGTAGATTAGGTAATGGTCCTACACAATGTTCCAGTCCCGTGAAGATTTCAACTCCAATTCTGTGTGATCAGGCGAGTTGAGCAGGCATAGTGCCCATTTCGACGGATTGCATTACAGTTGAACATCTTGACAGAGAAGTCGCCATCAATACTTAGAGCAGAAGTATAGATACATATGTATGGTGAGGACTTGGTGAAGGATGCTTAAGACGATGAAGATCTTCTTTTGGTATTCAGTTGCAATCGAAGTCAAGAGTTTGCATTGAGAGCAGTAGCGATCGACGCCACTGAAAAGGGCAAAGAGAGCAAATATTGAGATCGTTGTTTGAGGATATCGATCCCTCATTTTCTGCATATAGGATTCTGATTTCAACGAGATAAGTATTTCATAGTTGAATAATGTTCATGAATCTTTATGTAGTTATTAATTCATGCTATAACATTGAGATAGTAAACTGTGTATGCTTCTAGCATTGGTATTTCTCTTCGGAATAGTTGAGTTCTATGAACTATTAGTAATCTCTCCTTAATGCACATTAGGATGGACCAAGAAGCGTAAGAGATTGCTTTCAAGAGAAGAAGAGCTTGATGCATCTTGTAGGCTGAAGAATGGAGACATAGCTTGTAACCATGAGACTTAGTTGGTGGCTGAAGACATCTCTCGAAGAGGAAGAACCTATTTAGGTTGTCATTGTGATCAGTTTCTTCGAAGAGGAAGAATTAACCTTTAGAGGGAGTTCTGTGACTCGATTTGAAGAAGTGAAGGTTGCAGTGTTGCAAGGCTAGATGCTAAATCCTTGAAGAACCTCTTCAACAGTTGAGATCAAAATTGCTCAATACAGTCAACCTGGATTTAACATTGGTAGTTCCGCAAACCTATTCAAAATAAAGTGATTTGGGATGAGGTCGAAGAGGGCAGCCCTGAATCTCTACAGAGGTGTGCGCTGGAAACCATATCTCTAATGCAAGCGTTGCAGGCAATCTTGGACAAGGAGGTTAGAAGGTTGATGCAAGTATTTGAAGATTCAGAGGGAGTCTACTGAACCAGAAGAGGATGGTGATCCCATTGAGCCTTTGGAACCTATTGATGGGCCTATCGACATTGTTATTGGTAGAAAGAGACCTCTATGGGCTAGGCAAACAATACAGGAGGCAAAAAAGTTTGCAGCCCCTAGAGGAACATTTAGAAAAAGCAAAAGACCTTAGAAGTTTTCAAGCTATGTTGCATTGATGAGTCAAAGGATTGAATCTGAGCCTTCCAGTGTTGAGGAAGCTACAAGTCAGCAAGTATGGAGAGATGCTATGGCTGAAAAATATCAATCTATCCTCAAGAACGATGTTTGGGACATTGTACCTGTTGTGACTTTTTCACACATCACCCCATTCAAAATGGAGACCCCCTAATTTTTGCTCCATTCTGGTCTTTTGGCTTTGGTTTTTGGGTTGTTTGCATCTCTCTCTTTGTGTCCCTTCTGTCCTTTCGAGGATGTCCCTATCTTTGACCTAATTGGGAATTTTGGCAGAGTCTGAAGTGCTTTTTGATGAATTAGGGCTTTCATTCCTTAGGCTTGTTTGAGGTCAAATCAAGTTGGCAAATTGAAATCTGAATTTTGCACTGAAATCACGAGGCTTTAGGCAGGATCCCATTAAATTTTCACTGAATTCTGACAACTTACTATTTTTAGTAAGTACTTAATTTGAGGTCTTTTCCTTGGGGTTTTGGAAATTATGACTGCTCCACCACATTCAAGACACTTCAAAGTACTTAAACGCAAAATTTGAGCAGATTCAGACAACTTTCTATTTTTAGCAGTTCTGGCTTCGAAGGCGATTTTCAGGGTTTGCATGTATGATTTTTTCGATGCATGTCAGGATAATCTTTCTGGGTTTTTCAAGAGCTTTGCGATGTTATAACATGCAAATCAAAATGATGACTTGCTATTTTTAGTAGGTGCTCGCATGTGGACCAATTTTTTGGGTTTTTTTGGGTTTTTTGAGATCTCCCGAGCAATATGACATGCAAATACATCCGACAGTCGGTTGATCACTTTTCATGCACTTACTATTTTTAGTAGGTTCACCTCAGCAGTCCCAGATCTTCAGTTTCGAGAATAGAGTAGTGCAGAACAAGAACAGAGTCAAATGAAGGTCAATTGAGGCACATGCAAACAAGATTAGGGTTTCCTACTTTTATTTAATGTCCCCTTTTCAGTGATGACCTTGTTGTGGACTGATAGCCTATTTTCGGAAATTTGTAGGCTACTCAGATGAGCAAAATAGGATTTCCAGTGTTTCCTGCTCAGCTTGGCCTTCTGTGGTTTTGATGTAATCTGACTATTTTTAGCATTGGCTATTTTTAGTTAGTCTATTTTTGGCAGTATCTTCATCAGCAGTGTTGTTCAGATCATTATCCAAATCATGATAATCTGTCAGCTTCCAGTTTGGCGTTGGTTTTCTCTTTGGACTAAGTTTTATACTTAGTTAAAATTGTGTTTTGAAGTTGTACCCCACGCCTAACTTAATGAATTCAAGTTGTTTTTAAGCTAGGTTCATAAAGTTGATACATTTAATATTTTATTAAATGTTTTATTTCTCATCAAAGTGGGTTGACTTGAAGAGGTGAATGAAGAGTTTAATATTATATTTTAAAATGGTGCCTTTTTGAGATGGGCGTCCCTTTTGGGAAGATGAAGAGTTTTCTTTTGGGAGTTACAGATGATTCATCTCCTTTTGGTGAAACTTATTTATTGATGGCTTGCTCTTTCATTCTTATCTTGGAAATTTGAAAGTAAAATTATGCTGCTGGTTTGAAATCCAAAACCTGGCTAAGGGGAAGCTTAGCGAATTCAACTCATCCTTCAGGCCTGAAACTATGGCTTCCTAGGTGGTTCATTGTGACTGTACTTCACACTGGAGTGCAGATGGAGCTTCAATTCAGATGATTTGGGACAAGTTGTTGATGTATAGCTTGTTTCTATGTTGCTGGTTTTTACATGGCTGAAGCGAATTTCTGTTTGTAGCTTTGCCATAGATTTTTATTCCATTTTGGGTAATTGCTCAAGCTGTTCTATTGTGGAGGGCACCCCTTTTTGGAAGGTTTCAGATTTTATTACTGAGTTTTGAATTTTTAGGAGAAGGTCGCTCCTTCTTTGAGGTCGTACCTTTCTTCCTGGTTGCCTTGGAGTTCGTGCCTTTCTGTGGTTGCTGTTTCTGGCACGTTTTCTCCTTGGAGATTGGACGCCTTGCTTCTAGCTGTGATTCGATTGTGGTTTGGAAGCTTTCCGAGCTGTTTTGGAGGAGATACGTCCATTACAATGAGTTTTGATGTTGCTGGTCTGATTTTCTGTTAATGTTGTTTCTGATCAGACTTATATATTTTCATCATATTGCTGATTTGTGTTTCATTTCTATATCATTTTGGTATTGTAAATGTTAGGGGTTGATTACTCTAACTATTGACAGAATTTGGAAGCTTATCTCTTTGTTTGTAGCTGTAATTCATTGTTTGTAAAGCTGATTAGTAGTACTAACAACTATTGTTTATGTTGCTGCAATTTTAGTTTATTTTATACTCCCACGATTGAGTGGTTGAGTTTAATAAAGCTTCTTTAATTAATGTTGTATTCCTCCCACGAAATAAGTGGTTGTGAGGATTTGTATACCCCCCACTGTACAAGTGGAAGTGTGGTTACATGGCTGGCTTTCCACCTTAAAATAATTGTAATAATCACACCCACTGAATAAGTGGAGTATTCCCACCGCTTGTGGATCGTTGCTCAGCAGAAGAAGTGTTCTTTCAGTTTTGTAATTAGATATGTTAGCACCTCGCCTTCTAAAGGATCTTGTGTGCACATTCTTGGTGTTGAGTTTAGCTCTCTCTTTCAATTGTAATCAAGTTAATTATTGAGTTATTAGATCCTAGGGATGCTCTGACCATATGCCTGCCCCTCTTCCTTAAGTGGTTTTAGGGCGCATTCTTGGTTAGAGTTTATTTCAGCATCGTTTTGATTTGGAGCTAATCTTAATGGGTGCATGATTGCATTGTATGTGAACTGAAAAATCAAGAAAAAATTAAGGGGATCATTTCATTTTATGCCTAAAATGGGGGGTGAAATTCGAGAAAATGTCAAATTGATTTATCTTACCGAGATCGGCATCTTTCAAAGAGTCCACTGGTGTAATTTGAGCAAAATCCGCATACTTACTATTTATAGTAAGTCACTTCCAAGGCTATAAATAGCAAGTAGGCACGAAAGGTAAAGTGTGAACAGGTCAAATAATCATAAAGATCTCGTTGGGAAAATTTCAAGCTAAGAGGAGTTGTAGAGGTCAAGAAATCAAGGATTTACTAAAAATAGCAGGCGAGCACGAACAACAGGTATGAACAGGCTAGTCAAGCCATGAGGACCACATTGAGTCAGCTTCAAGTTCAAAACATTTGAAAATCCATGAAAAATCACAAGTCTCTAGAATTTACTAAAAATAGAAGGCAAGGGCGAGTAGGGCAAAATTGGCTAAGTCAGTTGGAAAAAAAAAGTTCCAAGTCATGAAAATGAAAGCTTAACCCCCTTGAAATGCACCCAACTTGGATGAGGTAAGAAAAATATTTCTAAGTTTGAAGAAAATGGAAGGAGACCCCTCCATATGTGCCCTGACTGAGGGATGATGGCATGAAAGTTGGGGAAATTTTCTAAGTGTTGTAAACTGGAAGCTAACCCCCTTGAAATGCACCCAACTTGGATGAGGTAAGATAAATATTTCTAAGTTTGAAGAAAATGGAAGGAGACCCCTCCATATGTGCCCTGACTGAGGGATGATGGCATGAAAGTTGGGGAAATTTTCTAAGTGTTGTAAACTGGAAGCTCTGCCCCCTAAATGTGCCCAAGTTGTGGAGGTAGCTTGAAAACACTCCAAGACATGAAAATAGAAGCTCACCCCCTCAAATGCGCCCAAGGTGGAAGAGATCAGGATAGAAGGTTGGAAAGAATTTTCTAAGTCAAAATTGAAAGTACCACACCCCAAATGTGCCCAAGCTCAAGGAGGTGACATAAATATTTTCTGAGTTGTGAAACTTGAAGCTACTCACCTAAAATGCACCCAAGCTCATGTGTGGAGATCAAAAATCTTCTAAGTCATGAAATAAGAGCTCATACCCTCAAATGCGCCTTCAAGGACATGGAGGCTTTAAATTTTTTCTAAGTGTGAGAAATGTGAGAACACACCCTCCCATATGCGCCCAAGGAAGATGATAGAAGGAGGTGTTAAGAAATATGTTAAGGCAAGTGAAAATGAGAGAACATCCCCCCCTAAATGCACCCTCAAGGTGGCTAGAGGCATGGAAAAATTCTAAGTCGTGAAAATAAAAGTAGAACCCTTTAAATGCGCCCTCAAGGAGATGCATGACTTGAAAAAGTTTCTAAGGAAGAAAATGAAAGTGTCACTTTCAAAATGCGCCCAAGAGGAATGAAGGAGGAATGAGAAGTTGGAAAATTTTCGAAGTTAGAAAACATGAAGCACACCCTCCCAAATGCGCCCAAGGTTGAGGTAGCATAGCTTGAAAAATTTCTAAGTCATAAATTGAAAGCTACACCCTTCAAATACACCCTCAAGAGAGATAGGGATGTTGGAGAAGTTTCTAAGTTATAAAATGGAAGTAGCCCCCTCCAAATGCGCCCATGAGGGATGAGTTGATCAAAAGTTTCTAAGGTGTTGAAAACATGAACCTCAAGGGGTCAAATGCGCCCTTGATAAGAAGTGAGGAGATCAAGGTAAGTGAAAATTTCCTAAGGCATTAAAATGGAAACATGCCCCCTCACATGCGCCCTAGGGGAAATAAGAGGGCTAGAGATATTCTAAGGCGTTGAAACTTGAAGTGAGCCCTTCCAAATGTGCCCACAAGGTAGCTTGGTGATTGGAAATTGTCTAAGGCATGGAAATGAAAGGGCAAGGGGTCAAATGCACCCAAAGAAGAAAATAGGTTGAAATTCTTCTAAGGAGTGAAACAAAAGCACAAAAGGTGATATGCACCCAAAGAATAAGGCGGATGAAGAAATTTCTAAGGAATAAAAATGAAAGCTCAAGCCTTCAAATGCGCCCAAGGGGTGAATGTGTCAAGAAATTTGCCTAAAGCATGGAAACTCAAAGAAGACCCCTCCTAATGCGCCCATCATGAAGAGGTTGTTTGAGGAAAATTTCTAAGTGAAAAACAAAAATGAAATGAAGACACAGTCTCTAAATGTGCCCATAGTGAAAAGTTATGAAGAAAGCAAAGTTTGCTAGAGAAAAATGATGAACTCTATCAGATCCAAAGATCAATCGGACCTTGGAAATCAGAACATGGAAATTAGGTAAGTAAAGTGAATTTATATTATAAGTGTTTTGATGCTCTTCCTTTTGTTTGTTTTGTAGGGTGAACACTGGGACCTAGGCATGATGACTTGAGGTGATGGAGCAGTACAACGTTATAACCTCGAAAGGGGATAAAGTTACACATTTTAAACTCCTCCATGATGTCTCATTTGCGCCCAAACCATGAAGGGGGATGTTGGAAGAAACGGCTAAGTGTTGGAATTTCTCCACAAAGACCTAATATGCACCCAACTCAGGCAGGCAGGTGGCAAGGAAGAAATGGTCGAGTCCATGACAAGAAAATCCGTCAAGATCAGGATGGAGGAAATGATGAAGGCCCAAGCATTAAAGATTATCCTCAAGCACTAAAATGTCCTTAGGGCTAAGGAGGATGAATGAGCAAAAACCTCAATGTTAAAGAGTGGTAGTAGGATGGATCGAAGAACAAAGTAGAGGAATTATTCTTAAGTGTGAAGTCCCTCTCCAGCAATATCAGAAGCTGTGATGACCAGATTGATCGAGTTTGCAGTCAAGGAGAAGAACAGTGGGAACTCGCTTCTGGACGAGAATCTTTTGGATGATTGTGGGCTTTAATTGCTCATAGTGGCCAAAGGGAGAGAGTGGGCATTTTGTGCTCATTTATTACTCCACTCCACTTTCTGGCAGTTTTTAGGGCAAAATCTTGACTAGGGCTTAAGTGGCTCAATTTGAGCCCTTCATTGTAATTCAATCTGAGCTGTCCATTGGACTGGGCCAACTATAAAAGGGGCATTCCCCCTCATTTTTAATTCATTAGAGATTAGAGATTAGATATCAGATAGAGAGGAGAGAAAAGCATAGAAGTTAGCATAGATTTATAGCTTAGATTGAAGAGGAAGGAAAGCTTTTCCCATTGAATGCTTTGTAAGAAGTTGTTGTGAACACTCTCATAATAAAAGAGTTATCATTGCTTGTGGTTCCATCTTTTATTGTGGGTAGCCAACGAGGCTTCTTCGTCCTTCTAATCCACATAGAATCTTAAAGTAGAGCTTAAAGTAGATTTCATTTCATGCAAGTAGTTGGTAGTTGTGGAATGTGGCGTTTAACTAGAGCAAGCTTTGCTTCTCCATACCACTAGTGAGCTCACTGGCGATGGGTTGGCCTTGCATGGTCAACTGGAACATTGTGAATTTAACTTCATTTATGGTTTATATGTTGATATGCGTCGTTGTAATGGTCTCTGCATGTTGAATTGTGGTCTGAATATTTCTCGTTACTCCTTGAATGCTTTGTAAGAAGTTGTTGTGAACACTCTCATAATAAAAGAGTTATCATCGCTTGTGGTTCCATCTTTTATTGTGGGTAGCCAACAAGGCTTCTTCGTCCTTCTAATTCACATAGAATCTTAAAGTAGAGCTTAAAGTAGATTTCATTTCACGCAAGTAGTTGGTAGTTGTGGAATGTGGCGTTTAATTAGAGCAAGCTTTGATTCTCCATACCACTAGCGAGCTCATTGGCGGCGGGTTGGCTTTGTGTGGTCAACTGGAACATTGTGAATTTAACTTCATTTACGGTTTATATGTTGATATGCATCATTGTAATGGTCTTTGCATGTTGAATCGTGGTCTGAATATTTCTCGTTACTCCTTTGAAGATTGCATCGGTTATGTGGAAGCTGTCCGGAGTGAGGCGAAGCAGAACTTGGTTGAAGTTTGCAAGAATTGATTTCCGTATCCCACATTTAGAGTAGACAGTAGCATCTCTAATCCCTGCATCTCTTTAAATTCAGCATTTTCCCGATTAGTTTAGGAAATTCGAGCTTCATTGACATATCCTTCGAGTCTTGCAAGTTCTTCTCTTCGATTGAACAATTGTGTAAGTCCCCTTGGAATAACCAGCAAATCACATCAAGCCAACTGAGACTATCCACTGCATGAAGGAACCTTGGAGTTGAATGCATGATCTTTCTAGCAATCTTAGCATGCAAAATACTTTGTTCAAGAGAGGATAGAGTAACTGTTGGGAAACTTTATTCTGTGTTGGTGCGGTCACAAAAAACCCGTCAATAGTACCTAGACCAGAAGGCAAATCTGTTGTATCTTCTAAGTGGCTTTTCAAGATCAAGCATGCGGCTGATGGAAGCATTGAGAAGTACAAGGCTAGATTTGTGGCTATAGGATTCTCTCAGAAAGAGGGAATAGACTATGAGGAAACATTTGCTCCAGTTGCTCGTTATACCTCCATCAGGACTATCATTTCTATTGCAGCAGCTAAAGGATGGAAGTTACACCAGATGGACGTGAAGACAACATTTCTAAATGGTGTAATTGAAGAAGTTTACATTGAGCAACCTAATGGCTTTGAAGTTTATGGGAAGGAGTCTCATGTTTGTAGATTGAAGAAGGCTTTGTATGGCCTTAAGCAGGCTCCTCATGCTTGGTATGAGAGGATTGATCGATATTTGTTGAGCTTGGGCTTCTCCAAGAATGATGCTGATTCAAATCTATATTTCAAGGTAATTAATGGTGAGGCCTTGATCTTGGTTCTCTATGTTGATGATCTATTTCTTAGTGGAGAAGAACACTTCATTATCAAATGCAAGAAGGAGCTGGCTTTTGAATTTGAAATGAAGGATCTTAAGTACATGCATCACTTCCTTGGTTTAGAAGTATGGCAGAAGTCTAATGAGATCATTCTGAGTCAAGGGAAGTATACAATAGACATCTTAAAGAGATTTGGTATGATGGATTGTAAATCCATGTCTACACCTATGGCAACCAATTTTCAAAAGTTAAAAGAGGTTGTAGCTAGTTTAGATCTGGTGGATCCTACTATGTACAGGCAATTGATTGGATCATTGATGTGTCTAGTCAACACTAGACCAGATATTTGCTATGTAGTGAGTGCACTTAGTCAGTTCATGTGTGAACTAAGCCAAATACACCTAGTTGCAGCAAAGCATATCCCGAGATACTTGCGTGGCACAGTTGGGTATGGCTTGAGATATTCTTCTGATGTAGACTTGAAGTTGCATGGTTATACTGATTCTGATTGGGCAGGGTGTGTTACTGGTCGGAAGAGCACCTGTGGATGCTGTTTCAGTTTGGGGTCTACGATGATCTCCTGGTGTGGCAGGAAGCAATCTTCAGTGGCATTGAGCATTGCAGAGGCCGAGTACATTGCAACGTGTGTGGCAGCTCGAGAAGCAGTGTGGCTTCAGAAGCTCCTTGCAGGATTGTTTGGACAATCATTGGAGCCGACTGTCATTCATTGTGATAATCAAAGCTGTGTGAAGCTTTTTGTCAATCCAGTGTTTCATGACAAAACCAAACATGTTGAGATCAAATACCACTATATCAGAGGTATGGTATTGAGGAAAGCAATCTAGTTGAGATACATAAGCACTGATGAGCAAACGACAAACATTCTCACCGAGCCTCTCTCCAGAGTAAAGTTTGTGTACTTCCGAGACAAGCTTGGTATTGTGGAGAATGAAGCCCTCGCTGAGAGGGAGACTCAGCTTCAGTGATCTTCTGTGTTTTGCTCTAATGCATTTTTCTCTATGAGAGAAATTTGAGGTGAAAGCCCTTGTTTCCACCCTCTGGGAGTATCCATGGTGGATGTCATGTTGAGTGACTCCATGACAACATCACGAGACAGAGTCTGTGATGATTTTCTTGTACTTGTGTTCATTCACCCTCTGGGAGTAGCCATGTTAAACGTCATGATGAGATGACGACATCACGTTGAGTGATTTCGTGATGGGCACTTGTGCACATATACTTTACCATACATGGGAGTAGCCATGATGGTTGATATCATGATTGAGTGAATCCGTGATGAGCTCCTTCCACATATGGGTGTAGCCATTGTGGGTGTCATGTTGAGAGATTCATGACCTTGTGTATCGGAAGTATTCCTCCCTAGCTAAGAGGGAATGTTGATGTTGTAGCTTCGGGCTACATACTTCCGCCTTGATTGTTGAACAATAAATTCATATAGCCTAATGGCTATTCATTTATTGCATTTATTAAAGTGAAGAGGCGCTTCACTTGGCATCTAATATAATATTTAACATTATGAGTAATTAAATGGGGCCGACTTCATTAAAGAAATAATATTTATTTCTTTATTATTGCTATGAGGCCAACCTCATGAAGAGTCACATTGTTTTGTATAAATACAAGGTGATGATCACCTCATTTGATCATCAAGTTCATTCTTTCATATTTGCACTCCTAGAAGAAGTTCGCACTTGAGCAGCAGATCATCATACTGATGCAGCAGATTGATCTCAAGGAGAAACATGTTCATTTCTGTATCTACGCATCTAGGAGAGGTGCTATTATTCATTGTATCAAATTCGGCCTTGTGTTGGGCCTGAGTTGTAAGCAGATTTCTGCACTTATGCCTGAATATATAAGCGATATATTTGCTGGGTTTTTTCTTCTCGAGTTGGAGGGTTTTCCCAAGGTATCTTGTTGTGTTCATTGTCTTATGTGTTGCATTTTCTGATTGCTTTCATTTCTGATCATAAAACTAACACTTATTCTTATAGTAGTGTTAGGGAAGAAGAAAAGAAGTACAAGCCAAAGAAAGGAAGCAAAATTGATAAGTATCATAGAAACAACAAAAGGAAAAACTTCAAGAAGAGCTTATACTCATATAGAGATAAAGATTCTTCAAGTAACTATGATGTGGAAAGTTGTGAAGATGAAATGCTGCTCATGGCTGATGTAATAGAGGATAATGAAGATAAGGATGAAAACCAAAAAGAAGAGATCGATCATGATCCAAAAGATTTGAAAGAAGAGTTGGAATTTGCTATAAGCGAGATTGGGAGGCTGAAAAAAGAAAGGTCAAAGAAGAAAAACTGGATTTGAAGAAGGAAAGAAGAAATTTATGGAAACTGAGAAACTAATTTCAGACTTGAAGCTTCAAATTGAGGAAAGTAAAAGGATAGAAGATGTAACCGAAATTCGTCTTAAGGAAAAAGAAAAGGAATTTGAAAAGTTTGAAATTGAAATTGTTTCCATGAGGAAAGAATTAGAAAAGACAACAACCAAGTTAAACACAAGCCTCAAGCTTGGAAAGAACACCAAAATCTTAGAAGACATCACTAATATACCATGTCCATCATCAAGTATAACAAGACTTGAGGAAAATCAAACACTCAAGGAAGATTCTAAAGAGACTCCTAAGAAGACAAATGAGGGAGAGACCAAGACTCCTTCTGAAGTTAACAAGGACAATTTCAAGAATTCCTTTCTTTCAAGGCAAGTGGATTCATACAGGTTCAAGAGTACATTTCATGGCTATTGTTACTTATGCAATCATTATGGACATAAGGCAAGAGAGTGTAAAACACAAGACACAATGATGGATGGAAAATAAATAGAAGATCTTATGGATTCTCATTAAGGAACTATAACTCTTTTATTTCTTTAGTGGGTTATAGTGTTGTATGCTACAAGTGCAACAACTATGGACACATAGCACGACTTTGTAGATGTGGTTTTGTGAAACCACCTAGACAAGATGTGAAGGAGAAAACCATTGACAAACAAAGGGAAAGAAAGTTTACAAAAGTATGGAGAAGGAAACAAAAGCATACTGATGAGAAAGATAAATCTATGGTCATATAAGATACACTTCATACACAATTTTGAAGAGAAGCATGAATTCATGGGGAACAAAGTATAGCATTATCATTCAGCCCTATGAAGAAGATAATAAATTGGCATCAATTGTTGGAAATTGTGATATTGATGTCAAAGTAAAGAAGTTCCCATGCAGAGGATAACAAAAAGCAATTAAAAAACACGAGGAAGAGAAGAAAGGAGAGAAGACTTTCACAAAGTAAGGATGATCTTTATTTAGCACCCAAGATATAGAGGAGACTTGTTACCCAAGTAATTTAGAAGTCAAGAGAAAGAAGAGTATTAGAGCAAGGGGGAGCATAAGAAAATCGTTGACAGGGGGATTAGTACATTCTCATTGCATTGGATAAGAATGGATGTCTTCCATGATCCATTTATGGATTGTTCCTTCCTAACTTCCCTTTACCATTGATGTCAAAGGGGGAGAAAATGAGTAAGGGGGAGCAATGCAAAAGAAAAATATTTGTGTTGCCATCAATGACAAAGGAGGAGATTGTTGGAAATATTGTCATTGATGACAGAATTAAAGCATGAAGATTAGCATGACTGAAGATAAAGTTTCAGACATAAACAGATTTAGAGTGAAAGAAAAAATCAAATCGATAAGTTTGGATCAGATTCATCAATTCTGGAGCAGACTTTATGAAGATCAGCATGAACAGATCTTTAAAATCATTTACATTATAGCACAGTTATGATAGCCTTAAATAAATAAATCGATCATCTTAGAAAGGAAAATACAAAGCAACATCATGACAGCCTTGAAGCCTTGAATAGATTTAAAAGAGACCCATTAACATAGCGAAATCTGGAAAGTAAAACTGATCCAGTTTAGTTAAAAGATAACTAATATTGTTAATGTTTGAAGAAGCACAAATTTATGAAGTGAAGCGATTTATATTAGGTGATGTGATTTCAGAATTAATTAAAGACAAAACACATCGACTTCATAAAAAGGTACACAAAGACAAAATAAAGAAAGGACAAAACAGAGAAGTGCGATTCTTTTGCTGAAGCTCTTCATTTGTAAAAGTAATTAAAGAGATGCGACTTTATGAAAAATAACGATTGGCTTTTAAATCAAATTTATTAAAATTAAACATGACAAAAGCGGCGATTAATGAAATGATGCAAATCTATAAGATGAAATGGTACGATCAATGTAATAAAGAAAACAATAAATATTAAAGACAGATTTTAAGGGTGTGCGATTACTTCTTGTTAAGAAAAATAAAGATTGATAATGTTCTTGTAAGAGGTGCAATTTGTGATTTGAAAAAGATTCAAGACTTCAGATTTAAAAGGGTGCAAGAACAAAACTTGAATGATGTGATCTTTCACCAAATGTCGCAATCCATGACCAGCATATATAAATGTGATTCAAATCAGATTTGCACATGTGAGAGAATGGTGATGTGAAATCAGAACAAAAGATTATATTTCTTGTGTGGGCATTAAAGTGACATCATACATCACAAAGAAAGGATTGGAGTGAAGTAAAAAGCAGAATTCAGATTTTTCAGTTTATCATAAGAGGTTGGTGCCTCTTGTTAGCCAAGGTTAGTCCTTTGGAAAAGGGAGTTGGTGCTCCTTGTAGGTTGGTGCCTACAAAACAGATTAAGAGGTCGCTGCCTACAACCATTGTAAACTTATATAAATATAAAGTACATTATTTGTACCGTGGTTTTCTCTTGTAAGAGTTTCCACGTAAAATCTTGGTGTTAACTTGTTCTTATTGTTATATTCTTGCATAGTTGTTATTGTGATTGATAAAGTTTTAAATTGGTAAAAGGTGAGTTATACTGATTCACCCCCCTCTCAGTATAACTGTGCGCTCATCAGTCTATACGTTTATTCTTGACCACTTGGGAAACTGAGTTTGTCAAATTATTGGCCATCAATTTTTCTAATCTTGCTTGGGTAATCATTTTCTTACATTAGGAATGCGATAGGTGTTCAAAATCCATGATTACAGTGTCCCTTCTTTCTATTCATCATCACAGATTTCATTGTCATCCATGGTAAGGGGTCGATTATTTGCTGCTCCATATTTATTTTTTCTCAATCCAGTATCTATAATATTTGTTGCAAGAGGTCTTGATGTTTAAGTTGCATTCACTTGAGATCTGTTGCAGGGATTTTGGCTTACTGGCTCTCCTTATCATTTGCAAAAGCTACCTTTTCTCTTTCTAACACCTTAAAACTATTTTAAGTGGCCATGATTGGTCTTCTTTTGTTTCTTTTTGGCCTTTTTCTAAGTCCAATGGAACCTTAGCATAGGTTGAACTTTATGCTTTTCTCATTTCAGGGTAGTTACTGGAAATATGACCTTGATCATCAAAAACTCTACATTTGAAAGGGATATTCTCATAATCAATCTCGTGCTATCTCTCCCTAGACTCAAATTTTAAGAGTATCGCCTTTTAGAGAGGTTTTACAAGATACATTTTTTTCACATATTTTGCAATTACTGATCATAGATGCACCTGAATTGATTTTTCCATGCATACATAGTCTCCTAATTACGTGAAAGGCGTTTCCTTATTTGAAGTTCGCGGAGCTCTTTTGTCTATCGACGGTGAGAATTTTCGAATAGGATATGCAAGATGGTTAAACGAATCTCAACTGATTATCATTTTTTATCTTTTTCCCTGTTGAAGAATGATAGCTACGGTCAGATATAAATAATGATTGCATTTATGCATCATCATCATCTATATCGAACTCTCCATATCTAAGTATAGGATTTCGAACTGCATTAGAAGAATATAATGATGTATACTCAAATCGCACTTACATATTAAATTATGTTTGATTTACTAAAGTGACTAATCGTCGGTTGTTTTGACGAAGGGACTAACATGAAAGTCGCGCCTCTTCATTTTGAGTCGTGCCTCTCTTACCCTTACTTATGAGTGATTGGATCCTCTAGTGCAAACATAGAAATCAATAAATGTTTGTTTAACAATGATCGAACATAAACATAGCAAATTGAGACTTGTCAAATTCTTCTGGATTTAACATGGTATCAAAGCCAGTATAAGAAAGATCCGATCAGTTTTGTTTCAGGCTTATTCGATCCTCAGGTCTCTAGATTCAACCTAAACACTGAATGTGTTGTTCGATCTAAACATTGGGCTGAGATGTCATGTTGGGAGATTGATTTTCTCTGTATTAATCCATTAGAATGTTTCAGCATTTTACTTGAATTTTCCATCCAAATGGCTCAGTTTTGATGATAGCATCGACCTCACAATTTGATGTAGCCAAACATATCGTGAAATAGTGGTCGCGGAAAATGACTTGCGAGACTCCGAATAGAAAAGGCTACTTGCAGAGATATTATGCGGAGATGCCGCTTGGGGAAGAGCCGTCGGACGACATCCGAGACACTAGCCTTCGGAATTAAATGTTCGCAAAAACACAATGCGAAAAGACTTGTGCAGAATGCTGATGAAGGATGTCAAAAGAAAATGGCCGAGAGGTGACCAGCATCTGCAGTAAACACTTCTGCAAAAAGTGAATGTAGGGAAGAGGGTGCGGAAAGCCACAGCGAGGATGCCGAAAGAAAACGGCAAGACGGGGCATGGCAACCGCATGTAAGAAACCCGCGAAAGATAATGGAACCAGCCTTGTCGGCATGGAGACAAACGACACCCGATAGTGAAAGTTTCACAATAGTAAAATTCCTGGAGATGATGTCTTGAATTCTTTAACTGCAAACGTGTTTCTCTGAAGGTGTCGTCAGAATGATACGCTAGTGGAGAGTGGCGAGAGCCAGAGGCTACACATTCACGAGCCAAACGGAAATCACTCCAAGCAACAATCTCTATTCCTGATAGAATACGCCAGTCCGAAGTTTTTCCATTTGATGTATGCTATCCTCAACGGAGTTTCAATAGCAATTGTAGGAGATAGGTAAGAGGTTTCACAAATTTAGAGGAAAGTAAGCAGCTTGTAGGAGATAGGTAAGGGTGTTTTCGGAGTCGATGATCATACCTCCACTACCATCCAATTGCAGACCAAAAGTTCCACCTGGAATATCTACAGCCTTACTATTGGGGGTGATTCCTGTAACACGTATATACCCGAAAGTGGGAATGGCACTGTTCTTGATGAGTGTCATAGTGCTGCCTCCGCTTAGGGAAGCACCCTCACCGGAAAAATAGAGGACTGGTCTCTGAAGGAGGGGCGGTGATAGACAAGAGACAATAAGAGAACTTGTTTACCTTGGATCCCAACTGTGAGATGAGTGAGAGAGGACCTCTTCCCAGACCCACAAGACCAGTGCCCTGAGAGACTCCTTGTTCTTCGTTGGCGTGGCCGCATCCAAAAGCAATGCCCGAAAACATGGTGCCACCTATGCGAAGAAGATGTCTCCTTGGAATATTGTTGATAGTTGATGTTGATGTCTCCAACCCAAGTCGACTTATTCAGTGGATGCAATTGTTGCTCCTATGTGCTAGTAGCCGCCAAGGGAAGAATTGCAAAAGTAAAAATGGACTTGTCTTAGCCTTGACAGATGACGTCTCAATCCAACATATGGCGTCTTCCCTCAAATCCACCAATGAGATGGAGCTTGCTGAAAACAAGCTATTCCTTTGTATGATTGTTGCGCCCAGAAATGAATGACGATTGAGAGATAAGTGTTTCATGTCCTTAATAATGCTCATGAATTTTTTATGTAGTCATTAATTCATGATATAACATTGGATAAGTGAATCTTGTATGCTTCTAGCATTTGTATTTCTCTTCAGAATAGTTGACTCATATGAACTATTAAGGAATCTCTTCTTAGTGTGCATTAGGATGGACTAAGAAATTGCTCTCAAAAGAAGAACATAATAGAGACACTACTTGCAACCATGAGACTGAATAAATGACTGAAGACATCTCTTAAAAGGGAAGAATTAACCTTAAGAGGGAGCTCTACGATTCTGTAAGGGTTGCAGTGTTGATGCTAAATCCTTGAAGTACCTCTTCAGCAGTTGAGAACAAAATTACTCAAGTCAGTCAACCTGGAGTTAACATTGGTAGCTCCGCAAACCTATTTATAATAGAGGGATCTGGGATGAGGTTGAAAAGGACAACCCTGAATCTCCACAGAGGTGTGCGTTGGAATCCATTTCTCTAAAGCAAGTGTTGCAGGCAATCTTGGACGATAAAGTCAGGAGGTTGATGCAAGTGCTTGAAGATTCAGAGGGAGCTTATTGAACCTAAAGAAGATGATTGAAAGAGTATCTCTGGGTGTTGTTTCAGGTTGAGGTCTGCAATGATATCCTGGTGTAGCAAGAAGCAATCTTCTGTGGCACTAAGTACAACAAAAGCCGAATATATTTCAGCTTCCATGGGAGCAAGAGAAGCAGTATGGCTCCGTAAATTGTTTATTTTGTCTAATATGTTTTAAAGATGTTTAATGTGTAAACTCTTCTGTCATGTGAGTGACTCCATGACTGTATGGGCTCACCCCCTTTGTGTGCATTATTGAAAGGTGACGATCTTTCGATAATGAACACTTTGACATTGTAAGGTGACGACTTTACAATGATTAGTTGAACTATCATGATAGATATCATATGACTTGATATCTGTGGATATGTCATGATAGTATCTCTTGGACATTTTTGATAGATATCTTGAGAGTTGATATCATTTGAAGATCATTATGATCCTTATGAGATAATCATGGTGGATAAATGTATCCGTGGATAAGCCATGAATTCTATGGTAGCCATCATGAGACTTGATGTCAGTGCACATACCATAGTGAAGATGTGTTATGAAGAATGTCATGTGACTTGACACTTTCAAAAACATTTCATATCTTCTGATATCACGAGTTAGGTGATATCACTATGTACTTGATTAGAGTTATCTTCCCTAGCTAAGAGGGAGTGTTGAAGATTGATAGCTACGGTTAGATATAAATGATGATTGCATTTATGCATCATCATCATCTATATCAAACTCTCCATATCTAAGTATAGGATTTCGAACTGCATTAGAAGAATATAATGATCTATATTCAGATCGCACTTACATATTAAATTATGTTTGATTTACTAAAGTGACTAATCGTCGGTTGTTTTGACGAAGGGACTAACATGAAAGCCGTGCCTCTTCACCTTGAGTCGTGCCTCTGCTTACCCTTACTTATGAGCGATGAGATTCTCTAGTGCAAACATAGAAATCAATAAATGTTTGTTTAACAAGGATCAAACATAAACATAGCAAATTCAGATTTGTTGAATTCTTCTGGATTTAACATTCCCGACTGTTCTTCGCCGTTTTTTATTGCTTGCTCGACCACTATTGGTTTCCGCTCTTCCAAACTCTTCATTGCGGGTATTGACCTTTCGCTTCTCCAATTTGGCAAGTTGCAGCCTGAAAATAAGGTTTTGATGAGGGTTTTAGAGTATGTTTATGAAAATGAAAATTACAGCCAAGATCTTAATAACAAGCACATTTAGGTTTTAACATTACGTCATCCTTTACTCTACGTAGTTAAGTATATATTAGCATAATTAATATAATGTAGACTTTAGATGATAAAAAATACATTATAAATAATATAATTATCTTAATTATAATTATATATTATATTCTTTAACAAAATTGTGAAATACATATATAAAATTATTATAATTAATAATTATTATATTTTTATATAATACAAAATATAATAAATATGTTTTATATAATACAAATTAAATTATATAATATAATTATATTTATTATTATATATAATAGTATATATAGGTATTATTATTATTATATATTATATTCTATAATAAATTTTTTTAAATACAAATATGAAATTATTATAATTAATATTTAATATATTTTTATATAGATCAAATTTAAGTAATATATGAAAAATCTATAGTATAATTGATCTTTGGAGAGATTAGGAAAAAGAAAGAGAGATAGAGGGGGAGACAATTCTATATAGAGAGAGGTATATATACTAACGCTTGCACCTAAAGGAGGTTCAAGGATTATGCCGATAGAAAACTATATGTATGTTAATATGTTAGAGAGTATGTGTTTGTGTATGAATGCACTTCATGTGGCTAGATTAAACAATTATTAATAAGTGCTAAATAATGGAATGAAATAAATTTAGACAAACCTAGATTTTTTCTTTAAAGAAATTAAGTATTATCTGATTATGAAATATTTGGATATAGATTTAAAACATAAACCAATGCAAATGGAAAAAGAAAATTGCCATCAAACTGACAAAAAATATTGCAAGTTGAAATATAATGTTCCCATATAGTTGTCAAATCAATATTTATCTGGCTTTTATGTGATAAGTGAATTATGGAGGCTTTTACTTGATATTTTAGAGGATTTTACCATTAAATTGTAGCTGGTTTACCATTAAATGGCAGCTGAAACTTGTTTTCCAACGACTCAATAGTAGTTTGCAGGCGTGAGACATGTTTCATACTCAAATCTCACACTATACGTAGCCTATTGGCTAATTAAGAGAGAGAAACACAAAAGATAGAGAATGAGAGAAAGAGACAAATTTAGATATATATATATATATATATATAGAGAGAGAGAGAGAGAGAGAGAGAGAGAGAGAGAGAGAGAGTAATTTTTGATTGGTTGTTTCATGTCAACAATCCAAGGATGGCATGTGTCCTTGGGGAGTTATGCTCAAGGTAGCATGTCATTTGATTAAGGATATGATAATTCACCTTTAAGACCTCTTCAATGTACCCATTGCACACTTAAGGAGACAAAGATGTAGAGAAAGAAGGAGAGAAAGAGAAAAGAAGAGAAAAGGGAGAGTGCTTATATAATATCCATAGTTACCGGGAGATGCGTCTCCCCCCCTCGGAGACATCTCTGGAGACGGCTCTTGCCACCTGGAGACTTCCGCTGGAGTTTCCCGAGTACCCTGCCGTCTCCTATTGCAAAAAATGACGTCTCCCGCAAAAAAAACCTAAAAACTTTATAACATTTGAAACTTTAAAAATTAAAGCATAATGTATAGTGTTTGTTTGACGCGACTAAGACTCCTGACCACGGTTTAGGTGATAATATTGCTCATTGATGCTTGCGTTGACGTCTGAGGAAGGCCATGCTAGAGTTTTAGCCGTTGCCACCAGGTAAGATGGCCTTAGTGATTTACCCCCAATTCTACTACTAGCAGAGGAACCTGAGTTAGAGAGTGATGAGTATTTGGAGAGCATCATAGTTGAGGACCTTGACATGGATGATCATGATTTGGTGTAGATGATAGATTTCTGATTTTTGTTTTTTGTTTGTGTATGAGCCTATCAAAATATCAATATTTCTGAATTTCAATATGTAATCGAATATTAAATATCAAATACGCAAATGTCAAATCAAAATGTGAACTATGATTATGAAATATGAAGTATGAACTCTTTGACTCTTTGATGCAATGACATTTGTGTATTTAAAGTTAATGTTCAGTGTGAAACTTTACTATTGTTCTTGTTTTGAAAGTTCAATGTCATCATATTTTCTATAAATTATTAAATTTTTTATATTTTTAATTTTTGATATTAAAAAAAATGGCATCTCGAAGTACCCCCGTCTCCTATTTAAAAAAGAAAGCCGTACCGGTATTGGTACCAGTCTCTCATACCAGTACCAGTACTAGTCTCGCGACAACTATGATAATATCTTATATAATATTATATATTGTACAGTTAAGGCTCACATCTTATATAATATGATCTATTATATAATATTATTAATACTATATATTTTTTACATATTAAAGCTATATATTGTTAATAAATATATTATATATATTAATAACTATAATATTAATATTATATATTATAAAATAACATCTCTATAATTATAGTTATTCTATTATATATATTAATTATATATAAAATATTAAATATTATAATACTCGTATAAGATGATTGTTATTTATTATATATATATTATTATATTTATATTTAAATTATATAGTACATAAATAATTTATAATAAATATACTATATATACATTATTTATATGGTTCATTGTCTATCCTACTCATAGCTTTCAAATACACAATAAATTACTTAGGTTTGAGATTAGTGTGGTGAATATATTAGTTAATACATAAAATTAAAAAAATAAATATAATAATATATATATTTTTAATTTAGAATAAAGGAGAAAATTCACCACCAACAATTTCCACAGCGATGAATTGTTGGTGGTGAATTTTCCACGATGATGAATTGTTGGAAGTGGATTGTTGATGGTGAATTTTCCTAGAGCCAATGCACATAGATCTTTTTATAGACAATAATGGTGGTAGAGCAATGAGAAGCTCCACTAGTGAAATTTAACATCCTCTTGTTTTCCTGATTGCAGTATTTTGGATCAAATTGAGTTATACATGCAGATTTGTAGGATCCTCCTCCACCATCTAGTGTAAAAGTATCGATTGCATTGCAATCAATGACCATAAATTTATTGATGGAGGAAATGGTGAAGGGGCCATATGCAGGTAACTTCAACTACACAGAAGCATTAGCGCTTCCCATACAAGAATTGGCTTTGAATGAATGAATGAAAGATTTTAGTGACGTCCACGAGACTAAATAGTCTATGGGACCGAGACAAACAACTTAATCTATCTTCAAGCTCTTTTCCAAGTCGGATCCCCTGCTATTAATTTTGACTAGAAGGCTGGTCGTCTGGTTGATCTTATCCTCCTCAAATAACTGCTACATATTGTCCACACCCAAACTATTTGCGTACTGATGACGGATATCTTCATAAGCTGTGCATTCCATGACGAAGTGCCATTCCGTCTCCACCACTCCCTTATTACAGAATATGCACGTTCTTTCTTCTCAAGTTTCCTTATGCATCTTCCACCTACCAATCTCACACCTAAGATGGTGCGATCCCGTTCTCAATTGTGCAACTAAAAGCCTCGCTTTCCCTTTAATAGCTGCACCTAAATAGGTTTTTTCACCATGATCCTTTGTTGGGTTAAACTCTTTGATATAGTATGCTTTTTTTCGCCCAATCTGATTTGACCACATGGCAGTCCTAATTTTTTCCCTCACATAGTTTTTTATTTCACTATTGGTGCCAAGACACTCATGTAATTTGATGTCCCACTTGTTCAACCATTTGTTCTACTTCATCCAAGTTTTCTTTCTTCGATCTAGTGTCTCCTCCATAACCGTTTTGGGCCACTGGTGGTTATCCATGTTTTTGACCTTCTTTAGATAACTTATCAACCAGGTTATCGCCAATGCTTCCAAAGGAAAAGTCCCCGCTTCAACTAAAAGAATTTCATATGGGATTGTGGCTTTAACTTTGAGATTGCTTGTTATTAGGTGTTTCTGGATTCTTTCTATTTGTCTCCAACTGCACTTTGACGTATTGCTTCCCCACACTTCACACCCATAAAGTACAACCGGTGTGACAAGTAAACTAAAAAGGGTTTTCTTGGTTTTCCAATCCCAAAGTTCGACTTTTCTACATCTATTTTAAAGTAGGTAAGAGGCTTTCCAACCTTCCTGTATCCTTTTCGTTCTGCAACTCTCCCAATTGAGCTTATAGTGAAATTCAATCCAAAGATATTTGTATTCTTTCACTATATCAAGCGGGCTGCCTTCAAAAAGAAAGGTATGCTGTTTATCTTTTCTATTCAATGAGAAAAACATGATTTTGGTCTTGGAGGTGTTCACTTGCATCCCAACTTCCTGACAAAAGTGTTCTAGAGCTTTCAAATGTTCTCTTAACCCATGAGCTGTTTTTGAAATTAAAATAAGATCGTCAGCATATAGAAGTAGTTTCACTACGTAACCTGCCAATTGAATACCATCCCCACCTTCCTTGCTTAACCAAGCTTCCAACTTATCAATGCATAGCCCAAAAAGCGTGGGAGATAAAGGACAGCCCTACTTAACTCCAATGTCGCTGCCAAAACATTCCGACATACCTTCACTTGTTCTAATTTTAGCACTAACCTTCTCATACAACCAGTGAACAGCTGCTCTATACACATTTGGAAGTTGAATTTATGATAAGAGAGCCTGCATAATTGATCTCCTAGATTTCAAACTCCATATTCATACCATTTACAAGAGCTCCAAGAAATGGAGCAATCTCCTTGCTAGAATTCCCATTTTCTTTCTCCATGCATTTGATCTGAAAAATTGGGTATCCACAACTTGGATTGTCTATCCAAAATGGGTATTTTATACTTTGTGATCGAGACAATTGGAGATTGAATTGTGTAATGGCAGAGGTGGCCTAATACCACCAAATCAGAGCTACATAACCGACCTGCCAATGCATTTGTTTCCTCAATACATAAAAGCCAAATGCTCATAAATGATCACAACCACAAGAGAAGAATGATAAAATCCTGACAGCTGGAGATTTATTTGTATTGATAGACTTTTAAATATAATATTATTATTATATAATAAAAATAGAAAATTAAATTAATTATATAATAGTAGTAGTAGTAGTAATAATAATAATATATAAACAAAATCATTTTCTAAATGACCTACCAATTGACCTCATGTACTACACAAATGTATGCCATTTTTTTTTCATTTTTTTCCCTAATTGACATTCCACACCTCTTCGGCATACCCATTGCACACCTCTTCGGCATACCCATTGCACACCAAGGTGCAATTGCTAGTTTAATACCACTTTGGGAATACATCTCCTGCAAGAAATCTGTCCAGCATACTCAATCCAAATAGGCGCTTTTGATAGATATTTATTTTAGGATTAATCCTTCGTCCAAAGGTCTCATATAAAGCCCTGTTCTTTGCATAAATTAGGAACTTATTTGGAAAGGGAACCCTTTTCTGTTAATCTATTAAAAGTAAACAAAATGTGGAGGCTATTATCTTATCATTCACATTTTTAGACATCTAATTGCTAGAACTCTAATTAATTTAAGACTATGATAGCATATACTATTATTTTGTTTCTGGTTTCTTGTCTGTGACTCAACCTTTTCAGAACATGCTGGCTAATATAAATGAATTCCAATAATCAGTTAAGTAGCCTTGAATTAATCATTTGTTGTTGAAATTAACTTTCTGCTGCGTTAATAAAAATGTATTGTCTCACTATATATTTCAGGCCCTTATAGCCCAGGTTCTGTGGAGAAGGCTCGATTACGGTTCGCCCATGCTGAGACAATCATACCTTTTACCTGCCTCCTTGGTCTATTTCTTGAAGCCTCTGGTGAGTTTAATCTTTGCTACTTGAAAGAGCAAATATTTACATTGTCCCATCTATCAATTATGTAAGTTATAATTACATCTGCACTTCTTTTTCCTTTTGTTCTGTCACATTTAATCACTAGAAACTAAAAGTTTTGCTTTATCAGACATATACAAGATACAAAGTGAGCAACCTTTACATCCACCCCCTAAACCTCCTCAACACCGGAGATGGAGAGGCAGTACAGTGGCACCTTTTGCAGCAAATAACATGCTTGTCCTATATAAATGCCCTGCTAAGGATGCAAGCTTTGGAAAGGTTACCTCCACAGGAGAACACAATAGCAGATTTTTTGTTCAAATTTTACATAACGAAAAGCCAGCTTCTATTCCGGTAGGATTCTCTAAATCATTTACTTTTTTCTTGGGGGCTTTCATTTAAAATTGGAATGGATATGCTGGAAATTGACACTGTTGTAAATTTTTTCCATGAAGTTTTTCCCTTGCCATAAATTTTACTTGCCTTTTTATATTTCTGGACCTTAAATTTTTTTGCCTACTTGAACATGTCCAATAATGTTATCTAGCAAGTTTTACACCATTTTCAAATCTAAGCGTTTTTGGTGTATGTTGTATAACAAATATACACCTTTCACTTCTAAGTTTACTTTAGTTTAGCTGGGTAGCTTAAGATAGATTATGTCATTTTATGCATATAAGCAATTTGTAATATACATTTCATGTAGTTGAACAAGTCAGTCTTTGTTGGCACACCTAGTTTACCGCTAAATAGAACTCAATGTGAAATTAGATGATTTAGTTCACTAAACTCATTGCACAAGTTAACTCTCAATCAACTTGAAACAAGAGAGTTAAATCACAGTGAAATTGATTTAGCATTCAATTAGGGCTTCTTCCTAGTTGACCTATATAATTCAGTTTTAGGTTGGATAAATTATTTAGAAGCTTTTTGTTATTGTTGCAATTGTTTGTGTTCTATTGTCAAATTGACTAGATTCTATGTGGGTGGGTTTGACGTTTCCGTAGAATCCTTTGTGTGAATTCAATTGTTGAATTCCAAATAGTATTAGAATTCGCATGGTACCATTACTACCTTTGTTAGCAAGAGCACATGGGCTCTCATGCTATGTGAGAAAGGTAGGAAAGTCGGTCATAAGTTATAACCTATTTAAAAATGGATAGTATTATATATTATGCAAAAGATTACTATAAACCATTGTAGCATTCCATCTACATGACATTGAGATGGTATGGCAAAAATGTAAATGAAAGTCAATTACTTTGACATCTCAAGAAACTAAAAATAGTAAAATAATATCCATAAAAAATGATAAAAATAAACGTAATACATCAAAAATTCAACTATTAAAAACTTGTGATTTAGAAAATAAAACTATTGTACTTCTTACCTCGTAGGATTTATGTACAAATTAAAGGGCTAGTTCTGAAATGGTAGGAAGCTGATATTCTCATGGAGCACAAGCTTCTATTTTAGGGATGACTCAACACTTTTTATTGGAAACCCTTGTTAGGGTATAAGTTAAAAGGAAAATCTCTATTAGCGTTTAAATTTTAACTAAAAAAATCCATTCGAAGTCAAACTTAAAAGAATATTTTAGAATGTAGCCTTAACCTTAAACTTAAGATCTCCAATTTTTCCACGCTTTTTGCATTTTGCCTTTATATGTTAACATAAGGTCAAAACAAGATAAGTATACATAAAAAAATTGGAACCAATTTATTGTAAAGCTTGCAATCCTTTGGATTAATTGTAAGTTTTTGCTCTGTAATGCTGCTATGCCATAAATACAAACCAATACTATGAATCTGAATTAAAAATTAGAAAACAAAATAATAACATTACATTAGTAAGCTCCTCTTACAAGCTCCTCACATCCATTTCCCTTTTCCCCAATGCTCCTATGTGAAGGAGAAAGCCCCAATTAAAAGAATTCTAAGATAATCCTTAAATAATCCTTTTGGCGATATTGCATCACTATTGATTTTGATTAGCCAGATTACATGGTTAAATCCTATTGTGTAATAACCACCCTAGATTTCTTTTGAAAATTACCTCAACAAGAATGCTATACAAAGCAAGATCCTTCCCACTTTCTAATCACCCAAGTCTCAGTGTGGGTATGGTGATAGCATATGGTGAAAGGATTTCTTGTATCAAATCAAATTGCAGCAGGTGAAAGTAAAGCACTAGGCTGCAAGCTAGCCAATACCTCTTATTTAGTGGAGTGCAAACAATATTGAAAGGAAATACACTTCATGCTTATTCAGTGGAGAGTGCAATTACAATTCTTCCACTTATTCAGTGGGGTGAGAAAACATGGCACTTCCACTTTTCAGTGGGTAAGCAATTACAAAACTCACCACTTACTCAGTGGGATAAGTAAATACAATGCTTCCATTTGTTCGATGGGGTAAGTAAATCCAAAACCTTCCACTTATTTAGTGGGGTGAATACATTCATTAAAGAGCAATAGCCAAACTCATTGGCGCTATTACCAGCCAGTGTATTACAATGATATACCAAGAACAATCAAACTCATATTACTGCTGCAACACTTCAGAATAAGCTAAATAACATGGATATACAATGGATTCAAGTGCTCAATTAGAAGAATACCTCAAATAAGTGATGAAGGTCTGAGGTTTCTTTAAATTGTTGGAAACACAACCCAGATCTGAACTGTAGCTCACTGGTAATGCACTAAAATCATTTCTACACCTTCAAATTCCATTCCCCATGCAACCAAACAACCAAAACATTGCCCCTTGACTTAAAAATGCATCAAAATACTCTAAAAGCAGTCACTAATCCTAGGAATAGATAAAATGCAGACTTATGAGACTGATTATGTTGCTGCAGCCTCGAGAGAAAACTTACTACTTGTTGGTACAAGAAGTACAACATAAGCAATCATTGAAAAACCACCAAAATATGCCCAAATTCCAATGTTCTAGAGATCTAACCAGTATTTTATGGATAAGGTACCATCGTTGAATGGTATTTGAAACCCCAAATAGGAGTGCTTCATCTGCAACCTTCACACATCCCTTTCGTTGACTTGTATGGCCCCTCCAGGTGTATGGTGTTGATGTTATTGTGCAGAATCGGTTGTCACTTCCAGCCAATTGAATAAATTAAATCATAGCCATTGGCTATTTAATTTATAAGAGATATCGATTTAATTATGAAACATCACGTCCTTTATATTAAGTGATAATTATTTATGAAGAGGCGCAACTGCTAAGGCCGACTTCATGATTATTAAGGATGCGATTTATTGGAGGGTCGCATTCTTTGTGGATGCCGACTTATTATCTTTGAGAGACAAGTTTCTCTATGTGAGTCGACTTCTTTTTTTTGGAAGGACGCCTCCTCTCCCTTCATCGGATATAAATGTGAGTAGAGATCACTCATTTGGACATCAAGTTAATTCGTCATAATTCGCTTTCCTAGAAGAAGTTCATGCTTGAGAGGCAGATCATCATTCTGTAGCAACGCGTTATCTTGTAGTAGCAGCGCATCATCTTATAGCAGCGAATCATCATCTTGCAGCAGTTCTGTTGCAGCAGACCGATTTCAAGGAGAAACATATTCATTGTATCTTTGCATCAAGGAGAGGTGCAATTATTCATTGTATCAAATTGGCATTGTGCCAGAGTTATAAGCAGATCTCTTCTGCTCTTATTTATCAATATATAAGAGATATATTGGCTAGGTTTTTCTCCCTCAGGTTGGAGGGTTTTCCCAGGGTATCTTGTTGTGTTCATTGTCTCATGTGTTGCATTTTCTGATTGCTTTAATTTCTGATCATTAAACTAACATATGGCCTCCAATTAAAGCTCCACTCTCATGCAAATTGATATGGCTGGCACTGGACAGCAATGACAACAGCAAAATACTCCATAATAATTCAAAAAATTATTCAAAGTTTTCCATCAGCAATAACCCAACAAATGGTTCGATAGGCAAGGTGAATGACCAGTTGGGAAACCTCCAAATTGCCCTTCAAAAGCTTCAACAAATCTCTTCACAAACAATACCAAAAATATTAGAGATTCAAAACACATCAAAATCTTCCGTGTTTGCAACCAAATTGAAACTTCGCTTTGCAGCTCACTGGTGATTCCTATATGAAACCACTTTAACCAGCCAGGGGGGGTTTTGTCCTTGAAACTAGCAATCTCAAGAGGGTTTTTGTCCTCAAGCAGTGTTCCACGGGGACGCGTCCCCCCCAAAAAAACTCGCGTTTCCTAGACGGGGACGTCTCAGAGACTTGGGGACTTTGGGGGTACGTACCCCCACCAACCCACCACCAGTGCCACCATCCCACCACTAGTGTCGCTGTCTCTAAGACGCCGCTAGGACTTCGAGGATGTTGGGCTGTCCTCAAGATGTCTAGGGGGCTCCTAGTTGTCTCCAAGATGTATAATTCTTATACTTATACATCTTTCTATAACTATTTTTTCAAGTACTATATGTATTTCAGCACCTTGCTGCTGTCCCCTCACAGTCACCCCGCCGCCCCCAAACTTAGACCCCTCATCCCCGAAATGCGTCCCCTACCGTCTCTCTGACCTTGTCCGCGAAACCCCGTGGAATAGTGTCCTCAAGAAATTTTGAAAACACAAATTCTCTCCACATGCTGAAGCAAATACAATTTAATGTCCTAACTCACAAATGAGCCCTCAACCTCCTTTTATAAATTTTCTAGAGGGAAATAACCAATTTTAAAATATAATACTATCTTTTTTCCCTCACAAAGACTTTTTTAGGAGAATTAATATTATTTTTCATGTGCAAAGCCCCCAAGTGTAGTTGTCCAACTTAAAACATATCCTAATACCTTTTCAACGAGCTATTACACTAAGTTGTCCTTTTAATATTTCCAACATTAGACAACTTAAGTGAATTAATTAAATAATAACTCAATAGTGTACCCAAGTTGGGGAAAGTATCCCAATGACATAATTATGCAATTTTGATCATACCATAGTGATATTGGAGTCATAGGACGATAAACTGAAGCAATTGGGTGACTTACTAAAAATATCTTGCTTCTTCAAGAAATTTTTAGAGAGCTTCCAAAAAGTCAGAAATCAATTTTGAAAGTGTCACAAGGCTGACCAAGGCCAACTGAGCTCACAACAAGTCCTCTCCATAGAATCAAGCTGATTGACCAATAAACAACTCTCCACTGTATCTGTAAAATCACTTTATGATTTTTTTGAAATTTTTAGCACATGAACTTCACTGTTAGCATTAATCCAGTAAACATAACCAGTTGAAAGGTGACCCTTCACTTTCTGATCACCAAGATCCCAGTGGGGGCGAGGTGAGAGCATACGGTGTGAGGGGATCGTTAGAAGAAAACTAGAAATGAAGTACAATGCTGTAGGCGGCTAGCCGACCATGTAGGAAAAGTAAATGCTGGAAATGTGAAGCACAGGTTGTAATGTCCCCTTCTCGTCAGTGATCAGTTCAGGAGCTTTTCAGCCTATTCCAGAAGCCCGTAGGTTTGTTGAGATGAAATTAGGGTTTCCCTGTTGGAGGTTTGTTTTGGCATTTCTCTAAATTTACTATTTTTAGTAAGTTCTAATTTTGGCAGTATCTCAGTGGTAGCATTTTATTAAGTTTCTTCTTCAGTTGGAGCAATAAGTTGATTTTCAATTCTGGCTTTCAAAACATTATTTGGTGAAATTTTGAATTAAAGGCATTAATGTTATATTTTTCAATTGACCCCTTGGCCTAGTGAAATAACTTCAAGCTGTTTTAAAAGGTGGTCATTGAGGGTGGGCGCTTCATGAAGGAGAAATATTTATTGTTTTTGCAAATCATAATGCCTTGAGTTTGAACGCCATAGGGAGGTGAATTAAGATGTTTTTTAAATATTAATATTTCAAAAATGGTGAAAGGGTGTCCCTCCTTCTTGGGAGTTACAGAAGTTGTAAAGTCACATCATTTTCTTCAAAAGCATAGCTTGCTCCAACATTTGATCCTCTCACATCTTTGCTAATGTTATGCTGTCGGAATGACTATGTGTTTCTTGCTTTGAGGAATGTTGACCTCCTAGCTACAATCCAATTTCGTGTTTGAAAGATAACACCTAGTTAGTTTTTATTGCTGCTTCTCATCCAAACTAGTAGATTGAGCCTCACAATTGAAGTTTTTGATGATATTTTCAGTTGTGGAGTTGTTTGTACAGACATGGCATATTGGTGATTTTGTGTACAACTCTCTTCATGAATTTATTTTTGATATGGGTATTTTCTCTAAGTGTTTCTAAGCCTTGGGCGACCCTCTCCAAGGAATTTTAGAATTTATTAATGAGTTTTTGATTTTCAAAGAGAAAATCACCCCTCATGAAGGCCGTACATTTCCAGAAGAGACATTGGAATGCATGCATAAATAAATATGGAGACTTTGGTGCAGTTTTTGAGTTGGAATAGGGATGCCTTTACTCCTAGAAGCCGTTCCATTTGATTCCATGTCATTTGGTGAAGATTTGTAGGAGTTATGAACAATTTGGTGAGCTATAGTTGCTGGTAATTCATTTCCAGAATTGCAGATTTTATATCAGACTTGTTTCAGTTTGAGTTTTTAGTTTTATCTTCATTAAGTTGAGTAGTTATCTAATGTGGGATCATCCAGTTTCTATGTGCTTGAAAGCTATTGTAATTTTCATGTAATTTGTAGCTCTTTCTCATATTGTAAGACTGTAAACAGTAGTACTGTTCTAGTCCTTTATTGCTGCATTTATTTCATTAATTTTCACATTAAGCACCCTTGGATGGTTTACCGCCAGTGTGGAGAATGAATGTTTAATCTTTCTTTGTACCCACTATCAAGTGGTGAATCCCCACTCCTGAGTGGATGCCCACCGTAGCGGATGAATTAGTTAGTTTGAAAACTTCCATGGCTGGTTATCCGCCTAAGTTTATTTCAGTTTTGTAATAAGCACTCTGCCATATGCTATCACCTCACCTTCCAAGGATCTTGGTGAACATTCTTGGCGTTGAGTTTTATCTTTTCATTTTCAGTTGTAATCAGTTTTAGTTATTGAGTTATTTAGCTCCTAGGGATCCTCTGACCATATGCCCGTCCCTCCTCCCTCATCGGGTCTTAGGGCGCATTCTTGGTTAGAGTTACTATTCCACATTGTTTTGGTTTTGGAGCTAACCTTAATGGGTGTGTGTTGCATTGTAATTGATATTAAAATCAAGAAAAAAATTGAGTGGGTATTTTTCACAAGCGGTGAGCCGACCATAAGAGCTTAACCACTTATTCAGCGGGAGCGGAATTATAAAGTAAACAACCAGATATGTAAAGCAACTCAACCACTTATTCAACGGGAGTGATAAAACAAACTGAAATGTATACAACTCAACCACTTATTCAGCGAGAGTGATAAAACAAACTGAAATGTAAACAACTTGACCACTTATTCAGCGGGAGTGAGATATACAAGAATATTAAGTGCAAAAATATAAAGGCTGATTAGTACTACTGAAAATCAGCGTTAGAATATAAAGCTTCAGCTGCACTAGAAAGGAGATATACATAGCAATAGATCATCAACATGTTAGGCAATCATCTTCAACATCAAATACATCATAATAAACTAGAAATATGAAGAATAGATGGAATATATCAGGTCTGATATAAAATATCAGCGAACAAAAAATCAAACCAGCAAGCATAGATATCACCTAAAATGCTCATATCTCGCTCCAAACACCTCCAATTAATCTAAAACTGAATGCAAATGAAAGCTAGGAGTTGGGCGACCAAGACCACTATGAGAGAACACCACCAAACATCCCAAATTTTTAATGCACGCTTCCCAATGCAGCCACAATGAAAATACAACCTCCAGAATTGGGCGATCTGATCTTGAAATTCAAAGACTCACTCAAAAATCATGAAACCTTGAGCAACTGGGCACCTAAGATAGAGGAATCAATAGGAACAATACCCAAAATGATAGCAAAATCCCTCTGAAAGATATGAACAGAGATGCGCTTCAGCCAAACACCAACCAACAACATAAAATCAGATTATACAACAACAATCTGAATTTGGAAATAAAAAATAAACTGAATTTGCACTCCTGTGTGAAGCCCAATCTTCAGAATCCAGCTAGGTACTGTCTTGCAAGTATGAAACTAAATGGATGGAGCTAGGAGGTATGCATTCCTTGAAGCAAGAACTCTGAATTCAATTCAGCAACAATTTGAGACAATGAATGAATAAATGAAGACTTTTAATCACGTCCACGAGGCCAAACAATAATGGATCCAAATGAAGGAGCAAGGCGTTGTATTTATAACTCTCTCTTGGAATTTGAATCACTTCTGTAACCTCCAAGAGGGAATCCCAAACAATTATTAGAAATAATAATTTAAAATACCTTTTTGATTCAACTCCCTAGGCACCCAAAAGGCTTTTTGCAAATATTTAACTTTTAAATATTTAATTCTTCAACTTGGACGTCCACATTAAGCCCCTCTTTTAAAAACAACTTTAAAGTCATACGTCTAGGCATGGGGGGCAAAAGTAATAATAAAACATAATATGACTTAAGTTAAAACTTTCCTTTTTGAGCCCAAGAAGACTAGAGATGCCTTGGCCAAACTGAACTGCCTTACTGCCAGAAATAGACGAAATGCTGAACTATTGAACTGCTACTAAAATAGCACTTCCATATATAGCACCTACTAAAAATAACATATTGCTAAAAATAGTAGGTGTCTCCAAACTCATTTTGAGCACAATCCGGGTAGTCGTTGTAACTTACTAAAAATAGTAAGTCCGGAAAAGGTCATCAGATGCAAATGCATGTTACACCATTTTGAAGCTCTCCGAAAACCTAGAAACCTTATTGCAAAACTCCTGCATGCAAACCCTCAAAAGTTCAATTGAAACCTATAAAATTGGAAACCCTAATTTCACTTCCAATTAGGCTACGAGCCTTCAGGAATAGGTTAATAGTCTCTAATAAGCGTGGCGCTAAAATGGGGATATTACAGTCCGCTCTTCCCAAGATTGCTTGTCCTCAAGCAATGCCACCACAACTCCAAAAAAATTAGGCTGATCCTCGCAAAGCCAAGTAGGATTTCAGGGTCCCATGTTTTAGGAATGGCCCACCATGCCGATGCTGCACCACTTTGATCACATCAGTGAAACCTTCGTGCCAAGATTGCACGATCCTCCTCTGTAACCCCCAAATGTTACCATTCACTAAACTCAATTTGGAAAAACTGGGAGGCCTGAAAACAATATCATGCAGCATCTCCTACCCAAATATCTTTGAGAAGTCAATATCTGCAATGCTAAAGACTATCACAATCCAAAGCAAAAGCAAAGAGAGTCTACTCAATTCAAAATCATACTCCTCAACATAACTTCTCAAAGTGTCTAACAGAGTCACGATTGCATATGTGACTCCTCTAAAACTTCTTGCAAAGAGAAAAACAACTTTTTGCAAGAGCTCAACAAATTCATCCTCATAAATCCTCATGAATCTACTATGCCTCCTCTGAACTATTTAGAAACAATGATGAAGACTTTTGAAAACTCTTATAGAACCCATTCCAAGAGTTTCAGAATGATGAACCAAAGCAAGCAAAGGTTCGCTGCCCCAAGCATAAGTACAAGAAAATGCATAGGAATAGCCACTGGTAACAACTTGAACACCTCCCAAAGACGGATTCTGATTGCTCTTTATCATCACTTCCTTCATTTGAGGCCAAAAGTCAGTCCTGATAGGAGACTATGAAGTCTGAAAATGAGTATACCAACTGCCCACCATGACTGAAATGATTGACCTAAGATCTGATTTAAGGATAATCAGCATCCAAGAAGATGAACAGTTGCTGCAGCACTGAAAATCATCATCCAAATTAATGCATTTGTTCATGTCCAAGGCTGGAAACTTCCTCTCAAGAGACACCAACCCCACATAAAATCACCCTTTGCTCAAAATATCTCTCCAATCCACCAGTTGATGAGCAAAAGGAACCATTGAATGACTGGTAATGATGGGGACAACACCAAAAAAATTGAAAATTAGATCCTTATCTCTCCAAAGATCCTTCTTTCTACTTGTAATAATCTCCATCAAGCCATGTTGAGAATTCCAAACATGAATTCCCAATCGAGAATAATCTCCAACACATTGGAAAGAATACCCAACGTGTCCCCGAGTACCAATCAGAACCAAGTGCGTATTCAAGAAATTGGTGTCTTCTCTAGTGAACCCTTGAAGCCTATCTATCCATGAGAGCTTCAACAACAAGGGAACATGGAACAAACATTGTCTCCAAACCCAGTGCCAAGAAAAGATTAGTGTGAACTAAAACATCATTCAATCCAAGGGATGGATAATTAAACATGTAGACACCCTGTTTTGGTCCTTCCTCCCATGCTTCGTGCATAACAAATCTGAAATCTCCTCCCCTTGCTTCTTTAATAATTTTTCAGCAGCTACCAAAAAATTTTTGAACCATAGCAGGAAAAATCATTTGGGGAAAAAATGGGCAAACCAAAAGTTCAAGCTTTTTTGAAAAAATCATGAAAAAATCGGGAAAAATTCGGATTTGAAAAAGATGTAAAAGTAGTAGAAAAAGAGACAAATGCCACTCTTTTTTGAAATTTAAGGTTATTTCCATAGCATAGAGATATAAAGAGCAAATAAAATAGAGATTTTAACCCATGAATTGTAGAAAGCTTGCTGTTGTTTATCAAGTTTATGTTTGTTAAGCTTAAAGGCATCTGTTTCTTGCTTAGGTTGTGAACTAAAGATTGTTTGGAGCACCTCATACAATAGAGTAGTCTATATGTGAGATATGGAATCAATTGTATTGTAAAATCTTTGCAGAAATGACAACTGAAAAAAGTGGAAAAGGCTAGTGTATGAAGGAGTCATAAATGATACAAGTGACCAAAAGCTTTGAGAAGGCAATGACATGAAAAGTGGAAGAGGTAAAAGTGTGATAAAATAAAGGATTGGCTAAGGGTTAAAATCTTAGGTAGATACTCTTTAAAGCTGTGCAAGCTTGAAATTAGAGACAGTGCATTACCAGTCCGAGAAAGTGGTTAAAATCTTAGGCAAATACTCTTTAAAACTATGCAAGCTTGAAATCAGAGACAATGCATTACTAGCCCAAGAGAATGGTTAAAATCTTAGGCAGATACTCTTTAAAGCTGTGCAAGCTTGCAATCAGAGAATGGAGTCTGAATTCAGAGTAATGCATTGTCTCTAATTTCAAGCTTGCAAAATGATGTCTTTGAATTACAAACATAATCTACATGCTTGGCATAAAAATGGGTGTGGGATTGAAATCTTTCAAGAGCTATTTAATAAGTTTTGAACTAAGTTGCCTGTTTTGGTACGGGTTCAGATACGGGTATGGATGTGGTTACACCGATATGGCAATTTTTTTTTCTTGGGTATGGGTACGGGATTATATATATATATATATATATATATATATATATATATATAATTTATAATTTATAAACATAATGTCATAAGCATGCTCAAAATTATAAATTTAATTATAAGAACGATGATATTCATCAAGCATTAATGATAAACTATTAAACATGGGGCATTTATGGCTTTCATTCCCTTATAAATCTCCTCAATCAGCTTAAGGACTATACAGACTGATTCTGACATTAACCTACAAGCTCCATTTCCACAATAGGGTATTGGAAAATTGAATAAGATGATATATTCCTGTATGTTATTTAAATATGTGCATATTATCTGCGATTGAAGAACTCTTGAAATCCAATGGTGTAACCCTTGTCTACTGACAATGTAACAGATTCCATTTATTCCTTATATTTTTATAATGATCTAAAGTTTCAGACAATCACTTTACAAGTAGCTTACTAGACTCACATGATACCTCACAATAAGCATAGTCTTCTTATATATTGATGCTCTTAAAATGCACTTTTGTAATGGTATACATAACATAATAATCTCAAGGTTCTTCAACAATAACATAATCTCCAAACTACCCTTTTAACAGATAAAAAATTAGTTAGAGAAAAAGCTCGATGGTGTAAACCCCATTCGTTGTGGGTTCGGCTAGAGTTCCTCCTTGGGCCCTCGAGTTCTTTGTGGGTCCTTCTGTGAAGGACACAGAGAACTCGGGGGCCCAGGGAGGAACGCTGGCCAAACACAGAGAACCAAAACCAGAACCTGAAAGTATTTTGTTAGGTACGGGGGCTAAATAGAAGAACCCGGTAACTTAGGTTTTGAACATGAAGTGAAATTATTTTTAATATTCACTATGTAAAGTAAAGTGCCTATAGGCTATGTGGGCTATAGATTTAGTATTAGACATTTACATACTTTCATTTTAGTGCTGCAATCATCATCAATGAGGAACCTCATCATTTTTCATTTTGGAATAGTACAACCTTGAACATTTTGCAAGAGTTAGCTAAAAAACTAGACCAAAACATGACAACCCTACAACCTGATAGGGGGAAGAGTATAATTGATTTGACTTGACATTTAAATGATGATTAATCTATGACAAAAAGAGAGACAAAGTAGTATGATCATTGATTTTTGTATAGGTACCACAAATGTTTTCTTTTGGGGACCTTGGGACTATGAGGACTTCAAAATCTCTGGGAAAAATTTGATCAATGTTTTATTTGAGGGCAATAGAGTCAAACCTATCACCTAAATGTTAGTTTTCAGATCAGAAATGCAAAAACCAGAAAATACAACACATAGAACAATGAACACAGTATTTTACCCTGGGAAAACCCTCCTAGTTGAGGGAGAAAAACCCAACAAAATATTCTCTTATAAATCAGAAGAATAAATGCATAAATTGCACACAAAATCAGGCCCTAGAATAGGTGGAGTCTCACACAATGAATAATGATACTTCTCCTTGAAGCGAATCTTGAATACACAAAATAACGACACTTCGCCTTGAAGCGAATCTGCTGCTTAGAAGGCGAACCTGCTGCTGAAGAATTTGAATTGGAATGAAATGATTTCATGCTGAAATGTGGAGACTCTATCTCCCTTATATAGCAAGCTAGGTGACTGTGGGTGAGGTGACGTGTAGGAATGAAGACCTCCAGGTCGCGCCAATGAGAAACAAGATCCCAATATACACCGAATCTTGAAACTTATTTGCTCGACTTGTCTCGATGATGTTGTTTCTAGATTGTTCGAGCGACTTCTGAAATGGTTGAGTCGCCTGTTCTATGCGATGACTTCTCTCTGCCCGTGAGTGGTATGCTTTGGGTCTTCTGGAAGTCACGATTCGACTATGATGCTGCCGCTGGCGTTAGGAATGAGCTCTTATTATTCTGTAATTCGGTCTCCTGATGATGTCGCTACCCGTGTGATGGCGATTTGATCAATTCCCTCTCCGAGTCCGTGTATTCTTGTGGGTGTCTAGAGTTTGAGCGATGATGGATCCATTCAGAGTCATCAACCTTAAGGACTTCACATAAGACAAAAGAGATTCGCACAACGATCTGGCATGAGCACACGGGAGATTCATTGAAGGGAGGTCGAGATATACGCGTGAAGTCACATACACATACCTCACCCATACTGAGTCACGCGATCTGGCATCGGAGCCGCATTGCATATCACGAGCTATTAGACGCCATCAGATATTGTATCCAGGATGATCCCCCAGGTCCGTGAAGTGTCGTTGCTACCTCTAGATGATGTTGCCGAATCTTTTGAGTACCCTAATCGCCTTTAACTTACAACACTTAATTTTCCTTCAATCACAACTACTGACGAAGGTCCCTGAGAAGTGATAGCCGTTGTAATTCCCGGTTATTACCAAGCCTGTCTAGAATGAGAAACACGTCTCCAACATACACAGGAATATAGGAACGATAACAAATGTAACTGTAGCAGCTCCATTGTTGTTGATTCTCAAGGATAAATATTCTGACTTTGGGATGAATGGAGAGACGCCCCTGATTTCCTGTTCCGCCTCTAATCGCCTTAAACAATGGAATTGACTTCCACACATTGCTTAGACAAATCTGATTAGATCTTCTCTAAACCCGCTCTGATACCATGTTAGTTTTCAGATCAGAAATGCAAATAAGTAGAAAATGCAACACATAGAACAATGAATACAATATTTTACCCTAGGAAAACCCTCCTACTCGAGGGAGAAAAACCCAACAAAATATTTTCTTATAAATCAAAAGAATAAGTGCAGAAATTGCACACAAAATTAGGCCCTAAAACAGGCCGAGTCTCATACAATGAATAATGATACTTCTCCTTGAAATAAATCTTGAATATACAAAATAATGACACTTCTCCTTGAAGCAAATTTGTTGCTTAGAAGGCGAACCTGCTGCTGAAGGATTCGAATTGGAATGGAATGATTTCATGCTGAAATGTGGAGACTCTATCTCCCTTATATAGCAAGCTAGGTGACCTCCTTTTTAGGGCCGACCTAGAAAAATACAATTTTTGTTTATAATGCAAAGGCCGACTTGTCTTGAATTAATATATTTAAGAGAAAATATCTACTGCCGCTACAAAACACTAACACTAACATCTAAACATACAATGAACTTAAAATGATACAATAAAATTTACAATTTGGACTTATTTGGTGTAGACTGCTCATTCTTTTTGCAGGTTTCATATGTAAAATTTTGACTAACTTGGTCATCAAAGTTAGCTTCTGAAGTTTTCTTGGCATGGAGGTGGTAAATGTTATAACCATTTATAAGGTCACCTTACATAGGCACAACTAGTGAAAATGGTTGGAATTGCTTATTTTGATTAATGAAGAATCCCTTGCTTTATTTTATTGTGGCTTACTTTATTTTAGGGTATATTGACAAGACTGCAAGCTCAAAGTAAAAAACAGAAAGGAACCTATTCACGTGTGTATGTAGGGTAGACTGTAGAGTGGACGGCGGTCACCCTTAACTTATCGTGACCCTGATTTATAGCAAAAAACACACCAAATTTAGAGTTTTTAACGCAAGAGTTGTTAGCGTGATTTATGGCAATTTTTTCACGATTTTAACTCGAAAAAAATTATGATGTTCAATGATTTTTTGTTAGTCAACGGTCTGCAAAAAATCCCGAAGAAATTGGGGAAAAAATCAGCAAGCCTAAGGATTGTTTAAAAATCGCAAAAATCACAATTTTTTCAGGATTTTTGCTCTATGGTTTGAACAACACCTCGGTGTTAAAGATGTGGAAGTCACCATGAATCAATACTTCCAACCTTCCATGATACAAAGCTGCACTTGCAATCTTTGATTTTTTAGGGAAATCCTCCAAATCAAACTCCTCTTGAAGACACTCAAGGTCTTCAATTACTTGCTTGATTCCTTCAGTTCTTAGTTTATTCTCTTTCTTTTTGAGACATTCGAAATCAGCTAGCTGATCTTCTACCTTCATTAGAGCCAATTGAGCATTCTCTAACACGTCCTTTGTTGATTTAAACTCAAGAATAAGCTCATCAACCTTTCCCTCTTTTCCTTGGAATGCACTAATGGCCTTCTTTGTGAATTCATAGGCATAATCCTGATCTCTAATCCAGCATAGATATTCTGATTTTATAATCTCCAAGGAGTCTTTGATGAATTGCAAATTAAGGAGAGTGACTCCTTCCCGTCTCTCTTCATCTTGAGCCTTCCAATACTCTGATTTTATAATCTCCAAGGAGTCTTTGATGAATTGCAAATTAAGGAGAGTGACTCTTTCCCGTCTCTCTTCATCTTGAGCCTTCCAATACTCTGATTTTATAATCTCCAAGGAGTCTTTGATGAATTGCAAATTAAGGAGAGTGACTCCTTCCCGTCTCTCTTCATCTTGAGCCTTCCAATAGAGTTCTTCAATCAAATTGTGCGTGTGGTCAAATTTGGGAAGAGCTTGCACTTCATTTTCAATGGACACTATGAATTGACCTTCCCACTCATAAGTGTGCAACGATGGTGAACTGCTGATATGCTGTATTTCAAAATTAGGACTTTGTTTCTTGACTTTGCTGCCCTCATAGCTGTAGCAAAACTCTTGTCTTTCATGAAGAGGATCAGACTATACAAATTCTTCGGCCCTTTGTTTACAATCAGCTTCATGAAGAGGTGAATTGGATTTGTGTTTGAGAACGTCTTTAAACTTTTCATCATCAAGAGCCCTATGGTCTTCTAAATCTACTTCCAACTCACCAATACTTTGATCAAATGTGAAGGCTATTAGTATAATATCTTTCTATTTATTTTGTTAATGGTCATCTTGTAGTTTTTAGTCAGTTTCTATTTTGTCTTCTGTTAACAATTGTTTCATTTAGAAACATCGTCTTTGTAAATCTATTTATTGAAGCTTTCGCTTCTCGTGTAAAAAGAACATCGATTAGTTGAACATGGTATCAGAGCTGGTCTGGGCTTGTCTACCTCATGGGAGGGCTCAGGATTTTGGGAGGGCCCGTTTTTAATCTATAATTCGTGATTTATCACGTGGGATTCTGATAAGGTCGAGAAATTTTAATTTGAGAAAATTTGTGATTTTCTGTTCTGTCGTTTTTTCAGTCTCTGGGCATTTTCCAACATTTTTTCTTCTATTTTGGGCAATGGAATTTTTCGCAACCTTCTTTTGCAAAATCGTGTTTTAAAAATCACGTGATTTGAGGGTTTTTGAAACACGTTTCTGATAGGACTTTGAATTTTTTTTTTGGCTCGATTTTTTGGCGTTTTTCCCCCAGGTGACCTGGATCCGCGCTTTCTCTGTTATTTCTTGGTGTGTGACTTCTGAGAAAGTGTTTTTACAAGGGTTTTCATCATTCTGGTGTGCGGTTGGTTTCCTTGTTTTTGGGCGAAGTCGGTTGTTTGTTCTTGGCGAAAATCGAGACTCCTTGTTTGAGCTTTGGCTTGGTTCTTTGACGACCTCTGTTTTTTGATGCAGATCACGCCAACTAGTTTGCAATTTCTTTGAAGAGTTTTTTTTGGCGTCGCTTTGCAGATTCTTGGCTTCTGAAAGTTTTTGGGCGAACTATTCTTGTTTTTGCGGCTAGGGTTTAAAACCCTCTGTTATTTTTTTTTGCTGATCAAGGATGTATCTGTGTCGTTTTCAATTTTGTGCATCGATGTTCTGGTGGGTTTTTTAATATTTTTTTGTCCTCCGAAAAAAAAATCTAGCTTTGTGGGTTTTTTAATATTCTTTTGTCCCTAGAATTTTTTTGGCTTTGTGGGTTTTAAATTTTGTCCTGGAAAAAAAAATCTGGCTTTGGGTTTTTAATATTTGTCCTGGTATTTTTTTGGCTTTGTGGGTTTAAATTTTGTCCTTGAAAAAAAAGGTTTTTAATATTTGTCCTTGGAATTTTTTTGGCTTTGTGGGTTTTTAATATTTCTTTGTCCTTGAAAAATAAATTTGGTTTTGTGGTTTTTAAAATTTTTAAATATTTTTTGTCCTTGGAAAAAATTTGGCGGGATTTTAATAATTTTTTCTCCTTAAAAATTCTAATGGGTTTTCATCATTTTGACCCTTGAAAAATTTTGTTTGGTTTTTTGATTTCTTTTGCTTGAAAATCATGGGAGGGTTTATAATTTTTTTCCTCAAAAATTAAGGGTTTGCTCCTGTAAGCCCTAGTTAGGGTTTCCACTGTTCGGGAGGGCTCTTTGGTTTCTAGAAAGGTTTTACCGTTTTTCCTTAAAAATGATGTTATGTTTGTTGATTCATGTTTTGGATTTTGTGTCAGCTCTGTTTGGTTTTATTGATTTTATCCTCAAAAATCGTTTCTGGGCTTCTTTAATTCGTAGAGTTGCGTGGGATTCATTTGAGGGTTTTTACCCTTTTTTTTTCTGAAAAAACGATGCTTTGTAAACTTCAGTTTTAGGGTTTTGCATTTTTTCCTCAAAAATCGTGGTTTGTTGCAGTTTGTTCTAAAGCGTCGTGCTCATTTGCAAAAGTTTGTAGGGTTTGCCGATTTTTCCTGAAAATTGTGGTAGCTGTTCTTGGTGTCTCTGGTTACAAGGAGGGACAATTCTATTACCCAACATTAGGTTGGATGTTTTGTGATCCGTATTGGTCTTTTCCAGAATTTCTGCAATTTCTGGGAGGGTTGGTGTCAGACTCATATCAAGTGGCAGAGTCAGTGGTAGGCTCTTGTCTTTTGTTGCAGAAGCTTTCTGAGAAGAAGGGGGTAGCCTTCTTTGTTATTTCTTTGGGTAGTTAGAACGATGACCATTAAGGGAAGGTATTAGTATAATATCTTTCTATTTGTTTTGTTAATGGTCATCTTGTAGTTTTTAGTCAGTTTCTATTTTTGTCTTCTGTTAACGATTGTTTCATTTAGAAACATCGTCTTTGTAAATCTATTTATTGAAGCTTTCGCTTCTCGTGTAAAAAGAACATCGATTATTTGAACAAAGGCAGCCCCAAACTCAAGCATCAAATCACCACGGATTGCTGATATAGAATCTTCATCAAGATCCATTTCATCATGCCCCTCTACTGGATTCATTGAGAAGTTGGGCTGATATCTATTGTGCATATGAGTTTCCCACTCAACATTCAAATTCCCATTTCTGGAATGAAGAAGTTGCTCATGAATAGCTGCTGTTTTGAAAGTTTCAGTAGCAACAAACTCTTCTTTAATGGTTGCAATCATCTCAAAGGAGTCATTATGGAGCTTTTCCAAGCTAGCTTCTTCTTCAGAGACATCTTCTCCTCCAAGGGCCATCTCATAGCTTGCATTGAAATCTGAATTTTGAGCATCATTAGGATAAAAGGGAAATTTATCCCACATAGGTTCCTTGTCTTCTTAAGTGCCTTTTCACCCGGATCCCAAATGCTAAAGGGCTGATTGTTTTGATCAAAAGGAAAGTGTTCACTGTACTCCTCTTGGGGTGTTGACTCTCTAAATAAGTCGCTTCCCAACTCACTAAAACTGATAAGTATCCTTCTCCAAGGGCTTAGTTTGATAATCAAACCCAAGACCACCCATGTCATCATCACTGAAATGAAGTAAAGAATCATCAATGCTAGTTGTTTGGAAAACCCTATCAGTTTTGCCTTTAATGATCCCATCATGAGTAGGTATATTTATGATCTTATCATTAGTAGTCTCATGCATACCAAAGAGATATTGGTTACTTGTCAAAAATTCTTCGTGTGTAACCAAAACTGATGTTGCCTCATTGCACTCATCCTTAGTATGTGTAGACAAATGCATATCTTAAGGTACATCTTGAGAATATGCCATAGAATCATTGAGAAACAAAATTTTATTCATGTCATCAACATTAGAGTCTACTGTCTTTTTCAAGTGAGCTTTCAGCTTCCCCTCACACTGATTGAACAAATCTTCGATCAACTTACCGACAGTAGAATAATTCTTTCCTTCTTGTTCATAAATGTTTAGTAGGAAAGATAGGATGGGTTTAGGAATGTCGTCCATTTCATTGATAGTTAAAACTAAAATGTTTCTCATGGCTACAATGAAATATTCCGAGCCAAATTTTTTTTGAATTTTCAATAACAGTTTACAAACCAATGCACCCATTAAGGTTGGCAGCTAAACCAAAACGATGTTGAAGTAACTCTAACCAGAATGTACACGAGGATCCCGATGTGGGCAAGGTGTGAGCATTGGTTAGAGGATCTTAATCAAAATGCTTATGCAAGAACTCTAACCAAGATGCACCGGCGGACGACGAGCATGTGGTTAGAGGATCCCTGAAATCTAATGTACTGAAAGCAGACTTGACACCAAGTATGTGCTACTCAATCCAATACGGAAAGGAGGCGACCATATGGCGGAGATAACAAAAATTACAATGCTTGAAAGAAATAACCATAATGCTGAAAGTACTCGACACCCAGAATGTGCTTTCTAACCCGGAGTGGGAAAGTAGCTACCATAGGGTGGAGATAAAGAAATGACAATAGCAAATACAAAAAGTAGAGTTGAGCATTACATTTTGATAAGCAAGATTATAAACTGCTGTCAGTACTACTGCCAGCTTACAAAATGTTAGACATTGCCTTGCTATCAATATGAATCAAAATGTAATAGAGCTGCAACAATATTTATAGAATTCCCTTCAATGAATAAGAAAGCTTTAATCAAAAACTGCACTTTTGAAGCCAACCTGATAATCTGATTTTTGATAGTCCAGATTTCCGCGTGCACGAACAGTAGCCCTGAAACTCACAAATTCATTCACAACTTGCTCCAAACTTAATCAAATCTCATGAGACGAATTGCATAATGATCCTAGTATGATGGCGACCAAATTAGAACACTAAAAGCTGATCAAAAACCCCTATGTAATTTATGCACGGAAATCAATGCAAGGGCAGATGGTACGGCCCAGCAAGAAGTTCAACCTCTCTTTAAAATTCCAAAGCTTTACTAAAAATTCCACAAACTGGAGGAAAGGGTCGCCCCTACCAAACAGAGAGAAGTAGACAGTACCTAGAAGAATCTTTTTGATATTTTTTGACTTATGAATAAAAAGGACAATTTGCTGTATTAAAATGCAATTTCCAGAATTCTCTAACATGCATAAATCTGAAACTAGAAAGCTACAAGCTGATTACAATGCACAAATCCCAATGCAAACTCACAACTACACTATTTCATCACTAGTTGCTGTGTTGCAAGCAAGAAGCAATGCTCGAGCTAGGAGGCCTTCATTCCTCGAAGCGATCCAATACCATTCCGGCGGAGTAACAATACTGTAGACAAAAGATCTTGAAATGAGAACCAAAGGCTTCCTTTTATAATTTTCCGTTGACCTTCTCGAAACCCTAACCTTCATTCCAGAGTCAAACCCTAATCCCAAGAGATGGCGTCCCTTTCTTCAATTTGACTTTTTAATTAAATTCATAGCTTTGGAAATGGCGTCCCACTTAAGGCTCTTAAATCAACCTTAATAAATGCAATATTAATTCAATGATGGTGCCACCCTTCAAGTCCACCTTTTAAAATAACATTAAGTTAATAGACTAGGCCATGGTGGTAAAATAACATTAAAATATAATGTTATTTGAGTAAAATGAACTTATCTCTCTGAAACTACATTCCGAAGCTAGAAACTGAATAAGCCAATTGAGTCAGCTGAAGAGGAAAGTCAACTGTGCTAAGACCAACAGGTTCACTGCCCGAAATAGAATTTACTAAAAATAGTAAATTCTTGAAGATGCTCAGAATGTCAAGAAGAACATACCGTTGCGAAGCTCTCTGAAAACCCAGAAAGAATCCGTTACTGAAACAACCAACTCCGAGCAAGAACATCCTTCAAAATAGGAAACCCTAATTTTACCTTCTGACTAGCCTATGGGTCTCCGGAATAGGCCAACGATCACTGAAAAGATCAGACTTGAGAAGGGGACATTACATACAACTACATCCTCCTCTTGTTCACTCCAAGTTGAAATGAAGAGGTAATGGAACAAATAATATATTCGATCTTGCAAACCCAAATCTATCAGCAATATACTTGTTCTGAGATTTGAAAATGTCTTCAATATAGCAACTCTTTCGGAGTATTGACTGCTATCAATTTCATCAAGATCTTGAAAGCTTTCTACAATCATGTGTAGAGCCTTCTTCATAGTATCATCATCATAGGGCACTAGGGGTGCCAGGATTCTCATCACTTCACTGAGGCATGAAGTAACCAGTAGATTGATTTCTTCATCTGGATACCTCAACCTATAGGGATGTTTCAGAGAGGTAACTACAGGTGATAATGCCATTTTCATCGTTTTAGAGGGTGAGTGATTCACCTGGCTCAAACATTGTTCCAACATATGAAGTATATTCACTTCATCTTCCCTTGACAAAAATTCTTCATTGAGCTTTTTCCCTGTAATGTAAAGTGACCTTGCCACACTTTTTTATTCATTAGAAGCCATGATTCAATCTGAATTTTTTTTCAGAAATTGTTTTCCAACAGGCATCTGTCAACTGTAACTTTGATTTTCACACAATGGCAGGAAAACAGGCTCTGATACCACTGTAATATCCCCTTATGATTTTTTTTGAAATTTTCAGCACATGAACTTCACCGTTAGCGTTAGTCCAGTAAACATAACCAGCTGAAAGGTGACCCTTCACTTTCTGATTACCAAGATCCCAGTGTGGGCGAGGTGAGAGCATACGGTGCGAGGGGATCGTGAGAAAAAAACTAGAAATGAAGTACAATGTTGTAGGTGGCTAGCCAACCATGTAGGAAAAGCAAATGCTGGAAATGTAAAACACAGGTGGTGAACCAACCATAGGAGCTCAACCACTTATTCATCGGGAGTGGAATTACAAAGTAAACAACTAGATATGTAAAGCAACTCAACCACTTATCTAGTGGGAGTGATAAAACAAGCTGAAATTTAAACAACTCGACCACTTATTTAGCGAGAGTGAGATATACAAGAATATTAAGTGCAGAAATATAAAGGCTGATTAGTACTACTGAAAATCAGCATTACAATATAAAACTTTTGTTGCACTAGAAAATATGAAGAATAGATGGAATATATCAGGTCTGATATAAAATAACAACGAACAAAAAATCAAACCAACACACATAGATATCACCTAAATGCTCATATCTCACTCCAAACACCTCCGATTAATCTGAAATTGAATGCAAATGAAAGCTAGAAGTTGGGAGACCAATACCACTATGAAAAAACACAACCAAACAACCCAGATTTTTAATGCACTCTTCCCAATGCAACCACAGTGAAAGTACAATCTCCAGAATTGGGTGATCTGATCTAGAAATTCAAAGACTCACTCAAAAATCATGAAACCTTGAGCAAATGGGCGCCTAGGATAGAGGAATCAATAGGAACAATTCCCAAAATGATAGCAAAATCCCTCTAAAAGATATGAACAAAGATGCACTTCAGCCTGTTGACGTGTGTTTTATGACAACACCAACATAGAATAAAATGTCCAACGGTCACTCTAGTCTCTCTTGATCAAAGTATCTCGCATGCTAAGATTGCGTGAAAGATCATGCGTTCAACTCCAAGGTTCCTTTTATTGCGAATAGACTCAGTTGGTTGATGTGAATATGCTAGGTATTCCAAGGGGACTTACGTAGTTGTTCAACTCTGTGAAGCAGTTAAGACATGAATGATTTGACAATGAGGCTCTGATATCTAAACTAACCGGGGAAATACTGAATTGAAAAGGGATAGGGGTAGGAAGTCTACAATCTATTTCTAAAGGGTGGAATGCGAGGACTAACTTCGACAATCTTCAAACCAGACTTCGCTTTGCCTCCCTTCGGACAACTTCCACAAAGTCGGTGGAATCTTCAAAGGATGAGAAAAGTGTTCAAATTATGACACAACATGTACATACCATCACAACGATGCATATGGACATATGAGCCACAATCGAAGTTAAGTGCTAATACTCTAGTTGACTATGCAAGGCGAACTTACCATCAGCAAGCTCGCTAGTGGTATGGATGAAAGAAGACTTGCTCAAATTAAATACCACATTCCACGACTAACAACTACTTGCATAAAATAAAAGTCTGCTTTACTCTAATCTATTTGAATCGGAAAGATGAAAAAACCCTGCCAACCACTCACAACAAAAGAGAGAATCACCAATCAATGAAATTCTTTGTATTATGAGAGACCTCCACAACAACTTCTTACAAAAATTTTCGAAGGGAAAGCTTTTCTTTCCTTTTCAAACTAAGCTAACTTCTAACTAAATGCTATATGCCTTCTACTCTCTAGCTCTGATTCAACTCTTGATCTAATGTCTAATATATTACAAATGAGGGGGGATGCCCCTTTTATAGTTGGCCCAGTCCAACAGACGACTTAGATTCAATTACAAAAGAGGGCTCAGATTGAGCCACATATGCCCTAATTAGGGTTTTTGCCCTAAAAACCGCCACAGAGAAGAGTGGGGTAATAAATGAACAGAATATTCTTCACTCCTTTGCAGGAACGACTATGAGCAATTAATGTGCACTATCCTCTTCTAGAAGATTCTCGCCCAAGAACGCGTTCCCACTGTTCTGCCTTCCAATTCTGTTGCGTTAGGAGGAGGCAACAACACTTGGTTCAAATCCTCCTTGCAAAAAGCTCTTCTTCGTTACGTCCTCCTGTTGCTTTCACTCCTGGATGCATTTCTCTCTTGTAACTTTCACATTTCTTCAGTTCACTGCCTTGGGCGTATTTAGCCCCCTTTTGCACCACGTTCTCAATGCCTTAGACAAATCTTCAATGCCTTTTCCTTTTCCAAAGTTGTAACGTTGTCCATCTTCATCACCTCAAGTCCTCACGCTCTGGCTCTGGTGTTCATCCTGCAAAACAGAAAGAAGAGCATCAGAACGCTTATAATATAAATTCACTTCATTTACTTGATTTCCATGCTCTGATCGATTGATCTCCAGATGTGATAGAGTTCATCATTTTTCTAGCAAACTTTCATAACTTTTCAACATCTGGATGCATGGTGTTCATTTCATGAAGTTTTCTTCAAGGGCGCATCCACCACCTTGTGCCTAGAGTTTGTGCCTTAGAAAATATTTCACTTTGAGGACGCATCTGAACGCTTGATGCTCGAGCTTCATTATGCCTTAAGACACATTTCTTCCCTGTGAGTGTGCTTGACCTCTTGTAGTTTCATTTTCTCTTTCCTTAGACAATCTTGTCTGCTTTATAAATTTCATCCACTGTAATCCAGGCGCTTATTTTGACATCACCAGCCGAGGCATCTGTAAAAACATTTTTTTTATTTTCACCTAGAAAATTCATCAAAGGGTGCCAGGCTAAAATCTTTGTCGAAACAACACGAGCAAGGCGTGGAAAAGATTAAAATCATCTCTCAGTGGGAAATGTTCAATACCCAGAAGAAAATTCCCTTCAGAACTCATCGTTTTCATGTGTATCCGAACGAAGGGGTAAGTTTAATTTTTTTATTATTTTGAGAAAAATACTAAAAATTGCTAAGGTTGATTCCATTTTACTCTGGACGTATTCCACACCTGCAGTCCTCATTCTTCATGCCTTGGCATTTTCCTGTTTTCCTGAAGAAATTCTTTCCTGTCTCTAGGCGCATTTCATCTGTTCTTTGGAAATTTCAAACTTCACCTCCCTTTAGGTATATTTCTCACCCTTGAAAATGCCTTAGAAAAATTTAATTAAATTTTGCTAATCTTACCCTTGGAGGGCGCATCTTATCTATCATATTCCCATGTAAATCCCTTAGGTACTTCCACGCCTAGACATCTAATTTTGTTTTTACCACCAACAAGGGCGCATCTCATGTATCAACTTTCACCTAAGGGCGCATTTCAGCTAGTGAGGTTTCATTTCCCTCCCACTTAGAAACTTTCTTAATTCACTTCCTCCTTATCAACTTGGGTGCATTTAAGGCCATGTGCTGCAATTTTCATAACTTAGAAACTTCTTTTAACATTTCTTTCCTTGCTGGGTGTATTTGATAGGGCAAGCCTTGCATTCTACATGTTTGTGATTTTATTTTCACCACTTAGAAAATTCTCATCTTTACTTGCCTCAAGGGCGCACTTTGTATGTGCTACTTCCATCCTTAACGTTTAGAAAAAATATTTTATTCCCACCTGATTGCTGGGCGCATTTGAGGGTGCCTAGATTCATTTTCCCTCACTTGAGAATTTCTTCAACTCACAACCCTTTGCTGGGCGTACTTCAGCTAGTGAGGTTTTATTTTCCTGACACTTAGAAACCTTTTAAGCCAGCTCCTCCTTCTTATCAGCTTGGGCGCATTTGAGGCCATGTGCTGCAATTTTAGAAACCTCTTCATCCCACTCTGCTCATCCTTGGCGCATTGAGAGGGGTCAACTTCCATTTACCTGCCTTATACAATTTCAACCAGCAAGCTACCTTGTCTTGCCTTGGGCGCATTTTGTATGGGCCACTTTTATTCCCAACACTTAGGCGTTTCCTTTCTTTGACCCCTTCACGCCTGGGCACATTTTGCCTAGTGAGGAGGATATTTCAAACACTTGGAATATTTTTCCAACATTTCTTTCCTTGCTGGGCGCATTTTGGGTTGTGAGGAGGAATTCCACACTTAGAATTTTTTTCTACCTTGCCTCCTCTTGTAAGCTGGGCGCATTTCACCTGGGCTGGAGGAAATTTCATTGCCTTAGAAATTTTCTTGCCATGTCTTCTCAGCTGGGGCGCATTTGAGGTAGGGTGGAGGAATTTTTCCATACTTAGACATTTTCCAGGCTCTCAACCTCCTTGGGTGCATTTTACCTCTTCTCCTGCTAGTTTTAGACTGGGAAATTTTCAACGCCTTAGCTACCTCTGACATCTATTTTTAGTAAATTTTGGAGTGTGAACCCCCAAAGCTTTTCCTCTGTTCTGAAACTGGAGCTGGCGTGATTATGCTTCTTGTGACCTTGCTACCCTTTTTATACCTGTTGCTCGAGATCATTTGCTATTTTTAGCCACCCTGCTATTTTTGGCAAACCCTAAAATTTCTTGACTTCTGTAACTCCGTCTGACTTGAATTTTTCACCACATGGTCCTCATCACTTGATGAACTTGTTCACACATGTCCCTCATGTTGACCTGCTATTTATAGCCGTGTACTAGAGGCAACTTACTATAAATAGTAAATGCCCGGATTACGCCCAAATTTCATGAGTGGATTGCCTGAAGGATGTTGATCGTAATGGGATACTTTCGTTTTTCGAAATTTTGGCTTTTTACCCCTCCTTTTAGGCATCGATGTTGGAAACCCTAATTTGACTTGCATGTGCCCTGAACGGTCTCCGTTTGACTTGATTTCTGTTGTATGCCATTGTGCTTGCTGAACTGAAGTGTCGGGTGGCTGTCGGAGTGAACTTGCTATTTATAGTAAGTGCTTGAAAAGTGGTCAATCTGATGTCAGATGCGTTTGCATGTTAAACTACTTGCGGGATCTCAAAAAACCCAGAAAAACCCAGAAAACTGGTCTGCATGAGTGCACTGGCTAAAAATAGTAAGTTCCTGAAAAATGATCTCCTCCGCTTGCGTGTCATACCGTTGCGAAGCTCTCGAAAAACCCATAAAGAATATTTGGACATGCGTTGAAAAACTCTGCATGTAAACCCTAAAAATAGCCTCTGAAGGCTGAACCGCTGAAAGTCCTCATCTCAGTTTGCATGTTATACCATCGCGAAGGTCTTGAGAAACCCAGAAACATTCTCAAAACATGCATTTGAAAAGCACATGTGAAAATCCTGAAAATGGCTCCTGAAGCCTGAATTGCTAAAAATAGAAAGTTGTCTGATTTTGCCCCAATTTTGCGTGCAACTGCTTTGAAGTACCCAAAATGTGATGGAGCAGTCAAAATTCCAAAATCCTGCTGAAAAGACCCCAGATTGAGCACTTACTAAAAATAGTAAGTTGTCCGATCTCAATAAAAATTCAGTGGGAACTTGCTGGAAGCCTCCTGATAGCAATGTTAAGCTCAGCTGTCGATTAGTCAACTCAATTTAACTTCAATTAAGTTTGAAGAATGAAAACCCTAATTTCACAGACAACCAAAATTCCAAATTAGGTCAAAGATAGGGACATCCCCGAAAGGACAAAAAGATCAGAGAGACGCAAAACTACCCAAAACCAAAGCCAAAAGACCAAAATGGAGCAAAAATTAGGGGGTCCCCATCTGAATGGGGCGATGTGTGAAAAGGTCACAACATAGCCAAACACCAACCAACAACATAAAATCAAATTATACAACAATCTGAATTCGGAAATTAGAAATAAACTCAATCTGCACTCCTATATGAAGCACAGTTTTTAGAATCCAGTTAGGTACTATCTTGCAAGTAGGAAACTAAATGGATGGAGCTAGGAGGTATGCATTCCTCGAAGCAAGAACTTTGAATTCAATTCAACTACAATTCGATACAATAAACAATAATGAATCCAAATGAAGGAGCAAGGCATTGTATTTATAACTCTCTCTTGGAATTTGAATCACTTCTGTAACCTCCAAGAGGGGAAGCCCAAACAATTATTAGAAATAATAATTTAAAATACCTTTTTGATTCAACTCCCTAGGCATCCAAAAGGCTTTTGGCAAATATTTAACTTTTAAATATTTAATTCTTCAACTTGGATGTCCAGATTAAGTCCCTCTTTTAAAAACAACTTTAAAGTCGTACGTCTAGGCATGGGGGCCAAAAGTAATAATAAAACATAACATGACTTAAGTTAAAAATTTCCTTTTTGAGCCCAAGAAAACTAGAGACGCCTTGGCCAAACTGAATTGCCTTACTGCCAAAAATAGACGAAATGCTGAACTGTTGAACTGCTACTAAAATAGCATTGCCATATATAACACTTACTAAATATAGTAAGTGTCTCCAAACTCATTTTGAGCACAATCCGGGCAGCCATTGTAACTTACTAAAAATAGTATGTCTAATAAAGGTCATCAGATGCAGATGCATGTTACACCATTTTGAAGCTCTCTGGAAACTCAAAAAGACCCAGAAACCTTATTGCAAAACTCCTGCATGCAAACCCTCAAAAGTTCAACTAAAACCTCCTATAAAATAGGAAACCCTAATATCACTTCCAATTAGTCTATAGGCCTTTGGTAATAGGCTAACAATCTTTGATAAGCATGGGGCTAAAATGGGGACATTACAGTATCCAAAATGCAAATTAGTTCACCCTTTCATAAAGGCACATGTTTAAGTTTCTTTCCTACATTAAAAATATTCTCTCCCAAATTTAAATCCATGATTAAATGGAAAGTGTAACCAAAGCTCATATAAGATACCGCTGAAATTTGATTTGTAGTCACTTATTACTGTCAAACAATTGCTGAAATTGATGAATAACCGCTAGCATTCAATGGATGCAAATTCATTCACTTGGATGCACATAAAATATATTTCTGCATCAATTGTTAGCTTGGAAATTGACATGTAAGTACTACTTACAAATAAGCAACTGCTAAAACAATGTTATGCAACTAAAGAATTTGCAACAAGGGTTACCTTCCCAATAGGTTGGCAAGATAACCAACTCTGATATCTCTGGAATAACCACCCTAGATTTGTTTTTGAAAATTATTTCAATTGAAATAATATACAAAACAAGATCTTTCCCACTTTCTGATCACCCAGATCCCAATGTAGGCAAGGTGAGAGCATACAGTGAAAGGATTTTTTATATCAAATTAAATTGCAGTAGCTGGAAGTAAAGCACTAGGTGGCAAGCCCGCCGATACCACTTATTTAGTGGAGTGCGTGCAATACTGAAAGAAATACACTTCATGCTTATTCAACGAAGTGTGGAATTACAATTCTTCCACCGTTCTACTTATTCAATGGGCTAAGAAAACATGACACTTCCACTTTTTAGTGGTTAAGCAAATACAAAACTCACCACTTATTTAGTAGGATAAGACTATAAGTAAATACAATGCTTCCACTTGTTCAGTGGGATAAGTAAATCCAAAACCTTCCACTTATTTAGTGGGGTGAGTATATTCATTAAAGAGTAATAGCCAAACTCATTGTCGGTACTACCATCCATTGTATTGCAATGATATACCAAGAACTATTGAAGATAGATAGCTACGGTCAGATATAAATGATGATTGCATTTATGCATCATCATCATTTATATCGAAACCTTCATATCCTAAGTATAGGTTTGCGATCTGCAAAATATATAACATGAGTATATTCAGATCGAACTAAATCAAATTGCATATATATAAATTATGTTTGATTATTAAGAGGCTAATCGTCGGCTGGTATAGACGAAGGGACTAACAATGAAAGACACGTCCCATGAGCGGACGTGTCGCTCATGAGATACGTCTCCTGAAAGCCGCGTCTCTCCATTTTGGATCGTGCCCCTCCTTACCCATATTTATGGGTGATCGGATCCTCTATAGCAGATAATCGAAATCAATAAATTAATCTGCTCTTGAAGGTCGAACATCTACACAGAAAATTCAGACTTAGCATTTCATAGATACATTAAGAAAAACATGACATCAATCTCCTTATTCCTAGTTCAGATTTAAGTATATAATTTGATAAATTTGATCAAATTTAACATGGTATCAGAGCCACACTAGGAAGATTTGATTAAAATTTTTAAATATCAGATTATTTAAATCGTATTTTCTTGAAATAATAAACACATTCCATTCTTCATAATGTCAAGTGTGATCAGATTTGAGGATCGTCTTGAAGGTGCAAAAAACTTTAAATCATGGAAATTTAGAATCATGATGATTCTAAAAGAAAATAAGTTAGACTCATTTGTGAAAGAAAACAAGAGAGAACCAGAGGATGATCCAGAGAAAACTCAATGGATTGAGAACAATGAGAAAGCTCTGAAAATTTTAGTAGATGCAGTTAGGGACCATATAGTACCTATTTTGTCGAAACATGAGACTGCATACCTAATGTTTAAATCCCTTGAGAGCACCTTTGAAATAAACAACACCAGTAGGACCCTTGCTTTAAAGAGGCAACTCAACCATGCTCAAATAAACAAAGGAGAATCTATTAATGCATTCGTCATGAGAATCATTGAACTAAGAGATCAACTGTCAACAATTGGATATCAAATTGATAGCAAGGAGTTAACACTAATAGCTCTAGGAGCCCTACCAAATTCATGGGAGTCATTTGTTCAAGGAATAAGTGCAAAATCTAAACTCCCTAAATTTGATAGGTTGAGAATAGATTGCTTACAAGAAGAAACAAGACTCACAACAAAAGGAAACAATCAGAAACTCATAGATGAGGACATTCATGTGCTAAACACAAATTCTCATAAAAGGGGTAAGAAGAATTCCTATGGGAAAGGATCATTTAAGAGAAAGAAGAATTCTTATGGAAATGGAACATTCAAGAAGAGGAAAGACATCTCTCAAATACAATGTTTCAGATGTGATCAATATGGACACTATGCAATGAAGTGCCCTGATAGAACAAAACAACAAGCATCCTTTGCTAAAGTTGGAAAAACAAATACAGACTATGACTCTGAGAAATTTGTTTTCTACTCAGCACTATCAAGTCAAGTATCAAACCAAGTCAACAACTAGGTAATTGATAGTGGTTCATCTAGGCACATCACAGGGTTCAGAGAACACCTAGATACTATGAAAGAAGAATCTGATGAAGAAGTGACTATTGGGGATGATTCTGCACATCCGGTAAAAGGGGTTGGAACTTGCACCATAAACTTGAAGTCTGGCCTTTCTCTACAACTCACTGGAGTATTGTTTGTACCAGGAATAAAAAGGAACCTAATATCCATTTCTGCTCTTGAAGACAACGAATATAGGGTTACCTTTATGGATGGAAAAGTTCTGGCATGGCCAAAGAACTCAAATATAAAGAAAGCTCAAACTATAGGAGTAAGACAAGGATATCTCTACAAACTGTGCACGGATTCTAAACAAGCTCTTATTCATGAGTCCTCAGACTCAAATGAAATTTGGCATTGAAGATTAGGACATCTTCACTTCCGCACCCTACCTTTTGTAGAAAAATTAGTAACAAGATTGCCCAAACTAAAACAAATCCATGAAGGAACATGCAAAGGGTGTGCCCTAGGAAAGAATACAAAGGGAACCTTCCAAAATAGTTTGAGTAAAACCAAAAATGTGTTAGAACTAGTACACTCTGACTTATGTGGACCCATGTCTGTACCCTCCATGGCGGGATTCTTATATTATGTAATATTTGTAGATGACTTCTTTAGGAAGACTTGGATATATTTTCTTAAGTGTAAAGAGTCAATAAAAATCCTTAAAAGGCTTAAGGAGTTCAAAACACTTACAGAAAACTACTCCGGGAAGAAAATCAAAATCCTAAGAATAGATAATGGAAAGGAATACACCTCATAAATCTTTAAGGAATTTTGTGTAAATGCTGGGATTAAGAGGGAGTTTACTGTAGCCTACAACCCTCAACAAAATGGTGTTGCTGAGAGGAAAAATAGAACTATTGTAGAAGCTACTAGAGCAATGGTGTTTGACCAAAACATTGAAACCTCATTTTGGGCAGAAGCCTCTAGGACAGCTATCTACATCCAAAATAGATGTCCCCACTCACATCTAGATAACAAGACTCCTGAAGAAGCATTTACTGGTATAAAACCTGACATAAGTCACTTAAGGATCTTTGGTTGCCCTGTCTACATTCATGTACCTAAGGAAAAGAGATCCAAACTAGAACCTTATGGAAAGAAAGGGGTATTTGTGGGATATAGTGAAACCTCCAAAGCCTACAAAATATACATATCCGGGTAGAAACAAATTGAACTGAGTAGAGATGTCATATTTGAGGAAGACATTGCCTTCAAAAGGGCAAAGAGCTCAAGTGAGAGAGAAATTCAAGATTCCCCTAAAGTCTTAGAAGAGGAGCCTGCTCCTGAGATTCAGAGGGAGTATCCTGAAGAAATCTTAAGTGAAAATCAAATTGCTCCAGAAGAGAATCCCAATGACAACAACAAGAAGAGACCACTTTGGGCTAGGAAGATGATTAAAGAAGTTGAGAATCATACAACACCCAAAGGAACTCTTAGAGAAAGTAAGAGCCCCAAAAGATTCTCGAGCTATGTTGCCTTAATGAATGAGATCATTAGTTCAGAACCTACTACTGTTATGAAAGCTTTCAAACATCAAGTGTGGAAGGATGCAATGACAAAAGAGTATCAGTCCATTTGAAAAAATGATGTATGGGATATAGTACCTAGACCAAAAGAGAAATTCGTTGTCTCTTCCAAATGGCTCTTCAAAATCAAACATGCTGCTGATGGCAGTATAGAAAAACACACGGCACGTCTTTTATGGAAAAGGCCTCAACCTCCTATAACTATTTAGCAAGGAAATAACTAATTTTAAAATATACTAATTTCTTTTTTCCCTCACAAAGACCTTTTAGGAGAATTAATACTATTTTTTATGTCAAAGGCCCCCAAGCATAGGCATCCAACTTAAAATACATTTTAATACCTTTTCAATGAGTTATTACACTAAGTTGTCCTTTTAATATTTCCAACATTAGACAACTTAAATGAATTAATTAAATAATAACTCAATAGCTTACCCAAGTTGCAGAAAGTATTCAAATGACATAATTATTAATTATTTAATTTTGATCATACCACAGTGATATTAAAATCATAAGACGATGAATCAAAGCAATTGGGTGACTTGCTAAAAATATCTTGCTCGTCCAAGAAGTTTGGAGAGCTCCCAAAAGGTCGGAAATCAATTTTGAGAGCATCACAAGGCTCACCAAGACCAATTGAGCTCACTACCAAGAACCAAAGTCATTGTTTAAACTTGACTAACACTAAGCACTCCAAGAAGTTTGGAGTTCTCCCTATTACACCAATTAGCCTTTGATAGAACTTGGAAATTAGCTAATTTTTCACAAATCAATATAGATTAAAATGGGCACATTACATATGGATGGCTTGCAAAGCATCTTAACTTTTTCTAATTTCATAATTGCTCAAAATAAGAAAATAAGCACTATTCTTAAATTAGGATGGCATAACTACATAAGTAAGCTTAAGTAAAATAGTGTGTACACGACCACACAAATAGCATCCTTAAGTGCAATTTAGGGAGTGTTTTACAAAATCAATAAGCTAAAACTTAAAAGATGGGTCTCGACAACTAAGCCTAATGATTTACCCATGCACAATAAGATCTGAAGAAGGAAAGAGGTACCCCCATCTAGGAAAACTTCTTTCACCTATTAAAATATTTGGAAATAAACATATCAAGTGTTTAGTGAAGGTTCTAGAGCAAGTGTATTGTTGCTCTTCTTGAAGTATGGAAAGATGATTTTTTACACAAAATGGTTATAGGTTGATAAAGATGGACAATAACTGAATGGTGAAGAAGGTCCACTTGCATTGAACAACATTCTTCCCTTGGGAAGAGATATAGCTGAAGTTGTGAAATAGAAGTCCTTTTTATTCCAAAATTGGATATGAAGGAAGCAACATAAATTGTCTCAAAATTGGGTCATTTTTGTTTGAAAGTGGTGGCAAAGACATCATAATCACAAGCTTTTGAAATGTTGCCATCAAGGAGGAACTACAAAATGGAGATCAATCATCCAAAAGATGAATGCCCATCACAATAGGAGGGCCTATGGCAAGTAATCTCATTTCATTCATTGGAAGGGAATCTACAAGATAATGGGGATAACAAAGTAAAAGAGTTAATTAAGTTCTAAAAAAATCCACACGAGAACTCTTAACAAAGAGAAAAACAACATCCTCAAAGAAATGAGGACAATCATGAAGATGAAATTTCTACAAAAAGGTGACCCATGTCACATGGATTGGAATCTCAAAGGGGTGAAGATGTTCCAAAAACACAAGTGGAAATTCTCATCAAACAAAACAATGTCCTCCAATAAACGAGGACAATAATCAAGTTGAGATTCAATAAAAAGATGAACAATGCCCTACAATAAGGTTCTTATAAAATTAGCTCTCTGATGATGGAAGATCTTGCAAAGAAAGTGTCAAAAGATACATCATAAATAGAAAAATCTAATAAACTAGCATGCGAGTCTTCATGCTTTGCATTGTTATCATTTATTGAAGCATCAAGCTTGACATGGTGTAACTAACTAACTGAAAAAGCGTCAACTAGAATATTTTCTCACATTCCTAGAGATAGTGGTGAACAAAATGCCAATGTGGATGAACTGTTGTCTTGAATTTGTGGGATACGATTGGCCTTCACCAGAGGCATCCAGAAATTTCAGATTGAAGGTGAGTCTAATAGTATCATAAATTAAATTATCAGCTGGTCCTACAATCAAAGTTTTTAATGGTTTAGATACAGACACAAAATCAACCAAAGCATGCGAAGTAGAATCAACCAAACTGCTTATTTACCATAAAATTTAAAAGATTGCTCAACTGTACGTGTATGAAGAGAATGTAATAAGGTTGCACATAGAATGGTTAATCTGGCAGTAACCCTTTTCAAAAATAAAGAACTGAAATCTATGTTCATATTGTAGAGAGATAGAGGGAGGGAGAGAGAGGGAAGGAGGGAGATAGGGAGAGGTAGGTAGAGAGAGGTAAGGTGGAAGGAATAGAGGGAGAGGTAGGTAGAGAGTGAAGGGAGATAGAGAGTAGTAGAGAGGGAAGGGGAGAGAGGTAGGGAGGGGGGAAGTTGGGAGGGAGTGAGAGGTAGGTAGAAAGAGAGGTAGGGTGGAAGGGATTGAGGGAAAGGTGGGTAGAGAGGGAGAGGGTGAGTGGAGATAAAAAGGAGAGAGAGAGAGAGCATGTATTTAAAATGATAAAAATTTAAATAAAATGAGAAAACAGTAAGTCGTATGTTTATACTTTATAGTGATTAGCTAAGGAGACAAAAGAATGTATACTTAATAACTTTAATATTCTTTCATTTTTGTAGAAGAAATAAAAGTATTGAAGGTATAATGCAACCTATTTGTTACTTTGTAGAACTAAACAACTAAAGAATACTGCCCAACAATCTAAGTTGTTTTGTTGATGAACATAGGATTATTGTGTTTTTGAGTTAAGAACTCAATGAGAATATGAGCTCAGTGGCATAATTGTTTGAAGAACATTAAAACACATAAAGCAAACTATTGTATTCAACTTTCTTGAGGTGCCTTTGGGGCCACTTGTTGATTTTGTAGAAAATCATCATATTTGGCAGTAAGCAGGGTGATTTTTTTATTTTATATCTTCTAGCCATGAGTTTCATTTGTGTAAGTGGTGGGATGTGTTGGACTTATTACATCATTAGATAGTATAGGTTATGATGAAATAAAATAAATGTTAGTTAATAGTTAGTAATTAAATAGGTTAGTTGGGAGTTATTCCTGTAAGGAAGTTTGGGGTGGTTATGCATAGGAAAGTGAATGGCATTATAAGCCATTGCAAATCAATGTAATATTCATCCCGAATATATGAATATCTTATTTTATGATTTTAATATTGTTGTGCAGCAATGGTGTGATCTGGTTTTATTTGTGTTGGCTCTACCATTTTCAATACGGTATCAGAGAAAACAGATTTTGTGCCTGTGAATTAAGACCATGAGAGGAAACACTTCCTTGTTGTGCAAAGGGGTCATCCCCAATCTGTTTCAAATAGAGAACCCCCAAAGCATTTAGAGGAAGATATTTGAAGTTTTTATCTATTTTGGCATGTAGATTGATGTATATTTTCACTTATTGTGTTTGAAAAATAAAATCATATGAGAAATGAGTGAAACCAGCATATAGGTGAAGGAAATTAGTGCATAGAAAATCTGGAAGAGTCAACTCTGTGGAAGCTGCACAGTTCCTTTCAACAGTTCAAAACATCTATTGTTCGAAAATCTTTGGCCATGAACTTCATGTAAGGGAGTGGTTGATGTGACATTGTTAAACATTGCGCCAAAGATCTAGGGTTGCAAGTGTTTTATGGTAAGGGAAGTATATTTTTGTTGGGGTTATAAGGTTTCTAAAGGGGAAGTATTTGAAAAGATTAATTTGGAGGGATAAGGTTACTGGATTTTTTGAAATAAGGGTCTTTATTGGAGATATAAGATGTAATTGGAGGTTACAATTTCAAATTTTTTTATTGGTTTATTGTATGTTGGTATATTTGTAAAGTCAATCTTTTGGTTGATTGTAGGGATGCATTTTCAGTTGAACCTGACATCCCATTGCATTACAAGCTTCACAAATGCACTTAAAAATCTTGTTCATGTGGATTGGGCTTTTGGAAAGTATAGTGTTAACTTGGACAGATAAAGACTAAGCACAACTATATTGGAGGTTGGAGGTATTTTATCATCTTGAGTTAGCTTCTCACTCATAGATGATACACTGCATGAGAAGTAGCACTAGTTTCATCTTGAGTCCCTTCATGGAGCAAGGGGTGGCACGACAATTTTGTTTTGGTTTGCAAATAGTTGAGTATTTCTAGATCTACAGATTTGGTGACTGGTACTTATGGATAATTGAGTTTGTCTCAATCCATAGTTTTGCAGGTGTGTACTTGTGGATGATTGAGTTAGTCTCAATCTAGAAATAGAGGAGTGTTAGTGTGGATAATTGAGTTAGTCTCAATTCATAGCTGGTCGGTGGTTGTGTTACTATGAATAATTGAGTGAATATCGATTCATAGTTGGTTGGTTTCTTTTCTTGTGAATAATGGGGTTTGTCTCGATTCATAGTAGGAGTGGTGTACTTATGGATAATGGAGTATGTATCGATTCACAGGTATTTGTAGGTTTGACAGTCAGGAGATCCATTGATGGGTTCAATTTGGTGTTTCTTGAGTGAGCGAGGAAAATTGGAGATACTACTTCAAAGTCTTTAGGAGGGCTGCTGTGTTCAGTCCTTGTAGTGTTTTGTCTTTTGTTTGGATTGATGGGGGGGGCGGGGGGAATGTTGGATTTATTACATCATTAGATAGTATAGGTTAGATTAAATAATAAAATAAATTAACATATAGGTGTTAATTTATAAATTAAATAAATGTTTAGTGAATAGTTAGTAATTAAATAGGTTAGTTGGGAGTTATTCTTGTAAGGAAGTTTGGGGTGGTTATACACGGGAAAATGAATGGCATTATAAGCCATTGCAAATCAATGTAATATTCATCCCAAATATATCAATTTCTTATTTTGTGATTTTAATATTGTTGTGCAGCAATGGTGGGATCTGGTTTTATTTGTGTTGGCTCTACCATTTTCAACAGGGTATTCTTTGGTAACTTACTAACTAGTCATATATTGTGCATACTCCCTTCTCTTCTTTTCTTTTCAAATTTGTAGTTGCAAGTGCCAAAATGACCGTGGTAGTTGTGAATGGAGTTGCAAATGGGCAAGTGGGTTACACAAAGGGTGTGTTTAAGGTTTCATAATGGGCATGGGAAGCCTTGTGGATCCCCCATGCCTTTTTTCTATTTTTATTTGTTGAAAAAATTACCTTTTAAAAATAATATTAAAAAAGGGGATCCCTAGCCATCCCCAAAGGCATCCCCAGGATGGTTAGGGAATGTCAGACATCTGTGACTGTCCCGGCACACATCAGGACACCTAGCCTCATTAGCTGTCATTCCCAGGATGTGTTCCTAATATCCCTGAGGACAATTTTCTTGCCTCCTACAAGTTAATTTATTTTCACTTGTCATGTTTCTGGGATGGATCTGATTTTTTGGCCCCATCAGTATCATACAACAGAGGATATTAATCTAGGTCCTACGGCTACCTTTCCCTGAAGCGTATTTTCTTGCCTCCTACAAGTTATTTTATTTTCACTTCCCATGTTTCTGGGATGGATCTAATTTTGGAAATTTTGAATTTGATGTTCACTTTTTGGAGCCTCTGTGTGCTTTACTTTAAAAGTTTTTTTATCCTCTTGTATATTGTCCATCTTGTTGATGTCTAGCATGTAGTCGCTTACCTAATGTACATTTTGTATTGGGTTTACTGGTGGGATTTAAACAGTTTGTCTACGTGTTGTATCACTTTTGAGAAATTTTGCAGAGATACAATTTAAGTAAATTATACAGAGGAATCAAGTAGCTTTTTCAATTGCATAACCCTAAACTAAAAATTTCCAATCTTCTCATGCTTCTAATTTTTTTTAGTTTTAAATGTAAAAATAAGTCAAAAAAGAAAAGATAAATATAAAAATAATCAGAACTACTTTTGAAAAACTTAGGAAACAGTATAGCAAATGAGATGGGTGGTGATAACTTGGGGTTAATCACTGTGTTTTGGTAGTGTAATGCTACTTTGATAGTGCCTTTATATAGAATGTACATAGACAAGCAAGCTAGGGCTCGTAAAATAGATTGATAGCCTCCATGTAAATGTGTCCATGGTGTATTCATTTATTATTTTGCAACTATTTTGTTTGTTTTCAATTGAATTTATCAATAAACTGAATTGAGAATTTTGAAGCAACCCTTTTATTGCTTAATTTTTTTTCATTTGATAGTTTGTTATGGATAATTTTATCTAATGATTCAGGAGATAACATTTTGTTATTTGTTTGATTATTGATATTCAGGGTTGCAATGGAACTGATTTCTGCCCTTTTGAGGTTTTCAAGGTAAGACTTAAGTCCTTTCTTTGAGTTTGTAAGCATGCACATGAATGCGTAGTTGGATTCTCTTTTGGGTTTCATTCTTTTAACGTTTTCAAGGATGAGTCGCACTGAGAGGCATTTTAACAATGCAGGAAAAGGTTGCAGGTTCACATCTCAGGCACACATTTGAATCATTGTGCACCATTAAGGCGACACCTGAAAATTGCTCTTTAACTTGCAAGCTAATGAGGTTCTTTCGTAGGATGGTTTTAGGTGGGGGTGCTGAGGTTCATTCTTGTGAAGATAGAGCTGAGTTGTAATTATTTCATAATATGTTATTAGAAGCAAATTTGAGTTGAAATAGTCTCATTTTATGCATATGAAATTCTAAATATGCTTATGGTTATATCATATATGGAAAATTTTGCAATTTTATTGTCTTACATGGAAAGGACGAGGACAAATTTTGACTGGTGATGCAACTGTTCAATTTATGAGTAGAGCCATGATATTTAGAAGAAACTGTGGACTGTAGTATGTAAGATAAAATGCCATTCAATTTATTTCAGCATTGTATAGAAATTTTTGTCTTGTAGGAAATGGTTTGTAAAGGAAGGGTATAACCAGGTGCATGAAGTATATGTATTGATCTAGTAGTAAGTTAAACAATTCCGTTTTGGTCTATAAATCTTTGATGCTTAGATGCTGAGCAAAACTGTCATGCCTGCAACAATGGTCATCCCAAAAACACACGTAGAAAACTGATATAACTGCTCTTTTATGGCGGGTTCCCCATTACCCTTCCATTTCCTTTAACTGAACAACTTTTGTTATTATTGACTGTAACTGCCATTGGTGGTGGTTGTACATTTTTTAAATTTTGGTTCAGGGTTTTCTTTTTAGATTTGCAGGTTTTGGTCATGGGAAGGGAGTTCTCCGTAGAGTTCTTGGGGTGGTTTGCATGGGACAGGATATATTCACGCTGATGTAGAGGAGATGGTATCGGTTATGTAGGAATGTGTTTTGCTATTATAAAGCTCCAATAAGCTATGTGTTGTACCCAAACCAATTTTTTTACTTCATTTAGGCATTTTGATTAAAATGGTCTAAATCTTGTAAAAGTGTCATCAACACAGTTTTGGGGCAATTCAAGTATGGGTTTTTTGTGGGTTTAATGTTAGTAAGATGGCAAAATTTTAAAAAATTGAAAATTAGGGTTTTTGGACCCCTATTTTTAGGAAAAAAACCCTAAAAATTGAATCTTGTCAGAATTGCTTGAAGATTATTTTGATTGGCTTATTTCACATCACGATCACAGTGGTGAAGTCAGTTTCAATTAAAAGTCAGTTTAAGTTTGGTGGGCATTTTTCACTTTTTTCAGGAGAAAAATTAGGACCTTCGAGGTTGTCAATGGTAGTTGGCCAGTACCAGGTGTCAAAATCTAAGTTTGAAATTCATTGTAGAAGATTCTGTGGTGAAAGATGCTAAAAAAGATGCTTCACGACGGAGAGGATTTTCAAATGGTGAAAATTGTAAAAAATATTCTAAGTCTGGAAACACTTCACTTTGCAACATGGGAGATACTTGTGCATTCAACGTGCAAGTCAACTTTGCAGTGCCCGTACACGTAAAAATGGTGAAATACAATCATACACCCGCGTTGGCGGCAATAATGCTTGAACGCAGTCAACTCAGCAGATGACACGGTGATCGCGAGAGGCGAAAATGGTGAAAATCATCTAGAAACTACCAAGTTTGGTGACATTTGCACCCCTGTAGGTCAAGGGTGCCCTTCAATTTGAAGGCCCAAATGCGGTTATTAGTGGTTGCAAATATATTCATTCTCTTTGGAATTCTGTCAGCTTTCCAACAAGAAATCAAGTGAATCCATGCGATTTGCGAAACTCAAGCAATTGAAGGTGGAAGACAAAGTTACGAAGGATTCACATGTTCGAGATGATAGTCAAATTTTAGAATCTGCGCCCCTGTAGCTTAGGGGCACCCTTGAATTAGGCCTGTCAGATGATAGAATTTGTAGGAACCGTTTCTGGGGGATATCTTCAGATTCAGCCCAGCTCTGCGATGAATCCATTCGTAGGTTTGTGAGACATGCTGAGCAACTGTGGCAGATGATCCTGGGAGCACGTAAAACAAAGGGAAAATAAAAGTCAAAATACCAAAATGTACCTCTACAAGCCAAGGGTGCCTAGCCTTTTGGCCAGCTAGTTGAGGTTTTCAACAACTGTCGTCTTCATGAGATTTGTGTAGAATCCTCCTAGCTATGTAGTGAATCCAATCATCAGCCCTCGAGATCCATCAAATGCTCGTAGATGAAGAATCAGTGGAAAATACTGAAGGATAAAGACAAGTAGAAAAATGGTTCTATCTCTTCCAAGTTGTTCTATCTCCACGATGAAATCGTCAGCACGTGCATCAGAGCAATCCAACTCCCGGTGGCAAGGGTCAAAGTGGAGCATTTTGTTGAAAGTTATAAATTGCAAAATCATTCTGGGTTCATTCAGTGTAGCAATAGTGGTAAAACCCATGTTCCAAATTTTTTCGAGAAAATTGCCTCGCTACATGCATTTTTGAAGCACTGTGCTTTTTTCCGAAGATTTTTTTGCATGGTAGCCTAAAACTCAACTCAAATTTTTGAAAAATGAAGAAACCGGGCCCTTTCAGCTCATTGGCGCCTACAATACCCATGTGCTTATTTTTCTCATGAAGTTTTTTCCCGAGAACCCCCCTATGGCCACTGGAGCTCTCAATTGAAAAGCCTTTGCATGCCTTACTAAAACTCATTTTTTTTGGGTTGGCTTAGAAATTCATTCTTTACAAAACCCATATGTCAAAATTTTTTGGAAAAAAGTCCTTGAAGCCTCTACTACCCTTGTGGCTTTTTTCTGAAAAGTCTTTACATGCCAAGTGAAAAAACACTTTCGAATTTCCGACCATCTGGGTTGGCTTAGAATAATTTTCTGTACAAAACCCATGTCTTGGAAATTTTTGTGAAAATTGCTTCTCGATAGGCTATTTTTAGCCTTATCGAGAGTTGTTTTAGCTTTTTGGAAAAAGTTGTCAGAACATAGCCATGTTTACAGGCAACAGGCGAGTTTTTTAGAATGCAGTTCACTCAGATTGAATTCAAGACCAAATCAATCTTGATTCACAATTTCATAGAAATTATTGATATTGATTTGCATCAAGTGCATCTAGAGGGTTGACAAATTGACAAGCGTAGACACTCAAAGTCCACTTGGTGTCATAACCCGTAAAGCTGATTGCCTTTGAAGGCCAGTTTAGGTGGTTGATACCGTTGGAATTATGCATCTGTGGCGAGTTTGTGCGCATTTCTCACAACCAAAGTGTTTTCGGTCAAACTTCGCGGTTTTGTCATGCAACACTCTTCCATTGAGAAGAATCAAGAAAAGCGTTAGAAGCGTAAAGCTGCGGAAGAAATAGAGGTTATCACTCCTGTTGCGGAGCCGCCAGAGTTACCAATCGCTGAACTGCCAGTTGAAGTGTGCAAATATTTCCAAGATTGCTCAAGTTGTTGACAAGCAATGAATTGATAGTTAAGACATGAGAGGAGTTAATTGCTCAAGATCACAACTAGTGGACAGGATGTCCCACCTCTTCAAGATAGACATTTGACACAACAGTTAACTTTTTGCCTCTTTCCAAGTTAACTCGTCCTACCTTTGTGCATGTCTATTTTGGAGTCACCTATGTGGAGCTTTCAATTAGGATTTAGTTAACTGGTGTTAGTTATCAGGTGACTCTCATATCAATAAGAACTTGCATGTTGCAAGGTCCAATTATTTTAGTTTAGAATTAGTTAACTGTTAGGTTGTATACAGTTAGACTTAGAGAATAAACTCTTGCATGCTTGCAAGACTAACTGTAAACTCAAGGAGATTTTAGGGTTCCCTACTCCTTGAAGTTCTATAAATAAGAGTACCCTTGCTCATTTGTACTTTAACTTTTGCTCATGATAGCTAACATGCTGCGCCACCTTGCCTGTAGTATCGCTATTCAATATTTGTTCACATTGTAATTAGAAATTTTGTTGCAATTATAAATTGCTAAGCCGCTTTGCCGTGCAATATTGTTATTATGTACTTGTTCACTTTTGGTTTTGATAAGATAAGCAGCATTTACAGGGTGTTGTACCCTTTACACAGAAAGCCCAAAGGGGGCAAAGGAAAACATAGTTCAAACAAAACTTGAACTAGAAGAACAAATAGAAACAATTGATCGACAATTGTAGAACAACTAAAATATTAGACAACCCTCGAACCAGAGGGGTCCAAACTGACTCCTTGAACCCGAGGTCGAGAAGAGACAACAGATTTGGGAGACCCTTCTTCTTCCTCAACACCATCAACCAGGAAGGCTTAGAATCGAGAACTAACGAGCCAGGCGAGGAGCAGATCCACAACAGCGACCTCGGGAGAGGAGTTACCATGTAGCAAGGGAGCCGACAACAAAGTAGTAGAGATAGGAGTGAACAAAGGTCTAGTAGAGTTGATCAACGTAGGACGTGCAGGTATTGATAGGACAACGTCAATAGAAGGTTCTGACGGAACAAAGACAATAGAAGGCTACACGGAAAGGATAGCCGAAAGAGGGTCCTGGGTAGTCACGGGAGGGTCAACCTCCAAAAAGGAACTAACTGAAGGAACTCTCGAAGGAGGAGAACCCACAGTGAGATGGTCCGAGAGAGCATCCTTCCACTGAGTCGCAACGCCCCTGCAACGAGCAAGAGGGCAAGCAGAGGCCAAGTGACCCACCGAAAAACAACTCCTACACCGAAAGGGGAGACCAGCTGCTTCCAAGGTCTATCCTCCACCAGCAAGACCACATCACCATGGAGAGGTTTGGAGATGTCCAAATCGTCTAACCGAGCTACCGTAGTATGCCCTAGCTCCCTAGTTGTAGAGTCCACCATTAAGAAGCATCCAATGGTGTTGTCAATAGCTTCATAACAAGATTCCTCCCAAAATTGGAGAGAGAGATTTGGCAGACGGACCCAAACAGGTCTGGTGTTTAACGGCTCCGTAAGGGGATTGAACGAACGAGACCAAGGCCTGATGGACAGAGAATGAATGCCCCACATCCACCCCCTATCCAACACACAATTTCTCTCAATAGAGGAAGCAAAGGTAGCGATAAAAAAACTCCTAGCGCTAGGGTAGAGCTTGATCTCCCCAGAGACCAACGACTTCCAGGAGTTTGACACCCAAGTATGGAGATCAGAGAGGGAAGGCCATAGGCCATTCAACCTGCAGACCACACCCTGTGCCAAATAATAAACCTCGTTCTCTACTACCTCAGAACCACAGACCACCACAGGAGAATCCTGGGCACAGGGCGATGATCGATGAGCCTGAGCAAGGGGTCAAGCACCCACCTTAGTAGCCTCCGAAAAGGATTTCACGCGGTCAGAAGAACCCCCAACAGGAGGTGGGATAACCGACCCAGGAACAGAGTCCGCCACAGCAGTAGCAGACGGAGCCACCAGAGGAGGGATAACCCGCACAACACCAGGAGCAACAACCAGTGAAGGGACCTCTTGCACATCACAAGCAACATCAAAACGTGTACCATTAGTAGCACCAGTAGTAGCACCAGTAGCAAGAAACGAATGTGGCACCTCAGGGAGAGAGGGGACACACACATCAAACGCCAACATCGAATCAACAAATGGCGGTAAGCTGTCCACACCTAGAGCACCGCCATTTTCCTCGATCCATGGGAACTTGCCCGCCCACAGGAATGTACATGCCCACATAACCGTTTGCAAGAGACCGTTGAGCGACGTAGGGCAAACTCCCGCTCAAAGACATTTCAAATTTTTACTTGTTCACTTTTGTTAATATAAAGTTGGTTGATTGTCTATTTGTGTGATAGGTCCTTCATACAATTTGTTGTCCTGGGTTATATTTATTTCTAGTAAGCTTGTTTCATATCTACACCTCGGATAGGAGTCCCTCCTCCTTGGGAATTTAGAGATGGAGATTGTCGTTTAATTGTTGTTTCCAGTAAGTTACTTTCAACCTACACTTTGGATAGGTGTCCTGCCTCCTTAGGAATCTTGAGAGGTGATTTACTGTTTGATGTTGTTTCCAATAATCTTTCTTTCAACTATGCCTCGTATAGGTGTTCTGCCTCCTTGGAAATCTTGATTTAAAGATTATCGTATACCATTTCCTTGCTCCTAAGTCCTCATGCTCTGGTTCTCTTGAGGAAATATGATAGATTAAAGCATTAAGTTAATTGTAGTTAAGATCTGCAAAATCAAAGAAAAACCTTAGCTACAATGTATTGGTTTTCTCAACCTTGTGCCTCTTCTAGTTGAGTCAAAAAGATAGGATTTAGATCATTTACTTTTTCACGCATATCAACAAAAGAGCGAGCTTCCCCTCCTAATTTGAAGAGCAGTCATTACGAAGTGTGCATAGTTGTCCATTGCCAATACACACTCTAGAGGTGCAAATTGTAACACCAATAGTTTTAAGGCACCCACCGTGGGGCACAAGGCAAGAAAACTTCAAGAAAAGCTAAACGCTTTTATTTCACGGGAATGACACTCCGGCATCCTATGGCATGATCCATACATAAGCAATGGATGATAACAATGATAATGCTGGCAATGCTGATAGAAATCAGCGACATCCACCCCCATTACCTTGGGGTAATAACATTGGACCTTTGGCTTTTCAGTTAAATCATGAGTTACGTAAAAGGTCAAGGAAGTGCTTTCCCCGGTTTCACGGCGATGGAACTCAACACCCAATGGAAGATTTTTCTGCGTTTACAATGGCTTGCATCGTCTTGCACATAGCACATGAAGACATCGAGGTGTGTCTCTTTGTCGAGACTCTTGTGGGAAATGTTGCCAACTAGTTCAATCACCTGGCGCTAGGCAGTATCACAAGTTGGGCAACTAATGAGCGATAAATTTTTGGCGAGATTCAAGCCCACTGAAGATAGTCACCTGTTGTTCGCCCAACTTACAAATTCAAAGATGGCACACAATGAACACATGAGGGATTTTGTAGCAAGATTTAATCATCTTGTTACAAGACTTTCTTCTACACTCGATCCATCACTGATGATTTTGATAAGTTGTTTCATAAATGCTCTTCCATCAAAGATAGCCTTCTTCCTCAAGATGATAATGGAGACAGAGTTGAAGAGTGCGCAAGAACACACCATCAAGTTGGAGGACAATATGATCACTTTCAGCTTGATGAAAACAAATTCTATCAGATCTCTAGTTCAACAACCGTACTAGCCAAAGAGAGACAATCTTTAGCCACAGTTGCCAACATCTCCATCAAGACCAATGATTGAAGCTGCACACAGTGTAATATTTTGTTGTTTCCATGACACCGATGCACATACCAAATCCACATGTTCAGAGAATTTGAGGATGAACCAAATCATGGGATACGCTGAAGTTGCTCCCAATTCTAGTTTTGTACCAACATCAAGTTCGAACGTTGTTTCACCACAAATGAACAACTTTGACGGTGACTCCGCTGCGGGATACTTTGATAAAGAACTTGTAAATCAAGAACAAGAGGTACAAATCTCTTAGCTGGAATATCTTCAGGGTCATCCAGAACAACTAGATCAGATTCTCAAAGTTGTAAAGAAGCAGGTTGCGCTCAATTCATCATCTGTTCTAGTAGAAGCAAAGCCTAAAATGGGTCCTGGTAATGTGTGACTCTACCAGAGATAGAAATTGGTCTGCAAGACCAGAACATTGCTTGTTTTGAAAAGAGATTGATAGAGGATACAAGGTCATGGACAATACAGTTTGATGGAGGCTGTTTAAATACAAGTTTAGAAGCAGGGGAATTGATGATCTCCCCTAAAGGACAGTTGCACCCATCTGTGCAATTGGAATTCACTAAAGCTGAAAAAGAGGTGCTTTTGTTAGGCCTCAAAGATGCCGAAGACATGAGAATTAAACTCCTGTGTGTTAAAGGTGATGTAGAGCTGATCAACAAGCCAATCAAAGGATATTTTTAGGTTAGAAAAGATCACCTACAACATTACATAAATCGAGTTTGGAACTCGATCAACTGGTTTGAAGAATTCATCATCTCGAGGATGGACAACAACGAAACTAATGCCTCAGGGGTATCGACTTTCCCATTTACATCATATTCTGACTTTTTTCAGAATACCTTTGCATGGATATATGAATATTTGAGAACCTTCATTCTTGAGGGATTGCCTCCTGCAACGCCCATCAAAAGAGAAGTAAAGCCTTTCAGGCAGAAACGACATCGATGGGAGGCTCTTCCCACTACCATGCAGTGAACAATACCCAAAGCACTTTATTTCTTCGAGGGTGGAGTGAATTTTCTTTAAGTAATTTTCTTTTCGTTATGTTGTAATGTGTTTCCCTGTTCCGTGAAGTTTTGTCATGTTTTAGGTGATTTAGGTAGTCTTGTTTAGGTATTTTTTAGGAAAACTCCAAAGTATTAGGTAATTAGGGAAAAGTCTTGACTCCATGCCCAACTAATAAATCATTGGTCTACAAAAACTCAAAAGATTCCCAATTCTCCTATGTCGTAAGTATCTAACATGGTCACCAGATGGAGCCTAATGTTGTACCTAAACCAATTTTTTTGCTTCATTAAGGCATTTTGATTTAAATGGTCTAAATCTTGTAAAGGTGTCATCAAAACTCAGATTTTGGGCAATCCAAGTATGGGCTTTTTGTGGGTTTAATTTTTGTAAGATACTGGCAAAATTTAGAAGAATTGAAAATTAAGGTTTTTGGGCCCCTATTTTTAGGCAAAAGACCCTAACAATTGAATCTTGTTAGAATTGATTGAAAATTATTTTGATTGGCTTATTTCACATCACGATCACAGTGGTGAAGTCAGTTTCAGTTAAAAGTCAGTTTAAGTTTGGTGGGTAGTTTTCACTCTTTTAGGAGAAAAATTAGGACCTTTGAGGTCATCAATGGCAGTTGGCCAATACCAAGTGTCAAAATCTAAAAAATATTCTGTCTGGAAACACTTCACTTTGCAACGTGAGAGATACTTGTGCAATCAACATGCAAGTCAACTTTGCAATGTTTGTACACATAAAAATGGTGAAATACGATCATGTACCCATATTGGCGGCAATAATGCTTCAACACAGTCAACTCAACAAATGACATGGTGATTGCGAGAGGCGAAAATGGTGAAAATCATCTAAAAACTACCAAGTCTGGTGACATTTGCGCCCTTGCAGGCCAGGGGCGCCTTTCAATTTGAAGGCCCAATTGCAGTTATCAGTGGTTGCAAATACATTCATTCTCTCTAGAATTTTGTTAGCTTTCTAGCAAGCCATCAAGCGAATCCATTCAATTTGCAGAACTCCGACAATTGAAGGCGAAAGCAAAAGTTATGGAGGATTTACATGTCAGAGATGACAATCAAATTTCAGCATCTGCACCCCTGTAGCTCAGGGGTGCCCTTAAATCAGGCATGTCAGATGATAGAATTTGCAGAAACCATTTCTAGGGGATCTCTTCAGATTTAGCCCAGCTCTGCTATGAATCCGTTTGTAGGTCCGTGAGACATGCTGAGCAACCGTGGCATATGATCTTGCGAGCACGTAAAACGAAGGGAAAATAAAAGTCAAACTATCAAAATGTACCTCTGCAAGCCAGGTTCGCCTAGCCTTTTGGCTAGCTAGTTGAGGTTTTTGGCAGTTGTTGTCTTCACAAGATCTGTGCAAAATCCTCCTAGCTACGCAGTGAATCCAATTGTCAGCCCTTAGGATCCATCAAACGACCGTAGATGAAGAATTAGTGGAAAATACTGAAGGATAAAGACAAGCAGAAAAATGGCCAAGTATGGAAAAATGCACCCTTTTGGGAAAAGGCGCCCTTCCACTGGAGGTCTTAGAAGCATTTTTTTGGCTTCGTCACTCCCATGAACATCTCTTCCAAGTTGTTCTATCTCCGCGATGAAATCGTCAGCACGTGCATCAGAGCAATCCATCTCCCGATAGCAAGGGTCAAAGTGGAGCATTCTGTTGAAAGTTACAAATTGCAAAATCATTCTTAGAAGCTGAAATAGCCCCTGCAAGCTAGGCACGCCCTTGCATTTGAGGGTCTTAATCCAACTTTTAGGTGTTGCACATACAGTCAATCTTTGCAAAATTCTTCCAGCTACGCGATGGATCAAGCATTTAGTCGATGGGAGTCATCAATCACCGGCAACAATAGATTGAAGCGTGGAGAGTCAAAATTAGGAAAATGACCAAGTCTGGTGTCATATGCACCTTTTTGGAAAAAGGCGCCCTTGAATTTAAAGCACCAAATGGAGTTTTTAGCTCTCACATCTCCTAGCAACATCTCGTTAGACTTGATCTAGCTCCACGATGAATCTATCAACATATCTTCAGGATCAATCGGGCATCCAAAATTCAGGGTCAAACATAGGCAGTTCATCACAACAAAGGCTGAAAATCTTTGAAAATTCTCTTAAGCTTGGGCACCAAAAGTCCAAGTTTGACCATTTTAACTCTTAGTTGTGATTTTTGCATGCAACCTCTTGCATTTGGCTTCCAAAATTAATGGAGAACAGTTTGCGATGCATGCACGAGGATTAGCTCAATAAGGGTTGGCACACCTATTTAACTGGTAGTATCACCTCCAAAATGCTTATTCATTCAAGCATAGGCGTCACAACTTCATTATTTCTCGCAAGTGGAAGCAAAAATCAGCTGTTTTCTCTCCAACGCCTTTTGAAGGATCAAACAAAGGCCATTTTCAGTGTTCTTCAAGGTTCTTCGTTCAGGTTGCATAGAGGAATGATTATTCATGCTTCATCTTTTCAGCAGATTCTTGGCAGATTTCATCAGATTGAACAAGGCGATTTTCTTGAAGATTGACAGAGGCATAATATAATTTCTATTTTCTCTCTCTAAAATTCTTCTATCCTTGTCTTAGGTTTTCTCTCACATGCCAAAGTAAATGGCATAATTTTCAGAATCTGGTCATCTAGGTTCATTTAGCGTAGCATCAGCGGTAAAACCCGTGTTCTAATTTTTTTTGAGAAAATTGCCCCATTGCTTCCATTTTTGAAGCATTGTGCTTTTTTTCGAAGATTCTTTTGCATGGTGGCCTAAAACTCATTTTTTTGAAAAACGAAGAAACTGGGTCCTTTCAGCTCATTGGCGCCTAAAATATCCATGTGCTAGTTTTTGTCGTGAAGAATTTTCCCAAGAATCCCCCTACGACCATTGAAGCTCTCAACCGAAAAGCCTTTGCATGCCTTAGTAAAACTCAATTTTTTCGAGTTTCTAACAATTTGGGTTGGCTTAGAAATTCATTCTCTACAAAACCCATAAGTCAGAATTTTTCGGAAGAAAAAGTCCCTAAAGCCTGTGCTGCGCCTATTACTTTTTTTCTTCTGAAAAGTCCTTGCATGCCAAGTGAAAAAAATCACTTTTTCAAATTTTTGATGATCTAGGTTGGCTTAGAAACATTTTCTCTACAAAGCCCATGTCTTGAAATGTTTTCGCAAAAATTGCCCTTCGATAGGCTATTTTTAGCCTCATCGGGAGCTATTTTAGCTTTCCAAAAAAAGTTGTCAGAACATAGCCGTGTTCACAGTCAACAGATGAGTTTTTTCATAATACAGTTCACTTAGACTAAATTAAAGATCAAATCGGTCTTGATTTACGATTTCATAAAAACTGTTGATATCGATTTGCATCAAGTACATCCAAAGGGTTGATAAATTGACAAGCGTTGACACTCAAAGTCCACATGGTTTCATACCTTGTATAATTGATTGCCTTCCAAGGCTAGTTTAGGGGGTTGATACCGTTGGAATTCTACGTGTGGCGAGTTCGTGTGCATTTCTCACAACCAGAGTGTTCGAGGTCAAACTTCGCGGTTTCGTCATGCAACACTCTTCCATTGAGAAGAATCAAGAAAAGCGTCAGAAGCATAAAGCTGCAGAAGAAATAGAGGCCATCACTCCAGTTGCAGAGCCACCAGAGTTACTAATCGATGAATTGCCAATTGAAGTGTGCAGATATTTCCAAGTGCTGACAAGCAGTGAATTGCCAGTTAAGACATGAGAGGAGTTAATTGCTCAAGATCACAACTAGTGGATAGGACATCCCACTTCTGCAAGATAGACATTTGACACAACAGTTAACTTTATGCCTCTTTCCAAGTTAACTCGTTGTCCTACCCTTGTGCACGTCTATTTTGGAGTCACCTATGTGGAGCTTTTAGTTAGGATTTAGTTAACTGGTGTTAGTTATCAGTTGACTCTCATATCAATAAGGACTCACAGGTTGCAAGGTCCAATTAGTTTAGTTTAGAATCAGTTAACTGTTAGGTTGTATACAGTTAGACTTAGAGAATAAACTCTTGCATGCTTGCAAGACTGACTGTAAACTCAAGGAGATTTTAGGGTTCCCTACTCCTTGAAGTTCTATATATAATAGCACCCTTTCTCATTTGTACATTAACTTTTGCTCGTGATAGCGAACATGTTAAGCCTCCTTGCTTGTAGTATCGCTATTCAATATCTGTTCACATTATAATTAGAAGTTTTGTTGCAATAATAAATTGTTGAGCTGCCTTGCCGTGCAATATTGTTATTTTGTACTTGTTCACTTTTGTTAATATAAAGTTGGTTGATCGTTTATTTGTGTGATAGGTCCTTCATACAATTTGTTGTCCTGGGTTATATTTGTTTCTAATAAGCTTGTTTCATATCTACACCTTGGATAAGAGTCCCTCCTCCTTGGGAATTTAGAAATAAAGTTTATCGTGTGATGTTATTAATAATCTTTGTTTCATATCTACACCTCGGATAAGAGTCCCCCCCCCTCCTTGGGAATTTAGAGATAGAGATTATCGTCTAATTGTTGTTTCTAGTAAGTTACTTTCAGCCTACACTTCGGATAGGTGTCTCGCTTCCTTAGGAATCTTGAGAGTTGATTTACCGTTTGATGTTGTTTCCAATAATCTTTCTTTCAACCTATGCCTCAGATAGGTGTCTCGCCTCCTTGGAAATCCTGGCTTAAAGATTATCGTATACCAATTCCCTACTCCTAAGTCCTCATGCTTTGTTTCTCTTGAGGAAATAGGATAGATTAAAGCATTAAGTTAGTTGTAGTTAAGATCTGCAAAACCAGAGAAAAACCTTAGGTGCAATGTATTGGTTTTCTTAACGTTGTGCCTCTTCCGGCTGAGTCAAAAAGATAGGATTTAGATCATTTACTTTTTCACATATCAACAAAAGAGGGAGTTTCCCCTCCTAATTTGAAGAGAAATCATTACGCACTGTGCATAGCTGTTAGTTGCCAATACACACTCCAGAGGTGCGAATTGTAACACCAACATTGTGTTCACATTTATGTATCAATCTGATCAAGAAATAAAAGATTGCAACATCTATCTAATCAGTTTTGGTATTTGCTAATGTTTGAGTTGTGTTGTGGGTGATTGTTTTTGGTAGTTCAAAAGTTTTGAATAGTGTGGTTTCATTTGTTGTGACTGTTTTGATCATGAATGAAAAGGAACGTTGCCGCATCTCGTTTTGGTACACTTCCCTGAGCAAGATTCTTCTTCACTAATTTCTATATTTTGGGTATCGTATCGAGTATGAATCGCAGGAACAAGGCAATCTGTTGGAGTACATTTGCAAGGTTAGAGTATTGTTTAAGAGACTAACTTGCAAGAGCTGAGGCTTTTTCTGCATCAGTTTGTGAGCATGTGACTTGCAACCACAAAGGTGGTGTATATCAAAACTGAAGATTACATAATTTATTTTTTGAATGGTCTAGATATCTCCAATTACATAAGCACATGTGTGAGCCTTTTCATAGGCTTCTCATGAAACTTCCAGCACCTGCATTCCGGCACAAATGTTGTGCACCAATTGCCTCGTAGGAACAGGGATTCTGTTGGAGTACATTTGCAGGGGCAGAGAATTGTTTTAGATACTAACTTGCAAGAGCGTAGGTTTATTTGCATTAGATTGAGAACAAGTGATTTGCAGCCACAGGGGTGGTCTGCAACAAAAATTGAAGATAGATAATATATTTTTTGAATTGTCTAGATAGTTGCAATAACATAAGCACATGTGTGAGCGTATTCATAGGCTTCTCGCGAAACTTTGAGCACCTTCGTTGCAACATAAATGTAATGCATCAATTGCCTCATACGTGTAGGGCATCTCTTCGTTGGTGCTCTATTGTGTCGCAACCCAACCAGGCTAGCGTTTAAATAGCACACATCCCGTAGCGCCTCACCTAGGTAGGGGATTCCCAAAACATAGTGAGTCTACACACCTTTGACAAAATAACCTTGTAAGGGGATTCCGAGGGTGGTTTCTAAGACAAGTAAAGCCATATCGGAGGATTTGAAGATCCACCCTGGCGGTTATGTCCATGATATTGCTAAGGCACTTAGCGGTTTAAGTGTTGCGATTTGTGGTGGTTGTGGGAAGTACTTGGTAGAATTCCGCCGAATCACGCCAACAAACTTGCAATATCCATAGGACTCGCTTGTCGAAATGGAGGGGAGCTAGCAGTGACATCTCCTGCATATTTGCATATCGCGAATTACCACGGAGCACTGTACTAATTCGACAAGAATGTGGGGAAGTGATGTAGTGTCCTTCCCCTCACATGTGCCTCACGACTTCTATCAATCTTCCGATCACCAGAATTTAAATTGACATTGTCCCAAGGAAAAACTTCGGCCTGGGCTGGCTTAACTAGCACACTCTAAGTGTTGACCACGCTTAGGTGGCTGTTGTGGGCCCAACTAACCCGTCTCGCCTGCTGTTTGCTGTTTTCATTACCAGGCCGTTTCCGTTAACATTCAAATTATTCCCGCGTAGTCCATTTCATCACATTCAAAAATAGGCTTTCAGTCCCATCGGTTTTCATTTGTCAGTTCCCTCGCGACTGTGCGAAAATGGGAGCATTGGAACAGAGTATGGACATTTGGAAATGCTTTTGTAGACATGTACGCAAAATGTGGAAGCATAGACAGGCACGTTATTCGTTGGCAAGATGCCTTGAAGAAATGTGGTCTCATGGAATGCCATGACTGCAGGATATGCACAAAATGCATTTGTTGAAAAGGATTTTAAAACTTTCAATCAAATGTAATTGGCATGTGTCATGCCAGGCCTCGCAATCTTGGCAAGCACCCTCCCTGCGTGTGCTAAAATGGGAGCTTTGGAACGGGGTATGGACATCCATTACAGGATAAAAGAAAGAGGAGATGTTGTTGCTGCAATTGCCTTGGTAGACACGTATGCAAAATGTGGAAGCACAGACAAGGCATGTGAATTGTTTGACCGAATGCCTCAAAAAATGTGGTCTCATTACATGCCATGATAGCAGGGTGTACGCAACAGGGATTTGTTGAAAATGCTTCAGAATCTTTCGAGCAAATGCAATCTCCCTGTCTGTGCTAAAATGGGAGCTTTCGAACAGGGTATGGACATCCATTAAAGCATAAAGGATAGAGCAATTTTGTCAGATGCTGATGTGGTGGATGTGTGGATTTGTTTTCTTGCTGTCTGCAGATTACATATGAAAGCAGGCTCAGAAGTATTTACAGCAATGCTACTTTTTATTTGAATCTTTAAAAAGATGTGAGCAAATGGTAAGGAGATTGATGAAACAAAAGGAATTAAAAGCTCTCCGGGTGTGGTTGGATTGAAGGCCATAAAATGGTATGTGCTTTTTGTGTAGGAGACATATGACATTCACAAATACAGTAAATTTATGCAAAGTTGGAAAAATTGGTTTGGGAGATGAAGACAATAGGGTATTTCAAATGTAGGACACTTAGTGGTGTGGAAAAGGAGGGAAAAAATTATTTCTTTACCATCATAGTGAAAAGTTGTCAATTTTTTTGATTTTCTAGGCATGTTTGCTCAAACAACTATTAGACTTGTTAAGGACTTTCAAGTATGTGTTAATTGTCACATTGTAATGAAATAAATCTTCAAGATTGTTACAATTCCTACTTCTAATGATCAGTTTAGCCGATTTCATGAAGAGGAAATGAAGTCATTGCAAGTAGTAAAAAGCAAGTAGTGGTACTATTAGGTGTCTTGTACTACCACTTGATAAATTAAGGTATTAAAAAGAAAGGAGTTGATGATGGATAAAGTAAATCAATTAAATATTTATGGAAAATTTTGCTAATAAGAGAGTAAATTAATTTATTGGTTGGATCAAGATAGGTTTTGAAGAGAATTTAATGATTGCGATAGAAAAGAAGGAAGAAGAAAGAACATTGAAACAATCGTAGGACTAATAGTAAAGATAATGGAAAAGGTTAGAAAAGTGTGAGAAGCATCAAGAGAGTGTATCAAGAGGGATGCATTTGATAAAAACCCTAGTATTGAGATAGGTAGATCCTCAATGGACATGGCATTGATGAATATTGAAGAAATAGATTGGTTTATAACCTAAATTAGATCTATAGATAAAAATATAACAAAAATGATAAGGCAATTGAAAGAATATAAGGCAACAATGAACTTAGAGAAGTTTGACCTTATTTGTAAGGATACTATAGATGTGGTTCCTATGGGGAAGAAGATAAAATAAATAAGGGATGAATTAAAGCAATTGTTAATTAGTGTTGTAAATTAGTGAAGAAGATGACAAAATATTTAGCAAGAGTAAAAGAAGTAACCAAAAATTTAGAGCTTTCCAAGGAAACTTTGTAGATGATACATGAGAGTGATTCCTAGGTTGAGGAAGAAAACAAAATCAAAGATAAATCAATTACTAATGATGTGTTATCAACCGTCACATTCCCCAAGCTAAAGAGACACTATGAGGAGATGAACCTTATGGACTAAGAGTCACCTCCCATGTTGTCAAAATCAAGAAGAATTTCTAAAGAGTCCATTAAGTAACGAACCCTTAATTGGGTTAGAAAAACATTATCCAAATGCAATTGTGTATGAGAGTTGTCACAAATATTAGGAATTGAGTTTTTAGATGTTCAATTCCCTAGAGAAAATGGTAGAGAAAGGACTTTGGTCAAGTAGAAAAAAGATTGAAACTAGGCAAAGAAGCCATGACAAAAAGAGAGAAAGAGATCCAATAGCAGAGAATAAATTAGGAGAAAGGATATGGATTCCCATAAAATTAAGCTCCCTATTTTTGGAAAATACACCAAGGAAGTTAGTGAACATCTATTTACAAGTCTTGGACTTTCATTGGAGTGGGGTTGGAATTGATGATGACTAAACCCAATTATATAAGTTTGTGGGGACCCTCAATGATGAGGCACTAAGATGGTGCATTAAAGAATGACCTAAGCATGATAAAACATGGAAATAACTGGGTGACTTATTTTTGAAAAATTTCCACTTACCTAATGTATGAACAATTCAAAACAAATAAAATATGGAAGATGACAAAAACCGAGGAACTAGTAAAATATTGTGAACAATGATTTAAAAGTATGGTTAGAAAGCTAGGAGAAACCAAGTGACATAAAAGAAATGAATTGTGTTTTATTTTAGGTTTAAGCTCTCACATTATAGCATAAGTAGATGAGAACATTTCCTCTCCGTATAAGGATGTAGTAGAATTGATCAGCATAATAGAATCATATTCAAATATATGGGACACTGATTTAGTGGAACGGATGAAATTGATAATTTCAAATTAGAATTAGAAAAGGTAATATTGAAGTAAGAAATTATGATGAAAGGTGAGAAAGTTGAGACTTATCCCCCACCTAAAAGAAGTAAATTTTGGTTTATAAATGTTTGATAATCAAAGGCATGAAGAGGGATACCACACTAGAAATTGAGAAATCCCCTAGAAAGATAGTAAAATTAAATTGTGAAGTATAAAGTGGGACAAACATGACACAAATAGGTGTCCAATGTTACTTCACGAAGAAGATGAATATGAACCAAAGGTTTATGGATTTACTAGGGAAGCATTTTTTTGATATGGGTATGGAGAGAACATAAAGTTTAGCAATAATAACATTCAATTTTTATTTGGTGCATGGCTAGTGGGAACTTCAATTGAGAAAAAATATAAGACCACCTAACAATATACACTATATGGTACACCAATTTCAAGATATAAAACACTCCATGAGTTATCATAATAACTATTGAGAATGAGCTGGTAGGGGAGGCTACCACAATAATAAATAGAGGTACTAGAGAAAGAGGAAGGACCAAAATGAAAGCATGTTATAACTATGGTAAACTAGGACATTATTTTGATTAGTGTAGAAGAAAAAAGAGGAAAATCCACATGTGATTTTTGTGGTGATAAATCACATGATATTTATAGTTCTCCCAAATTTAATAGTTCTATAAGAATATGTGTTATCATCATGATTAAAAGGTGAATAATTGTCTAGTCCAAATTTAATCTATGATGCTAAAGTAGTAAATATAGAAAAAAAAAGTAGAATAGGAGAATTCTCATTGACAAAATAATAATTGAAAATTTAATAAAAAAGGGGAAAAGGGGGAAAAATCAAGAAAAAGGCCATGTAGAAACTTAAGAAAGGAGAAAAAGAACTTCAGTAATTACTAGTGTTGGATTAATAGAAGGATATCCAAGGGTAATATTATGAGAGTGAAGACGAAAAATAATATTTAGGTAAAGGGGAACATGATTTGGTGATAAGGAAGTCCAAAGAGCTAATTAAGAAAAATAAAAAGGAGAGGATGATAGTAAGGTGGGTTTCATCACAAAATAAGTCTATAAACTAAAAAGAATTGTAAATTTTGGTAGAATAAGAAGAGGTTAGGATTCAAGGTTTGGATACGATGAAGTTGGATAAGGTTATTGGAATGAAACTCATGTGAAAGATGGAATTGGTATTTTTAATAGCTCCATCCAATTAGATTTAGCTTGTGAACGAAGGGAGATAGTAAGTTTAGATGATGAAGAGGAGGAGTAAGACATATTCAATTAGTTTAGTTAATTATTAGGGTTGGATTAAGGAGAAAATTATAAGTTATCAGTGTTATTATTCGTAGAATAATTGGTTACTTGAGAAGATGACAAGATTAAAGAAATAAAGGCATCAATGTTAAAGAGGAGACAACCTTAAACTGATCTATCACCTATGTATAATCATACAAGGTGGTACAAAGTGTTATAAAAGTTGGATATTTATGCAAGATATTTTGATTGCGAAGCTTTGGGAAAAGATTCTCAATAATACCCTCTCAATATTAGAGTCGAGAAGAAGATAGGAGATCTATGAAATAGGTAATTAATAATAGAATATAAAACCCATCACCTTTTCATTTGTTCCTTGATTGTAATGTGTACCAGTGATGAAATTGACATGCAATCCTATTTTGAATTGAATTTGTTTCATCAAAAGATAAGTGAGATAGAGGAAGTAACCCATAGAATAGGTAGATAAAGAGTAGAAACATTACAAGGTTTTTTCCTTAATGAATAGAGAAAAACCTTGACTAAGAATTGATTATCAAACTAATAGTAATGCATATAGATCTATAAAGGATTTACCATTATCTTAGGATCTCTTATCCAATTATACATATACATGTCTATGTTTAACATGATGAGATATGGTTCTTGTGGATGATTTATTATAGCCAAACATATTATGTTGGGGAGGAGGTTTAAGTTTCCATCCCCTAGGGTATAATATGATTATAGAATAGATAGATAGTATTGCATGGAAAACGATAAGGTTGGGATGTTGAGGGTAGGCGACACAATTTTTTATGTTATGGTAAGACTATGGCAAGGGTTGTGAGGTTAAGGGTAGGATAGGAGAGTGAATGAAAAATTGGTAAGAGAGGATCGAGAAAGATAAGTGAAGGGTGTGGTTTGAGAGGGTGGCTCCTATGGGTAGGAGGTAACAAGTTGCCTAAAGGGACATGATCATAGTTAAAATGAGGAATAGAGAGAGATAAATAAATGTAGGAATGTGGGTTGGATGAGGAATAGGCATGGAAATTTAGGTGAAGGAATATTGAGTGGTAGGAAAAATAAAAGAGTTTGGCTAAAAGAGAGGGATGAAGGTATGAGAATTAGACTATAAAGGGATATGAATATGGATAATATATCCTATACCTTGTAATAACTCTAGCCCCTCAAGATGGGTAATGATGATCTTTGTTCAGGAGTATGCTTGAGTGAAGAGATTTAGGATTAGTAACATCACCAAGTAGGATACTTTGGAGGAGACACAAGTGGTGGTCAATTTTTGTGAGTGAAAAAATTATCATCATCTAATAGGGGTTCATTATCAAAGTGGTCATCATTGTGAGACATGTAGAATGTGACATCATGTGGGACGTATGACAATGGAGGAAGGGTAATGAAAAAGGGAAGAGGAAAGAAAGTACAAAGATAGGTTTAGATGAGGGTTTCTATAAGAGATAATGTATGGGAAAGGGATGGTCAAAGAAGGATAATAATATCTATCAAAGAAGAACAAAAATGATTCATCTTTGTATACTATACAAAATTTGAGTAGAAAAATATATATATTTTTAATTTTTCAATGAAAATAATAGACAAAGACAATAGTGTAGTAAATTGGAACTAACCTAATTTTGATAATGTCTATATGTTGTGACTATGATTATGTTTACTCAAAAAGAAAGTTTTGTTGAATGATGGCAAAATTAAAAGTACAATTAACTTATTTTCAAACATTAGAATGAGATTTTATCGTTTAGAGAGAAATTTTCTTTTGAAGATGAATAAAGGAATAAATAATGAGAGTTAGGATTCATATCAAGTTCAATATAAATATAGATAGAAAATAGATAGCCCACAAAATTTAATTTTAGGAAAGCCTTTTCAGTTACCTATCATAGGATTCAACTAGCAACTTATCATAAATGAGTTTAGTTGATAAAAACATTCAAAAAAACTATACCAACTAAAAAACAAATTATTTTTCTTTTTAGTTAGATTGTTTAACATGTCTTACTTATACTAAATTCTTAACCTAAATGGGACTCAATTGGGAAATGATAAAAAAAATAAGAAATTAGTTGATTCACTAACAATTAAATTTATAAATAACAAGATTGTTTAAAGACATTTAAAAGATAATAAGAATGAAATATGGAAACTGCATAAGCTAGTTGATGGAAAATAATAGGAGGGCCTTACTAAAAAAATCAAGTTGCTAATAGGAGGAACAAAGTCCAATTTTGATATATGGATGTTGACACACTTGTAAAGTGCAACCATGTCTTTATGACATGCCATTTTTTTAGAAAAGATAGAATAGATAACAAAAAACAAAGGAATGCTAAAAGTTTGGAGAAATGTAGAATATAATAAAGATATAAATTCATTGTAAATAAGTAATAAATGTAGTCTCAAAACAGTTCACACCCCTTGTCTATGTTTGGCACATTTTGCATAGATGTACTTTTTGGTTAAAGCAAAATATAGAAGTCCAAAATTCTATGACTCAAGAGAAATGAGTTAGGGGTCATTAATGTGTTGTGCCAAAAATTAGAAGAAGAAAGAGCAAAAGAAACAAGGAGGAATATTTTCAATGTTTAGATATTGGTTTTACCACATACCTTATGCCTTTTGGGTATGATGGTATGAGTAATCCTACAAGTATGGGTTCCACAAGGAGGAAGAGAGATGGGAATTTGGGTGAGGGAAATGAGTAGGGAAAATAATAAAAGCTAGAGATTTTGAGACTTAAAGGAAAAGTGAATCCTCAAATTAGGAATTAAGGATGGTGAATAGCCAATGCTAAAGAAGAGAAAGCATGGAAAAGTGTAAGTGGAGAATAATTGAGGTTCATAGGTTAGTCTTATAGCTTAAGAAGAACATGATTACATGGAGACCTAAAATCCTAGGGCCAAACGCAAAGACAAAGTAGGGAGTGTAAGTGTGGGTAAAGCCATGATAAAGTACCTAGGTAATGAGAAGTCTAAAAGACTAAAATAGTCAAAGGTCTCAAAATAAAATGGAAATGTTGGGTTTCAAGGAATGGAGGGAAAGTATATTGCTATAAACCTAATAAAGGCTACAAATAGACACACTCACCCCCAACACTTAGAAATTTCTATAGTTTAAGATATTTAGGCATGTGACAAAATACTACAACAAGAACATTTGGGTCTATTAAATGAATTCTTAGATTGGTTATAGATGTTGGGAAAAATATGGTTCTATTAAGAGAGGAAGTACTCAACTTAAATAAATTTGCACTTAGTAATATAGGCCCCACCATCACCTAGAACAAGACAAGGCAAAGACATCACATAAAAACTGTAGGGCAAAAATATAAATCTTTGATCAAATATTAACAAGGGACTCTATAGGCAACAAAATCAAATTAAAAAAGAATTAGAAGAACATTAGAGTCCTTTCATTAAGAATGATATTTAAGGTTAATGCTCAAAAGGACAAACATCAATAAAGGAGTTCCTTGATTTTATCTTAAATTAGAAATGGTGTTACAAGGAATAAATAAGTGGAAACTTTATTAGAGAATGCTCCTTACCATTCTAGGATAAGTAAATCAACTTAGGAACCCATATATTAAGGTTTGTCATAATTAAATCTTTTCAAAATAACTTCATACACAAAATTAATCCTCATGAATTAACAAGGTCTTTGGCTAATCCATGGAAAAATGTGTGTGCAAGGGAGTTCATTTATTCTTCATGAAATCAGCTAAACTAATCATTAGAAGTAGGGATTGTAACAATCTTGGAGATAAAATTCATTGCAATATAACAATTAACACATACTCGAAGGTTCTTAACAAGTCTAATAGTTGTTCTAGCGAGTATGTCTAGAAAACTAAAAAAATTGACTTTTCACTATGATGGTAGAGAAATAAAAATTTCCATTCTTTTCCACACCACTAATTGTCTTGGAAAATAACCTATTGTCCTCATCTCCCAAACCAATTTCTCCAATTTCGCATAAATTTAATGTGTATGTGAATTTCATGTTTCCTACACAAAAAAAAACATATCAGTTTATAGACTTCAATCGAACTTCACTAAGGAGCTTTTTAATTCCTTATGTTTCATCAATCTCTTTACCATTTGCTCACATATTTTTTAAGATTCAAATAAAAAAGTAACAGTGCTATATATACTCCTAGGCCTCCTTCCATATGTGATCTGCAGGCAGCAAGAAAACAGATCCACACAACCACCACATCAACATCTGAAAAAATTGCTCTATCCTTTATGCTTTAATGGATGCCCATACCTTGTTCGAAAGCTCCCATTTTGGCACAGACGGGTAGGATGCTGGAAAAGGTTAGGGAGTCTGGCTTTATACCTGCCAATTGCATTTGCTCGAAAGCTTCTGAAGCCTTTTCAACAAATCCCTTTTGCATATATCCTACTATCATGGCATTTAATGAGACCACATTTTTTTGAGGCATTCAGGAAAACAGTTCACATGTCTTGTCTGTGCTTCCACATTTTGGATACATGTCTACCAGGGCAATTGCAGCAACATCGTCTCCTCTTTCATGGATGTCCATACCCCATCCAAAAGCTCCCATTTTAGCACACGCAGGGAGGGAGCTGGCAAAGATTGTGAAGTCTGGCATAACACCTATCGATTACATTTGATCGAAAGTTTTAAAATCCTTTTCAACAAATGCATTTTGTGCATATCCTGCAGTCATAGCATTCCACGAGACCACATTTCGTTGAGGCATCTTGCCAACAGATAACATGCCTGTCTATGCTTCTACATTTTACATACATGTCTACAAAAGCATTTCCAAACGTCCATACTCTATTCAAATGCTCCCATTTTCGCATAACTGCGAGGGAACTGACAAATGAAAACCTATGGGGGTGAAAGCCTGTTTTTGAATGTGGTGAAATGGATTGCGTGGGAATAATTTGAATGTTAAACAGAAACAACCTGGTAACGGTGAACGGGAATGGCTTGCTAAAGGTAAATAGAAACGGCAAACACCAGGTGGGATGGGTTAGTTGGGCTCACAGAAGCCACCTAAGCATAGTCAACATTTAGAGTGTGCTGGTTAAGCCTGGACAAAAGCCTGCACATTCGCGTGCGAGGTCCTATTGATTCTGTCCATTTTTCTCAAGTTCATAAACATATCATAACATCATTCTTTTAGTCTGTACTCCACATCTTCTTTTAAGTGCATAAATATATATAAAAAATAATTCTTACTCATGAAATATGGGTTAATGAGTTTGATTCATAAATCTACAGGGTTGAATTTTGATAGTAATATGATAATTTGACATGTTGTGGAAAATACCTCCTAATTATCAATATCATTCTTTGTTTGCAATATCCTAGAAAAAACATAGTAATTAATTAATTTAATTGACTAAATATTTTTATATTTATTGTTTGATCATACATAGAATTAGATGGCTAACCTCGTAATTCTGCATCCATTGATTTGCCATATCACCAACTAGATAGTTTAAGTATATTGGATTATATAGTTTGAATGAGAAAACAAGATTTAGGGAAAAAGGTGATTTTTTTAAAGTATATTTTTGGTTATAAGATTTAGTATTGAGATATATTTGTACTATATATTGTCAATAATTAGTTTACATTTAAAAACAATCAAAATTTGGTCAAGATGAATCTATACTTTAACACATGAGAGCCTATGCATATTATATATAAAAACATATCTACTTTCATTAACAAGTGAATTTTTTTCTTTCTTTCCTATCATATATCATAACTATCCACTATAAGTGTGTTATTTATTAATTAAAATGTTCATTTAAACAATTATTGTTGTCATAGTGGAAAATATTGTTGTTATGTATACAACCATTGGGGTGGTAATGTATATGCATTGAGTACATCATATTAATAGTTTGTCCTATCACAAATATAAAAGGTGAGCATAATAAATATGTTGTATTTTCTCATGAAATGTGAAGGATTGTCAAAACGTTTTATGATCATTTAAAGTTGAATATAAGTTGTATTTTAAATAATAGTGTTTTGTGTTTATGAAAACTAATAGTTTTTTTTGTGTGTGTTTAGTTATTGGGCCCTTTGTGTTGGATATAAAGGTTAGAGATAACAAGATTTATGGTTACCAAAAAGTATTGAGATCTTTTAGGTTGCATATAAGTTATACTTTAAATACGAATATGATATTTTTCCAACAACAAATAATATATTTTTATTTAATTACTAGGGATATCATGATTAAATTTTGATTGAATATTTAAAAAGTCAATTTTAGGAACATTTCTCATTAGACATGCTGATGTGGCAAGTTGTGTGATGAGTAACACCTCCAACCCTTAGTTGTAGATAGATAAGAGGCTAATTCACATTAAAAAAATGAAGGTCCTACAATAGTCCATGCAATCGCTACATGCTCACAAAGTTAGCCTACACAACTACTAGTCCATCTTCCCTATTTATTTATAGATCTAAAAATTTACTATTACAATTCACATTGATGCTATAATACTATACCAATAGTATTACAACAATTTATTAATGAGCTATAATAATTATAATAATTGTATTTAATAATTTACATTTGACTACCTAATTTATCATAGGTAAGTGTAAATATACACTTTATTACATAATTATTTAAATCCTTCTATATGTCTAAGCTAGAAGGATTTAGATATCTAGTCACTATATTACAACATGATTTCTAATGTGTAGAAATAAGGAGAAGTGTTTACACAACTAGCCGTCATCATAACAAATCTTTGAGAAAAATACACAAAAACAAAAAACAAAATGAACATGCTCAATAATTGAACTAGTGGTGTGTTTTCCTTTTTTGATATTGTGCTTTTGATTGAAGAAGTTCATCCTCATTTACACCTTCCAATGTGGAATAATACCACTCAAGCCTTTGATATACGTTAGGTAATTTTTTGTTAAAGGAAACATTTTAATTGGAGTGAAAATATCTCTAGTCTTGTGTCTCTAATAGACAAATGAAGAAGTATTGTATCCAAAGTTAATGCATAAGGTGACTTGATGAACTAAAAGGTCCATCTTTTCAAGGTGCCATAATACTAGATTTAAGAACTTCATTGATCTCTTGCTAAACACATGAAAAATATGGTTGCCTCTCTTACATCAACCTTTTGACTTATTATGAATTTTTAGTAGAAATATCAATAAATATATATGCCTTAGAATGTCCACTATAACCAACAAAGAACTATATCACTTTTGGAATCTAGCTTGTCTTTTTTACTAAAAAATTGAAGATCCTTTTCTTTGAGGTTGTTCATTTGATTGAGGAATTTCATCTTGATTTACACGTTGCAAAGTGGAATAATACCACTTAGACCTTTAATATGCCTTAGGCAAACATTGTGAAGGCAAGGTTTTAGATGGAGCTTTAGTTGGAGTGAAAATACCTTTACTCTTGTATCTCTAATAGGCAAATGGAGAACTACTAACCAAAAGTTAATGCATAAGATGACTTGATGAACTAAAAGGTTCATCTTTCAAAAGTGCCATAATACTAGATTTAGGAACATCATTGGGCCCTTTTGTCAAACACATACAAGATATGTTTCTCTTTTACAACATCTTGACTAAATATGACTTAGCTAGTAGAAATATCAATAATTATGTATGCCTTAGATTGCTCACTATAACCAACTAAGAATTATATAATAATTTTGGAATCTACCTTATCTTTTCTACTAAACAATTGAAGTGTGTGCAGTTGAACCAAGAAAAATATGTTATTTTAGGATTGTTATCCAACCAAGCTTACTCTCGTGTGATTTTTGCAAGGAATCTTGTTTAGGAGATTAAAATTGTGCTCACAACTCTCTAATATTAGTTGGACATGTTCTTATTGTGCATCATGCATCATGTCATATTCATGATAGTCTTATTATGCTTTTCTGCTACTCTATTCGGTTGTGGAGTGTATGGTGTAGCTAATTAGCGTTGAATAACTTCTTTTTCATAGAATTCTTTGAATTAAATGGTGAAGAATTCCCCCATTAGTAAACCATAGAGTCTTGATCCAATGACCTGTGAATATTTCCACCAACACCTTGCACCATAGGAAGGAAAAATAGCAATCAAACTTCTTTTTTTAGAAGTAAATTCACATCTTTTTGAAGAATTCATTCATCAACAATAAAATGTTCCACAAATTGTTGACAATACAAGATTTTCAAGAAGGCTCATAGAGATTTGCATGAATGAGATCCAAAATCCACTTAGCATGCCATGCGCCTACTATAGGGAACAACTTGCTCTTATGATTTCCAGCTAAACACCTAGCACACAAATCTTGTATTTCTTATATAGGCGGCACCCATGAACCATATGGGCTCCACTGAGTTTGGCCAAATATTGAGGATTGAAATGACAATCTTATGTGGAAATGTACATTGACATTATCTTCAACAACTAATGCATGCAAACCAATTGTAGTGGGACCAAAAAGCTTATACATTTCTCCTTGCCTAATTTCTAGAGAAATCAATTTGTTTTATCTCATAACATACACAATAATTTTATTTTTTTATAAAACCTCACTCGAATGTTAGGGCTTTTAGTAAGTTGATTGATAGATAATATTTTTTTGTTCATGGCAAGGACATATTTAGCATTGGGTACTAAGAATTTGAGAGAATCACTTAGTACAACTCTAATATGTTTAGTACCTTCAACCATGTGTGAGCTACCATCACCAAGTGAAACTATATCCATTTGATTGTAATCAACAATGAACTTGAGTTATGAGTCCTTTCAACACATGAAGTATCCATATTCCTTTGAATTAAAGAATCAATAATCGTTGTCAATGTTGTTTGAAACATACACCATGAGATAAACTCACTATTTGAACCATGCTTTTCCTTAACAACCACTCCATTAGCTTCATCATGTGCTTGCAAAATAGATTGTATAGCTTTTTCATGCATTCTTTCTTAAATGTCCAAATTTGTTCCAATAAAAATATTTCACCTTTTTCTAAGGTTGAGTAGTGTGAGAAGAACTGTTGGAAAAAATTGAGATTTTCCCTTAAACCAAGAAGAAAAAGCACTTTTTGGATGCCTAGATGTAGATTCACCCATTTCTTATTATCTACACTCTTTTTGTAGCAAGTACATATTTATCTTATTAAAAGTCAGTTTAACTTTGAGTCAATATGTTCATGGAATCCACAAAAGTCTCAAAGGAGGGTGGTAGATTGTTAATTGTTAGAGTAACTCCTCATCATCCATTGGTTTGTAGACAATGATGAGCTGATTACAAAGATCCTTGATTTTTAAAATATGTTCTCATAAAGACCCATCCTCATGCAATTTAATAGAAGACAATATATTTTTAGTTACATGTCTTGATCTTCTTTTTGAGATTTGAGATTTATTTTTAAAATTCTCATAATGTCTTCTACAACATGTCATAAATGTGTTCACTTTAGCTTTGAGGATTTGGATTTCTAGAATAAAAACAAGGCTTAGTTACAACAATGAGCACTTTTTAGACTAAACCAATTGAAGGACATGAATTGATTTAGAGGTTTCATATGATCTATATATTGCATAGTATATAGATATTATACTTAAGATAGATGTGATTTGATAAGACACATGTCTTGATATAATGAGGTTGACCTTTGGAAATATATTATTCTAGTTCTTATAGGTGAATGTCATGTCCACATATCAAGTATATCTTGTAAACTCCTAGGGGATTGCATTTTGATTTGTTAGTTCTTGCTGATGTGAATAGGGTATATTATCTACCTATTTTTACTTTAGGACCTATTCACATCTAGTTTAAAATTAATCGTTATCTACTTTTTTATGTCTTATATAATAGGATTTAGAGACTTGTCATGATCTTTGATAGCTTAATGTTTTATGCTTGCATATATATTAAGGTCATCTCATTGTATTATATCATATTGTATTTGTTATTTTTTGGCAATAACAATTCTTTCTATTGCATCTCTCTTGTGGAAGGTTTTAATTCTTGTTGGTTAGATTTTTGCACCTATGAGTTCTTTCATTTTTTTTTTGGAAAAAGAGGGTAAAAATTTATTGATATAAGGAAATCACTAATACAAAGAAATTAGGGAGCAAACAGGCTCCCAAAGAAAAGTAGGATCACCAAATCACCCTGCCAAGATACAAAACCACCGCAACACTAGCTCCAAGACACATCAACCAACCATGTCCTCTAAAATATTCCTCTCTAAAGCTTGGCAGTAATTAGGGGATAATTGCTCCCATCCCTTAATTTGCCAGTCGCCAACATGCTTAGAAGCCCACTTGGCCAAATAGGTTGTACTCCTATTCCATTCTTGAGGGATGTGGGTAAAGGACACCACCTCCAACATGGAACATAGTTGCAAAATATGTCAAGCAATCGAAGCAAGTTGCCAATCAACCCCTTCTATATTCTTCCCATTCACTAGATTAACCATGATTAGAGATTCTAATTCATAGACAATCTTACGCCAACCAAGAGCACATGCACGCTCAATAGCCCAAAGAACCACGAAACCCTCCATAAGATTGTTGGTTTGCTGCCCTTTATGAATGGAGAAAAGGAATATAACAAAACCAGAACAATCTCTTTCAACTCCACCAATCCCAACTGGCCCCAGGATTACCCTTAGATGAGCCATCAGTGTTGATCTTCAAAATATCCACTGGAGGAGACCAACTCCCAACCCTCTGAACCTTATTTTTAGCATGCCTACCTCTTCGAACATAAAAAGAGTTGGGTGTCGATCCCTTTAGACCCAATTTGTGCACAATCTCATCATCACTCTATTCCAAAAGAAAATCCACTTCACATTTAGCTTCCATAGTCTCTTGGATCATACCAACAATTCTTTGCCAAACCTGTTGAATCAACAACTTATCCCATAAAAGATCCTATGATTCCTTTTCGACCATATTTTTTGAAGGATGAAGGTAGGGCCAATGCACCTCACAATCTGGAGGAAAGAGGCTTGTATAGGAGGTCTCCCCAAGATTCTCCAAAATTCAACAAGAGAAGAGGCATGAACACAAGTATGTTTCCAAATATCCCACCAGAAATGCCAAATAAGCATAGAAAAAGGACAATAAAAGAACAAGTGGGAAGAATCCTTCTTGTTGCACCCACAAAGAACACAAACTAGAGGACCCTAGAATCACTGCTTTCGAAGATTATCCCAAGTCAAACATCTGTTCCACATGAAGCAATTACACTTCGGCTAGGAGAACTTATTCCAAACATTTTTCCACCATGGAACCTCCATCCCACCATACTTTTGAGTAATCAACTCCTAATACCAACTAGCCACCATGAAAACACCCTTAGGATGATCTAGACTCCAAGCCAAAATACCCCTATCCTAAAGAGAGTTGCACTGTCTACTTGCCAAAATATTATGAAGTTGAACACAATCCTCCTCCGAGCCAACCATAGGCCATTCACTAGGATTCTTCCACCTAGACAACTCCATATGCCTACATAGGTAAGAAGTCTTAAAATCAATCACCATAGACCAACCAACCTCCAATAAATGTTAATAAAGAGCCTGCAAATTAGGATACCTGCTCATAATAGGGGAAAACCCATCCCAAGAGTCAAACCAAAAGAGAAACTCAGACCCCCTATTGTACATCCAAAACAAGCCCTCCTTGATCAACTTAGCACCATTTTTGAGCATTTCCCAAATCACAAAGCCTTTCCCCACAAGCGGGTACCAAGGAATCTCTTACTTCAATATCCCACTTAGACATTTTTGAGATAAAATCCTAGCCCATACATGATCCTGCTCTGAACACCATCTCCAATAAAGCTTGGAAGATAGTGCCGACCCAACTAGAGTCGAATGCTGCATTCTGAGACCACAAACTGCTTCATACTACAAACAATATCCCACTTCACAAGGCTCCACTTAGAAGATGAAAAATTGCTATCCCATAAAAACTACCTAGCCAAAGAATCCAAATCTTTAACAAAACCAATGGGAGCCACCTAGTGCACACACCTATAGTTGGGAAGATCCTGCACCACCAAATTAAGAAGTTGAACTCGACCAGTGAAAGAAAGCCATCAGTGAGTCCAATGGATCACCTTTGCACAAAACTTGTCAAGAATATTATTCCAAGAGCCCCTAGGGAGAGTACCATAAGAGATAGGAATTCCAAGATAAATCAAAGGCATAGAACCAATCTGAAACCTCAAAATATGATCTTTCCATTGTTGAATGAGCCTCAGAGTATTAAAGAAGAAAATGGAAGATTTATCCTCATTAATCATATGCTTAGAAGTAGCTAGATAAATGTCCAAAGCCTTGCACAAATTAGTGGCCTCTCCGACCTTGACCATGCTCATCAAAGCAATATCATCAACAAATTATAGGTGTGACTGAGGAGGTAAACCATTGCCCCTAACCCAACCTTGGATAAGACCCAACACCACATTGCTCTTAATCACTCTCCCCAAACCTTCAGCCAAAAGAATGCATAAATAGCCCGAGAAAGAGGGTCCCCTTGGCGAAGAACTCTAGAGGCCCCAAATAAGGAAGACGGTTCACCATTTATCAAAAATGAAAAAGAAGTGGCCGTGACACAACTCATAACCCACATAATCGACTCCTCAACAAAACAAAAAGAAGTAAGAACTTTGCACAAGAAGGACCACTTAACTCTATCATAAGCCTTTTCCATATCCATCTTGTTGAACATAGATTTTTCTTTAGAGGTCGCCATGGAGTGAATAGTTTTAGTGGCAATGACCACCCCTTCCAAGATTTTCCTATCAGCCACAAAGCCTCCCTGTTCCTCAAAAATAAGCTTGCTAAGCCACTTCTTCAACCTCTCACCAATCAGCTTGTAAAGAATTTTCTAGACCACATTGGAAAGAGAAATGGGCTAAAACAAACTCAACCAATTTGATCCATCAATTTTGGGATGAGAAAAAGAAATGTAGAATTCATATCCCTCGACATCTACTTGTTCCTCTGAGATTCATGAACCGCCCCTAACAAGTCCAAATTTATAATTTCCCAAAATTCCTAAAAGAATTTGATTGGAAAACCATCAAGACCAGGAGCTTTCCCTTTCTTCATTTGAAAGACAGTAGCCTCCAATTCCTCCATGGAAATGCAACCCAAGAGGTGCTCATTATTTCCATGGTAACCAAGGAAGGGATACAAGACAAAACTAAATTTTCTTTTGCCAACACATCCTGAGATTTCTCCCTAAACAAGGAGGTAAAGAACTGTGAAGCTTCTCTGGAAATATCCCTCAAAGAAGTTAAATGCTCACCCCTATCATTCACAAGAAAAGGAATTGAATTACCATGTCTCCTAGCCTTCACAGAATTGAAGAAGATGGAAGTGTTTTTTCCCCTTCCTGTAACCACTTAATTTGAGCCTTTTTTTCCAATAAATATCCTCACACAACTCATACTCCTCTAGAGCTTTCAAAGCCCTCGCCTCCTCCTTGAGAGAGTCCTCAGAAAGGAAAAAATCCCTAATATCATGGGTGATAGCATCCAAACCAACTTGAGTTCAAGCTATAGTGTGGAAGGTGTTACCAAAACACCGCCCGTTCCACCTTTTGAGCCGATACTTCACATACTACAACTATTTGGCAAAAGAATACACACTGGTGCCATAAGAAGGTCTACCTAAACTCTACCATTCAACACATTGATCCTACAGAGAGAGATCTTGTAACCACATAAGTTGAATCTTGAAAGAGGGAGATCAAGTAGCACAAGCCGAAAAAGCGAAAAATTTAATAGGCCAGTGGTCTGAGCCCCTCCAATCTAGAATTTTAGAACAAGTAGACCAAGATTCACCAATCCAGAAGCAAGAGACCAAGTACCTGCCAAGCCTCTTAGCAATACAATCTTCCCCTTGTCTCCTATTATTCCAAGTAAACTGACCATTACTAGGCTTAATGTCAACAAGATTCAAGGCATAAATATTATCACAGAGAAGAAAAGAAGAAGGCTCCAACCTCAAAATCCAACCCCTTTTTTCATCCAAATTAGAAATGGCATTGAAATCACTTGCGATAATCAAATGATAAAGAGGAACAAATCTCTAGATAAAATGGATGTGAGACCACATGTGTTGGTTACCAAGAAAATCTGTAGGAGCATAAATGTTGGAAAGAAGAATCGTTTCTCCAATTTCTAGGCTCGAAGAAATCATTGAAATAGAAGGCTTATAGGATATCCACCAAAGAGGGAAAATCTTTAGTGAATTCCATAAACAAGCCACACCCCCTGCATTACCTTGGGAACCAATGCACTGGCATTGACCCCGCCCCCAAAGTTTAGGCACCAAACCACACATATTCTCTACAAATGACTTAGTTTCCTATATGAAAATCACATCAGGAGAATGAATTCTCACCAAATCACGAACAAATTTTTGTCGAGGGCCACTGTTCAAGCCCCTTACATTCCAAGAGAGGATAATCATTTTTGAGGGGTAGAAAAATGAGAGTCAAGAGTCTTAACAGATTCTAACTCCATCGGCATCTCCCCCATCAACTTGATTTTCCCTATGTCCTTATTTCTCCTAGCTTTGGAAGACTTCTAAGAAACCCCTTTTTAAAGATTTTTCTGGAGAAGCCCCAAAGAAGGAGAAGCCTTGTTTCCTTTTTTTGAATCAGACCCCAACTTCACCAATGGAAGATAAATCTCCCCCCCACTCATCTCCATAGCAGCGAGGGCCTCAACTACCCACTGAATCCACCATACTGAGCTTGGTGTCCATTTGCAATGCACCAACATCCTATTTATTTTGAAGATTGTTAGAAATATTGCCCTCCTGAACCATGTCCAAGACACCTTGATCTAGAGCCATCATACTCGAATTGACCTCTTGTTGACTAAGGTCATCCAACACATCAAATCTATTACAAGTGTCCCCTTCTTGTCACTCCTTAAAAGTCATCTTTTGTCCACGATTCTTGTTACGGGCCTTAACAAGAGTGAAACCCACTGTACTTGCAACATCACCAAGAATGAATTCCTTGCCTTTTTCAACCTTAGGAGGGTTATGAGGAGTTTGAGTAGGCTAAGAATCAAAAGATTTGGTCTTGGGACATCTTCGTTGTAAATGTCCATATTCATGACACAAACGACAATGGAAAGGTAGAGTCTCATAATCAAGTTACGACATCCAATAAGCCTATCGACACGAATTTCCAAAGATTTTGGAAGAGGGTTACTCAAATCAATCTCAACACAAATGTGAGAAAAAGTCATTACCTTTCTATCCTACATTTTTTGAGAAGGTCCCAGTGGTTTCCCTAGACGCAAAGCAACCAATTGTAATATGTCATTACACCAATAATCAATTGGAAACCGAGGAAGACACACCCACATCGAAACACAATTCAGGAACTCCTCCAATGGATTAAAACTAGTGTGCCAAGGCTTGATGAATAAACCAATCTAGTTATGAAAATATGACCCTTCTTCAAAAACCCTATTACGATCAACCATGCAATTGAAGACGACCATAAAGTAGCTATTTTCCAATAACATCACTTCCATAATTTCACCCTCTAGAGAACTAGTCTGTTGCGCCCATGACTCCAAAAATGGGAGTGAGACACACATTCCCAATTGACATATCAAGGCGTGATTTGAGAAATACTCAACATCCTCAGCAATTCATTAGGGTTGAATCACCAGAATATGTCTCTCGTTGCTCCTCTCCATGCAACCATTAATTTTTGAAATCTGAGGGCCTCCATATAGAGAAAACCCTCCCAACCCTGAATCAATAAACAAGGAATTGTTCTCAACACTCATTTTTGAGGGAGGAAATGAATTCAATCCAAAAGCAACACGATAATCCAATGAGGGTTTATAACCTGATGCTTCACCTGACTCCATCGTTGAAAGAAAGAAAAAAGGAAAAAACAAAACCCTTATGCCTCCCTACTTCCCTTAACCAAACACCAACCAAATACCAAAATGGAAGAAACATAAAAAAATACAGCTCCGATCTCACAAAGAAACCCCACCAAGTCTCAACCACACCCCTAAATGCAATAACCCCCCTTGAAGCCTTGAAAAACACCTGTAACCCCCATAGTGTTGCTACCAAAGCATGCAATGGAAAATAATTACATGCAGGCTCTGACCTGTACATGGCCGTAGACCTACACACCAAATGCCCACGTAGCTCCCATCATAAATATATATATATATATATATATATATATATATATATATATATATATATATATGAGTTCTTTCATTACTCCAACATGGCACCAATGTTATAAATCAACAAACATCTTGATTTTGAGGGTTTTTGCAAAATTTTTTTATAGGGAGCCTCTTGGAGTGAAACGAACCTCATGTTTTTCTTAGAAGACCCAAAAACCTATAAATCATAAGGCACAATAGGGTTTGGTGACAACCTTTTTAGAATTTTTGGGGTTGATTGGGTTGTCAATATATCATTTTGTATGGTTTTATGGCTCCATACAATCATATGATTGCTATTTAGAAAACTTTAAAAATTATGTAATATATATTTCATATTCCTTCTTTATGCCATTTTTTGCTATGACTGATATGTGTTCTTTATAAATTATTGTTATTTTATTTATGAGAGGTACTGTGAGGGTACCTCTGCCCTACCATGACCATGTCATGACATAGATGACATGTCCCTCAGGACCCATCCCTATTACTAGGGTTGTCAGTTGTGGGTATTGTTGCGTATCCATGACCTCTATCATGGTAGGGGTAGTGGCTCCTTGGGCTTTGTCCCTTACATGAGATTGGTGGGGCAAGATTGGTTCAAATGCCTCCACTAAAATTTGAAAAAATAAAAAATTCTAGATACCACATCTACATAATTTACCTTTTTTTACTATAATGCTATATTTAGTGATTTATATGATAGTTTTGTGAATTCATTAGCCTTTTCCATCTTTAACAATGCTTATCATTTTTCAGTAGATATTTCCAATTTGACAAAAGTCTTATTTTGATTGTTGATAGCTACATTTAGTAGACCTTCATATTTGGTGGTAGTTCTACCAAAGTTGATGGTGACTATGATCAAGAGAAATCTGCTAGTCTAAAAATGCATAGTAAAATGGAATGTAAGAAAAGAAAATAACACCTAACACCTCAAGATTGGGCTATGTTAACTCACACAAAATAAAGATAAAGTAAACAACAAATTATAACTTGTGTTGAGTTGATCCTTGGTTGGCCCTTGAAGATATTGTTGATGTGTGCTCCTTGGATGAAATGCTTGCAATGAAGGTGGTTGAAGGATTAATGGAGGTAGGTGGATGCAATAATGGAGGCTAAGATGCAAATGAAAGTTATAAGATGCTGCAATAAATGGATAAAAGGCTTGAATGCACAAAAATCACAAGCTCTAAGATCTAGATGCTCATAAATTCTAATATCATTAATGAGTGAAAAGGGAGGTATTTATAGAAGAAGTTGAATTCTCTAGAAGATTCAATGGTTAGGATTGAGCCCCATGGCCAAGATGGAGGGCTATGGTGAGTTGAGGACTCACAAGCTCTCACATCTTGCCATGTGGCGAGTGAAGTGTCCAAAGGACAAAGTGAGATGGCAAGGGTACAAGTGACATAGAAAAGACCATGTGGTCTCAAGGTACTTGCAAGTACCTTGGGATGAGAGAGCATTTCTCTAAAAAGGTATTCCTTGGCCCCATATGGGACTGAAAGTGACAAGTGAGGAATTTTAGAAAGTCCACTCTTGTCACCATGGGGATTGGAGATGGCCTTGGAGGAATAAAAGTGAAATTTTAATTCACTTTTTGGAAGAAACCAATGGGTTAGGGAAGATTCCTCCTAAAAGGGGTCTTTGTCCCATGGGTACGATGTGACCTTTGAGAGGTCATGGGGAAAACAAATTCATGGGGGGAATAAGTGTGAATTTTTAATTCACATGGGGAAGAGGTCAACCCAGAAAAGGTAAGTACCAAGAAGGTTGACTTAAGGACATGCTAGAAAATGTAAGTGATTAGGATTAGGATTTTGCAAACAGGTGATTAGGCTAATTAATGATGATTAGAGGCAAGTGGAGAGATTTGGAGGATGTGACATTAATCCTAATTAATGATATGCACATATTAATGAAGGATTAATTAAATTAACCTAGATTAGTGAAAGGGTTATGGAGGATGGGACAAGGAGAGATAAAAATGAATTAAAAATTGAAAAGGATAATTGACTAAATTAAATAAATTGATTGATTTATTTAATTTAGAGAGGAAATGGTAAAGCATAAAATATTTATTTAAATACTTTTGGGAACCTTAGGGAAAGGGGATAATATTTAATTAAATGTGTCATTTAATTAATATAGGTGGACTAGACAAATAAATGATGAGATTATGACCATATGGAAGTGGTCAAATTTAGGTGTCTACATTTTTCCCCTTTTCAAAATATTGTTAGAATAACAGTGTTTCAAAGAAAAATAAATGCAAAGGACTTTATAGAGGAAATGACTAGAAAATGATGCCCCAACACAGGAGAGGTTGTGTGAGCTGCTCAAATGGAGGGGAGTGAAAAGTCATGCCCCAATCATGAGGGAAAACTATCAGGGAGAAGGTTTGAATGGATTTGGTAGGGTATGCTCCCTCGAGAGGGCAATAGGGGAAGAAAAAGGGGCCCCAAGCGACTTCTCGATATGAAGAAACGAAGGGTATTGTTGGAAAAAGCTCAAAAAACCATGAAGAATGACTGTTGAAAGAAGTCAAATGGACACACAGGGCGCAAATGACGGCCCCGAGGAGTTGGAGGATTAATCGACGGAGAAAAAGGTTAATTAAAGGGAAAAAATATCCCTTATTTTAAAAAGGTGAAAAAGGAGGGCGGGGTTATAAATAGGAATTTTAGAATTACTATTCCTAATTTGGACAACTGTCAGTTGAGAGAGAGAGGAGAGGAGAGGAAGGAGAAGGAGAGAGAAGATGTCTGATGATTTTGATGAGGACATCATCCACTGCGCAGACGAGGTGCAAAGCTTCTATGTTGAGTACGCTGTCCCACGCCAGGTTAGCTTCAAAACCCCTTTTGTGATTTGAGCATTTTTGGATGTATTTTTAAGTTTAATGCATTTTTCAAAACATTGGTTTTGGTGTCGGAGTAGGTTAGAAAAATGGGTAGGAGACAAAATGTAATTTTGTTAGGCAGGTTGGGAGAAATATGCAATAAGGATGTGTAGGAAAAACTCGGTTGATAGAAGAAAAAATGGGTAGTTAGAAGGAAAGAAGTGGAGTTTGGTTGCAACATGGACGACCATGCCCCAAGGAGGGGCGATTGAGCCTAAGAGAGGCGGTCACGCTTGAAACACAAGCGGGTGCTCCCAGGAGGGGTGGCTCTGCCCAGAATGGGTGCCCGAGCTCGTAAGGGGCAGCTGCACTCTAGACGGGCGACCGCGCCTCGAGATGGGTGGCCATGCCCGAAAGGCGCGGTTACGCACCGGGCGGGCGGTCATGCCCTAGGACGGGTGATTGTGCTCATAAGGGACAACTACGCCCCGAATGGGTGGTCGTGCCCGGAGGGGCAACTGTGACTCGGAGGGGCGATCGCGCCAGGTGGGGCAACTGCACCCAAAAGGGGCAGGCACGCTCGGGAAAGGCGGCGCAGCCCCAATAGGGGCGGCTACGCCTGAAAGGGTGACTTCTTTGAGGGTGAAAAATAAAGGTTGAAGTGAGGGGAAATAATTTTAGGAAGATCTGTATTGGGAGGGGTGGGGGGGTTAGGAAATGTTAGGGAGAAGGGCACTCGAGGTCAAGAAATAAATAAAGGGAATGATGTGGCGACTGACAGGTTGAGTGGGTTGGCTGTAGAGGTTCGACAACTTGCGAAAGCATGAGAGGAGGTTAGAGGTGTTGGCAGTGAAATAACAAGCGATGACTAGAGTAGACCATGAGCGTTTGGCTCAGGAAGGGCTGTTGTATTTATTAGGGTACCCATCCATTAGGGCGTATTGAGCAATGTTGACAGCCCTGATCGAGCGCTGGGATTCAATGACGTCGACATTCCATCTTCCTGCAGGAGAGATGATAGTGACATTGGAAGATGTTTGGTGAATATTGAGATTACCCATAGCAGGATGGTTGGTGAGTGATTTGAGGTCAGAGGGAGAGGTGCTGGATCATACCATATGGGTTTTGTTCGGTTGAGAGGACCCGTTAGTGGAGAAGAATGCAATGGATGTGGATAGATGTTTGGGGCTGAGAGTACCACCACTATCGTTGTATCTTTATGGGTTGATTATCGGGATACTCATTCCAGATAAGAGTGGGAGATTATGCAACCTTTTCTACATGGAGGTTATCCAACATATCATCTAGGGGAGGGATGGACAGTTCACGTGGGGTCCATGCAGCCTTGCACAACTATACAAAGACATACACGTGATCTGTTATCGAGGAGTGGTTAGCATGTGTCAAGTGACATTGCTACAGGTGTGGTCCTGGGAGCACATCAGTGTGGCCAGACTAGATGTGGTGCGAGTGGGGCATGAGGATATGACACTATTGGTGGCCTGGTGGTACGGTGTAGAGTATGCGTGGGTTTTCTAGTATCAGGAGGCAGGAGATTTAGATAGGTGGAAGAGGTTTTTTGATGATCTAGAGGAGGATATAGTGGGGAGGCCGTATATGACACGACTCTTTAAGAGATGGAGGGAGGATGAGGTGAGACACAGAGGATAATTTATGACCCACTGTTATATAGTTTGGAGAGAGCCTTAGAGAATAGAGTCACACAAACCAGATCGGGTGACAAGACAGTATGGGCTGATGCAGGATATTCCAGGTGACCCTAATATGTTTAGATGGATTACATGGGAGTGACCATGGGGTGATACGATTTCAGTAGAGTTTGCATGAGAGAATTGGGCGGCATTGGTGTGAGATCTAGTAGAGTACCCAGGGAGGGCTGAGGGAGAGGTAGATGCAGGGATCATTGTGAGATATGCAACATGGTTTGTTTGACACTGAGTTGCATGGATTACACCAGAGGTGTCGATTATGGGGGCATTAGGATTCAGATCGGAGGACAAGGCCAGACTAGGAGGAGGGGGGGAGGAAGGAGGAGGAGGCCGAGGAGAGAGCCAAAGGCGGGTGGGGCCAGAGGGTAGCAGAGGAGAGGAGCCAGGGCAGCCTGAGTAGGAGGAGAGTAGCCAGGGGTGGCTAGAGTAGGTGAAGGGCATGGGTTGATCCTGAGGAGGAGAGACACGATGCAAAGGCAGCGGGGGAGGGGGATGAGGCTGAGGCAATGGATATAGGGGATGAGGGAGGAGCGAAGGACATGGACATAGAGGTACATGATATTAATCCTTTGTCGATGATGCCACGAACAATAGAGGATCTGGTCATGCGATTGAGAGGAGTAGAGGCGATATTATATGTCATTGAGCAGAGGTTGAGAGAGTTAGAGGTGACGAGGAGCAGACTAGAGGCAGAGGTGCTTGGGCTGTGAGCTCAGCTAGTGGAGAGTGAGAGAGAGTTCTAGGCAGTGGCCGATGAGATACTGTGAGATGAGACGACAATGTAGAGAGAGGGAGAGAGGTTGCGAGAATAGATAAAGGAGTTATGAGCAGAGGTGGGTAGACTACAGGATGAGGTGACTTGGTTAGAGGAAGAGGTGGTGAGGGAGCATGAGGCAGGAGAGTCAACGAGATGGGAGAGGGACATATTAGAGGTTACCGTGATTATACTGCAAGCAGGGGGTCAGTGAGAGGCCGGGGGAGGAGCAGAGCAGATATCAACAAAGGCCTTGGCAGAGGCAGAGAGGGACATGGAGGACCTGAGGAGGCAGGTGGAGGGATTGTTGAGAGGGAGGCATGAACAGGATGAGTTTCATGACAAGATGGAGGTGGCAGAGGAGACAGTGGGGGATATGGGGTTGATGCAGGAGAGAGAGGATATGATGAGGGCATGGGTATAGGAGATGGAGACTGAGAGGGATGCTTTACAGTCACTGGTGCAGGTTTTGTTGGGGGAGAGAGATGTAGCCATGGAATAGTTACAAGAAACATAGGGTGGTGAGCTAGGGGAGGGGGGTCAGGTACCGCAGGCATAGGTACAGATGATGCAGGAGGAGAGGGATAAAGCCTTGGAGAAGAAGTCACAAATGGGATCAAAGATTGAGAAGCTATGATTGGCACGGGGTGTTTGGGCACAGGAGAGGAGATCCATCTATGGATATCGATACAAGTACAAGATGGAGCGAAACTTAGCTAGACAACAGATTGTAGATAAGGAGTACATGAGAGAGGCGAGGTACTGCATGTGCACCTATTATTCGATAGTGCCAGATCCAACACAATGGGTACCTCCATATGTTCGAGCACTGCCACCGATGCTAGCGTCGTCCCAGTCAGAAGGGACACATACTCGGGGATATAGTAGCCTGAGAGAGACATCGCCACGCAGAGCGCCAGTGCCAAAGTATCCATAGAGATCTGATGCGGGTAGTTCATGGTTCAGAGGATCAAAGGGACAAGATCTTGGCTATTGACAGGTGCAGGATGAGAGACAATACAGAGTAGCAGATACCAAAGTAGAGCCAGAGCATTGTACTCGTGCTTTATTTTTATGGCATATGATGCATATGTTTTATGATGTATACGATGGACATTATTATGGACTTCATGATGGATATTGTATTTTTTGTGATTTTTGATATGTTATGCGAGAGCCCTTATTGATACTATGTGATGGATGCTTTATTTATGCACATGTGGATGTTTATGGTTTCATGATGGATGATGTGATGTATGAGCACACCTAGATGGATTGATGCTTACACCTATATGATTATGATGCATAATGATTATGTTAATGACTAACATGTATGATGCAGATGTGATGGATGGTTTTTATGATTATTTTTATGTGGATAATATGATATACATGATGTGATGGTTATTTATGGATGCATGATATCTAATGATGTTATGATTATTTTTATTGTGGATGATTTATGCATGATGTTTAATGTGGTAATGAACCTAATCATATGAACTAACATGACGATACTGATTAGATGAATTTTAAGATGCAAAGGATAATTAATTAAAATTAACCTACACAACTTAAAATGATCATGCAATTTAATGAACCTAAAATGTAAATGTAATGTGAGCCTAAATGCAAATAAGGTCCTGCATAATGGTAAAGGCGAAGAAGGTGATGGTTGTGTGACTACACCTGTCAAGAACCATAGGACTCCCGAGAAGAAGGGGGAAGGTGGATGGAATCACCATTTGCACAATCCAAAATCCTAAGTCAGGGGAAAGGAAGGGATGAAGGATATAGGAATGCAATGGAGGAGAAAATGAAATGCAATCCTAATGCAAGTTACCATCTTTAGAGCACTAATTTTTGCTATAACATAAGACACCAAAAACCATGGTATATGGACCAAGGCAGATTAATGTCTAATGCATAAAAAAACACAACAAACAAGGAGGCTATCCCAACACCCCAAAGTTGTGATGACTTTGGTCGAGCTAGGTATTGGAATAACCACAAGCACAAAAGGATGTCTCAGTGTAATGCAAGACCTTAGGGTTCTTGGCAGGTTCTACGTGAGACAATGAGGAAAAAAATAAAGAAAAGAGGACAACACAGTTTAAAAAGGGCTTAAGACCAATGATGAATAAGATTGAAAATAGGACAATGGTGATGGATGATGAAGGGAAAAGTTCCCTAGGGGTGGATCAAGTGATCGGCCTTGCCTATGTGCAAATGCAGGGACAATGTAGTTAGACAAGGAAAAACAGACAAAAATGATAGACAAAGAAAAGCCCTAGGAGCAGATCAAATAATCGACTTTGCTTACGTGAAAGCACAGGGGCAATGTAGTTCGCCAAGGATGAAATGAGATCTAGTTGGAGACAAACAGGATGAGTGATCCTAGATGGGAACGGCCAAGGTGTCGAGGTGACACACAAGCTCAGATTAGGATAAAAGCTCAGGATGTTGGATAGCAGATGATGTTCATCCAATGCTCAACCAAAAATATACCAAGCGACTAGGGGATGCAATCAGATGGAAGAATAGGATTGATAGGATGATAAGGATATTGAGATTTGGATGGATAAAGCATAAAGTAATTAGGACTTGAGGTAGATAATGATTAAGCTCTATACGGAAGGTGCGTGTTGCCAGGTTTTCACCAATCGTACATATCCAAGGTGCCACTCAGGGGTGGTTTTCACCATAGAATGAATTATTTCTCTTTACTATTTTTTTATTTTTTTGGATTTTGATAATTTTTTACTTTTTTTTGTATTTTTTGAGATTTTACCAGGAAGGATACCTCGACTGACCAAAGTATAGAATTTATTTAGATGCATGATGTTGATGGGTTCTTCTAGGGGCTCTCCTTCAGGTGTGGATATCCTGTATGCTCCAGAACCATATTTGGTGGTGATGACATAAGGGCCTAACCAATTAGCTTCAAACTTACCCTTCTTATCTCGATCCTATTGATTCCACTAATTTTCTTTGAGAACTAAGTCACCAACATTGAATTGACGTGGGAAAACCTTCTTATTGTAGCTTCTCTTGAGCCAGTGTTGATAGGTTTATAGATTGTTGTAGGCCTTGACCCATTTTTCATCCAAAAATTCAAACTGTGCGAGTCATGCAACCCAAGTGTCTTTGTTAGTGATCAGATTCTTCAGAGATATTCAAAGTGAGGGGATTTCGACTTTGATTGGAAAGATGGCTTCAACACCATAAAAAAGGGAGTATGAAGTAGTTCTAGTGGGGGTGCGGATGGACGTGCAGTAGGCCCAAAGGGAAAGATGGAGATGGAGGTTCCAATCTCGACCAGTGCTAGTAACCACCTTCTTAATGATTTTAATCAATGTTTTATTGGTTCCCTCCGCTTGACCATTACCCTAGGGGTAATAGGGGTAGACCAATGATGTTGGATATGATAAGTTTCACAGAGGAATTTCATGCACTTATTTTTGAATGGCTTCCCATTGTCAGTGATGATAGTGGAGGGGATTCCATACCTTTAGAGGATATGGTAGAGGATGAACTTAGATATCTGAACACCGGTGATTTGAGTGAGTGGTTTGGCTTCCACCCACTTGGTGAAGTATTCAGTGGCTATGATGATGAAAGTGTGATCGTTAGAGGATGGAGGGTAGATCTTGCCAACCAAGTTGAAACCCCATTGTAAAAATGGCCAAGGTGTCATGATAGGCTGTAACTCTTGTGCCGGGGCGTGAGTTAAATCTGCATGTTGTTGACAGGGAAGACACCTTTTGACAAACTCGCAAGCATCATGTTCCATAGTAGGCCAGTAATACCCTACTCTTAGAATCCTTTTGGCTAAGGACATACCATTAGAATGAGCCCCACAGATACCACTATGCACTTCTGTTAATGTAGTGCGGGCTTCGGTCTCGTTTAAACACTGGAGGGTTCCATCATAGCCACATCAATAAAGTGTGTCACCAATGATGGTGTAGCGGGTTGTGCGTTGGATAAATGATTTTCGTTGGTTTCTTTTGAGGTCAAATGGTAGGGTGTTGTCACGAAGATAAGAGTAAATGTCTTGGTACCAAGGGGATTCAGGGCCTACAATGCCACATAGCATTTCACTCTCAGGAATTAATAGTTTTTATACAAGGAACTCTCATTCAGTATGATCTCTGGGCATGTCCAGGAGAGAACCAATAGTGGCCATGGCATCAACTGCTTTATTCTGTATCCTGGGGATTTGGTCGAACTGGATGGAGGAGAAGTATTTCTTGAAGTCGTTCACCATGCGTTTGTAGGGTAACAACTTGTCATATTTTGTGAGGAATTCATCATTAACTTGCTTGATCACCAGTTGAGAGTCACCAAAAATGTACAAGTGTGAGATACACCATTGAACGAAAATCTTAAGGCCTATGAGGAGAGCTTCATACTCAACAATATTGTTGGTGCAAGGAAAAGCCAGTCTGAATTATTTGGGTATGTAGTCACCTTGCAGGGTGATGAGAAATATCCCTGCTCCTGATCCGTTGTTAGTGTGGGACCCGTCAAAATATAATGTCCATGTAGTGGCTTCCGATACTGCAAAGACCCCTTCATCTGGAAACTCTGTCTCTAAAGGATAGTCATCGACTAGTGGAGCATCTGCTAATTAATTCATAATGACTTTTCCTTTGATTGCTTTGCAATCCATGTATTCTATGTCAAATTCACTTAGTAGCATGACCCATTTAGCCACGCGACCTGTCAATGTTATTCTTAATGGCATATATTTTAGTAGATCAACTTTTGAGATTAGCTTAATCGGATTACTAAGCATGTAGTGTCTGAGTTTGTGGGAGCTGAAGATGATGACTAGGCAAGCCTTCTCCATTGGGGAATAATGAAGCTCATAGCCAACCAAAGTCCTACTGATGTAGTAAATTGTTGGTTCTTTGGAGGATTCATCATGTTGTGCCAATAATGCCTCCAATGCCATGAAAGTAGCTAAAATATAGAGGAGGGGTTTTCCTAGGATAGGTGGCATGAGAATAGGCAGGTGACCCAAGTATTCCTTGATCTAATCAAAACCAAGTTGATGTTGTGCGCTCCTTTTAAATGTAGTGTCCTTCTTTAGGAGGTGTGTGAATGACTGTCATTTTTGGGCAAGTTGATCAATGAATCCGCAGATGGACTGGAGCTTACGTTGTAGGCTTCTAAGTTGTTTGAGAGTACGGGGTGGAGGCATTTCTATGATTGTCTTGACCTTATAGGGATCAACCTCAATTCCTCTATGGGATACGATGAACCCCAGGAGTTTGCTGGATGTGACACCGAACACACATTTCTTTGGATTGAGGTGTAATTTATACTATTATAGACAGTCAAAGATCTTTTTGAGGATGGTCGGATGTTCTTCCCATGTTCTTGATTTTCCTAAGAGATCATCAACATAGTCTTCCATGATTATATGAATGAGGTCGTGGAAGATAATTGTCATGGCCCATTGGTATGTTGCCCCTGCATTCTTAAGGCTGAAAGGCATGACATTATAGCAGAATGTACCCCAGGGTGTTGTGAAGGAGGTCTTGTGTTGGTCCTTAGGGGAAATATTGATTTGGTTGTAGCCGGAGAAACCATCCATGAGGGACATCATCTCATGTCCTGTGATGAGGTCGACCAACATATCAATATTTGGTAGAGGGAAGTAATCTTTAGGACAAGCTTTATTAAGATCTCAGAAGTCTGTACAAATTCTGATATCTCTGCTAGGTTTAGCAACTGGGACTATATTGGATATCTAGCCGGAGTAGTCAATTGGTCGGATGAAGCGTAATCCCAACAACTTTTCTAATTCTTTCTTAACCAATAGGGCCACTTGAGGATGCATTTTTTTGAGCTTCTATTTAATAGGTTTTGCATCGGGGTGGGCATCTAGGAGATGTAACACCAAAGCTGGATTAAGTCCGGGCATGTCTGAGTATGTCCAGGACAAAATGATAATTCCTTCTTTCAAGAGGTTGATGATGGTAGAATTTCATTTTTCTGATAGTGCCTTAGCCACATAAGTGATCTTGGGGTTTTCTTCGGTTCCCAAGTTTACTGCTTGTGTTTCTTCGATCAAGATGGATGATCAATCGAATAATTGAGTTCCTACTAGGGGAATATGAATGCCCCCATATTCTAGCACCTATTTGAGGTTTTCACTAGCAAATATGCCCTTTGTTTTTACTATTTCATAGTCACAAAGTGCCTCAGGGAGGTTTTCACTAGGTGACCTATTTGGATTTTGTTTCTTTTTATTTTTGCGGCTGGGGCGTTCATCTTCCCCCAATCCCATGAGATGCACATATTGGTCCACTAAGGGAAAGGTGTTGGGAGATTCGGTACCTTGTAGGTCATAATCTATAAGCTTGGGATGTTTGAGGGATAAGGCGATGGTGCAAAAGGTAGGCATTCAAACATGGCAGGGAGGTTAACATGGTCTAGGTCATCGTATGCGTGAATGATGGATTCCTCCTCCGGTATGTCTTCGAGGGAACCGTCATCCACACTAACATTGTTGGATGCACTAGATGATACCAGGGGGCCTTTTGTTTCTGGTTGTAGCCCAAGCCCAAATTTCTTGGTCAGATGGTAGTTGCTTCGATGGGTTGACATTTTCCTTGTTCTTCTATACCAAGACCTCCACCTTGGTAACTGCACTTTTTAACGAACTTAGATGCACGTGGGTAGACCTCCTGGAAGTATTCTAAGAGGGGATGAGGTGGCTCAGGTTCTTCTTTGTAAACCCATTGACTGATATATTCTTCCATTTGATCCTAAAGGGAACCTAGATCTTTGAATTTCATTGAGCCCATGTTCTCAGAAGTGAGTGTAAGTGTCTTCTCTTCCTCTTTTGGAATAGAGTGAGAGGATTGGCCATATGTATGTGGTGAGGGTGACATGGTTTCCACATTCAATGTTGTATGCATTTCATACTCGCCACACCCCTTGTCAATGATCTGGACCTTAGTGATGGTGGAAGTAGGTGTGGATGATGGTGTGGATGAAGGGGTGGATGATGTGGTGTTTAATGTGTTGGTGATGGATGAGAATTAGATGTTTGAGATGCCCCCATTTCTACTCCAGAGCAGTAATGTGAATATGGAAATGAAGCCTCTAGGGTGCGATAATATTCAAATGGCTGAGGGTCAGCCTGTATGGTTACTTCCATTCCTTGAAATGGGAACTTCAAACATTGATGGTAGCTTGATGGGATGGCTTGCATAGAGTGAATCCATGGGCAGCCAAGGAGGATGTTGTATGGAAGTTCCAGGTCCAGAACATGACACATAGTATACTATACAATGGGACCCACCTGAATAGGAAGAGAAATAGTGCCCTAAGAATCTCTTTCTGCGTTATCATATGCCTTAATGGTGATAACCGGATTATTTAGGTCGGCCTAGGTGTATCCTACCTGTTGTATAGAATTTAATGTACAAAGATTTAGGGCCAAACCATTATCTACTAGTACCCTTTTCACTTTATGACAATTCACCTTGACCTAAAGAGGAAGGGGATGGTTATGAATTGAGTCAAGGTGTGGCATGTCCTTTTGACTGAAACCTAATTGGTAGGTTGTGGACAGATTTTCTACCAATGCTTGGAACTATTTGGGATCAATATCATCAAAGACTTGCGTGTTTTGTAAGGATTTATTCAAGATATATTGATGCACGGGGGAATACCTAAGCAAATCCAGGATGTGAATATGAGCCGAGGTCTTTCTAAGGTGATCAAGGATGTTTTATTGTGAATTGACAAATGGCAGCTGGGTAGATGTCGGGGCTACTGGAACTGTGATGCGGGTGCTACGGGTGGTAACAACACATTGTGGATATTTCCTTTGACATGTATCATGGATACACATGGCTCCATTTGTTCTATGTATGTGACAACACCTTGGTAATTGTGTGGCACATTTTTGTAAGTGATGTTATTTGTGCTGTTATTTTGATTATTTTTGTTGCTAGGGCCAGGATTGGAGTTGGATGTACTAGGACCCTGATTACGCTTAGGAAACACATTTTGATATATTTGGAGCTAAGCATTGGATGAAGATGTTGTGTTAGCATCCACATGAATTTCACCCTAATCTATGAGACTCTGAACGTAAGTTTTTAGACCTTGACATTTATCCAATGTGTGTCCCTTAATCTTGTGAAAGTCACAATACTTGTTCTCTTTGAACCAAGTTGGCTTGGGCTTGGATTCGTCAAGGGGATTGGTTACAGGATAAGTGATGGGGTAGTTGGATTGCAGGAGTTTGTTAAACATGACACTAAGGGGTTCTCCCAATTGAGTGAATTGTTGTATATTCCCCCCTTGGTTGTTTTGGTTTGACTATTGCTAGGGTGCTCCTTGGGGCACGAATATCGCATTTGGGATTGACTGTTGTTGTTGAGGAGGATATTTTTGTGAGGTGGTGGACACCTAAACATGTTTGGTGTTAGTGACACCGTCATTAACAACATTCTTATTTTTATTCCAATATCGAGGTTTATCCCTAGAGGATCTCTCTTTATCATAATTGAAAATCTTGACTTCCCCTTTAGCAACAAGGGCTCGTTCCAGGATGGGACCCTTCTCCATGAGTGTTGCAAAGATGGTGATGTAGTGGAGTTGGAAATTGTGGGCCATGTCCAGATGAGAATTTTTGATGAACAATATAACCATGTCCTTTTGTAATAGTGGGGATTTCATCTGGATGGCTAAGGCGCACCATCTTTGCAGATAGCTAGCAAAGGTCTCTCCATCACGTTGTTTTTCTTTCAAGAGATCAAGTGTGTCAATGCCCTTCTCTAGATTAAAAGAGAAGTGGGAGACAAATTGTTCAGATAGTTGTGAAAAGGATTTGATGGATCCATTCTCAAGGTCCATGAACCAGTTAAGGGCAACCCCTATAGGCTTTTTGGGAACAATTGGATAAGATAGTTATCATTGTGCATGACCTCTTGGAAATGGGCATAAAACTTTTGCAGATGAGCTCTGGGGTCCTTGGTTCCCTTATACTTATCAAATTTTGGGATCTCAAAGTGCTTGGGAAAGGGAACCAAGGAGATGGAGGGGTAAAAAGGATAGGGACAAATGTCCTCAAACTTGAATGACTGCTTTCCCATCCTAGCCTATAAATCCTTAAACGTAGCTTTGACTTCTTCCGAGTTCTTGTTGATGGGTGCTGCAGGAGTCAAAGCAGGTTGATTGTATGGATAGTATTGTGGGTATGATGAGGATGGCCTTGTTGTGGTTAGATCATAGGCGGGTTGAGCTGCATATGAATGTGTTTTCTGATTCTAATTCGCATAAGTGGATTATGGATTGATGTATGGTGGATAGGAGGATGACAAATTATGATGAGAAAAAGGCACTTGTTGGTAGGGTGGCTACTGGTGATAGTAAGAAGCGAGAGAAGCACCCTGCTGTTGTCTAGGATTTTTTTAATACAAAGAGGTAGGACCCCCTTGTTGATGTGACGATGGTTGTTGGTAATAAGAGACATAAGGTGCACCTTGTTGGTAGGATTGTTGCTGAAGATAGGGTGGATAAGTTTGTTATTGTTGTACAATGGTGGGTTGTTGTGTGACATATGGGGGTGGATTTGATGGTTGTTGATAGGGATGATTCTATGACTATGGAGGATTGGTGTAAGGTGGCGGTTGGGTTTGCGTTTGGTTTTGACTATTTTGATGAGGATTTAAATTGAGATGGGATGGAGCAATGTATGTGCTGGATGGATGATAGAGATATTTTGTAACCAAATTATTTTGTGTTTGCATAGGGATATGTATGTGTTGTTGCGGAGGTCGCCATTATGGTTGTTGTTGGTGAGAGGGGTGATATGGAATATGATGTTGTTGGGGGGCTGCTATTGAAGTGCCATATAGCGATTGCGGTTGCTGGGATGCTGCTTGTGTTATCTGATGTGGTGGTTGCATGGGAGCCAAGACGTTTTGTTGTGGGATGGGAATGTTGTGTTGCGGCGGTTGCTAATAAGGTGGTAGGGATGAAGCAACAATGGTTGTAGTGTGTTGAGGTGTTGTTTGTAATGGAGTGGATTGATGGGGATTGATAGGAGGCTGCTGGAATGTAGGTGGGGGTAAGTTGTTAGTGGGTGCAAACCCCAAAGGTGGTATTGATGCAAGGGTAGGTATGCCCCCAATATTGATAGCTGGTTGACTAGGATGTTGAATTGGAAGTGGTGGAGCGGATTGGATGTAGGATGGCATGTCGTATGCATAGCGATCATGATGCTCGGGTTGTGCTACTAAGGTTGTGGTTTGGGAGGCAAGGCTAACTAGTGACTTGATGTATTATAGTGTTGCCAAATTCAGGATGATACTAGTTTTCTCAGGGTGCACCTTCAGGGACATATGAATTTTTTGGGACATTTTGTGAAGTTTACGAATCAAAGGGTGCAAGAAGAGTGTGTGTACCAGGATATTGTGATGCATCGAAGTTGGATGGTGGCTTGACTCCTCTCATGAGCAAGGTGGCAAGAATCTTATCTCCACGTTCATTTAGGAGACGATCCATCATTTGGACATTAACAAGATCATTAAGGTATTCATCACCGGTGACTTTAGGTTGCTTAACCATGTTCTCGTCACCGGGTGGTGTGGTGTTCTGAATGTCCATATTGGATTGGGATGAGGCACCGTTATGGGGATCTTGTGGGAAATTGGGAATGTTAATGGATCTTGTGGGATGTTTGGTTGGGAACCTTGGGTTTTTTGGTCTGCCATTTGATTTTTTTCTTGTGAACGAGTCTGAATGGGCATGAATGTAAAAAATAGCTAAGTGATCTAAGATGTAACTAAGCTTCTAAATGATGATCTAGATGATGATTTGGATTGGATAAAGATTGTTGGATTGGATTGGGTGTTGGATTGATTGATAGGATATATGATGGATCAATTGATGATGTATCAATTAATTGGATGAATGGATAAGATTGGATTCAATTGGATTTGATCGATAAAATGATTGATAGGATTGGATGGAATCAAATTAAAGATCAAAAGATTGGATGATTTGAAGGGTTTCTAAACTGGGTTTAGAGATTACCCTAAGTGACATAATGTGCTGATAGATCGGATTAAGGGATGAACTGATGATCACGACACCAAATCCACCTTGAGATGGAAGGGGATTGATAGGGCCGAGGATGACGTTCGATTTAGGATAGATAGCAATCCTAAGAAAATGTTCAAGGATGGCGATCAAGTTTAGCACCTAGTTCAATTCAGATAACAACTTCAAGCGAACTTTAGAGGATTCAGATCAATACGATGATGATGATGGATATGAAGCCTATATGATTTGGATGATGATGTGAATGCAAATGGATCATGATGTAGGCGAACGAGATGCGCAAATAGTGGGATAGTCAACAAGCCTTTCAAAAATCATGGGAAACTGGTTTTTCAAATCAAATTTGTGAAACAGGTGCAGTTTTAGGGCAGGGCCACCCAAAACTTTGGGTAAGGTCGCCCCTCCTAGGAAAGGTCACCCAAATAGGGCAAGGTTGCCCAAATAGGGCAAGGTCACCCAAACAGGTCCCGGTTTCAACTTGGAGTGAAAAATGGTTTAACAATATCGATAAATGGGCTCTCAGAACGGGCAATCAAATTTGTGGAATAGGCGAACGACCACTCAAAATGAGTGAATGGATGTACGAGGTTGGGGAATGATACTCAAAACAAGAAAAAGGGTTCCCAGAATGGGTGAATGACTTCCTAGAATGGGTGAACAGTTGGTCAGAAAGGGGGAATGATGCTCAGAACGGGCAAATAGATACTTCGAATGGACAAACGGATGGTCGAGATGGGTAAACGGGTACCCTAAACGAGGGAACAACACTCTGAATCAGAAAATAGGTTCCCAGAGCAGGGTAACAACTAGTGAACGAAGGTCAGAAAAGGTTGTTCGAAAGGGAAAGGTTGCCCCTTTAGGGAAAGGTCACCCAAACAGTGGGCGAGGTTTCCCAAACAAAGGGCAAGGTCATCCAAATAGAGAAGACTGGGAAATGTTTGACTCAAAAAAGATAAAGAACAGTTGAGGTAAGGGGGAAGGGTCACCCCTTAGTCAAAAATAGTGATGGCAAAGGATGAAAACAACAAGTAAAAGGCCAAAACTGACTGACAAGTACTGGTTTTTGACAAGAAAACACTTCAACCAACACAAGCCTAGTTCTAGTGTTAAGGGTATGGTCAACACGGTCCTCTATCTAGGCTTTACAAGGTTGCTAAGGGTGTCCTTGATATATGCACGGTATGTGGGGCACAACCATGAACACCAACCCATCTACAAGTGTGAGTCAGGAGCAACCAGTGAGAGACTGGGAGCTCAGACCAACTCTTCATGTCATGTCTAGGTATCACCCTAGCTTTGACACTCCGCTAGACATGATGTGACTGGATTGAGGTATAGATTTTGCCTCCCCCCTTTAAATACCCCATTGGCAACCTGTGGTTGGGGTCGTCCTTTGGGGTGATGAAATCCCCAAGCAGGCCCCGCTAATAAAATGAAAAAGGGTAAAAAGACTAAGTGGACTACGATTTCTCTTCACCTAGGATCACCAAATGGTGCAAGGGGATTGGATACATCAATAGTCCACTTTCAAACACAATAAGTAGATTCTTTGACCCTTTAATTAGTCCTTAGTTCCTATTTTAAGGAAATGAAAGCACAAAACTAGATAAACAATGTTTCTCCACCTGCAACACACTTGTCAGTAGTTTTGTTTTCTTTCTTTGACAAGAGAATTCTATTTTTGGGTGTGGCCAACTTTGTGTTTTTGGGCATGGCCGCCCCTTTGTGAACCTGTAGAAAGACATATGTCAGAAAATAGCAAAAACAACAACAAAATAGTCTGGCTATTTGGGAAAGGTCGCCCCTCCGTGAACTTGTAGACAAACATGGATCAAAAAACAACAAAAATAGCAACAAAATAGTCTAGTTGTTTGGGAAAGGTCATCCCTCTTGGGCAAGGTCACCCCTCTATGAACCTGTAGACAAACAAGGGTCAAAAAACAACAAAAAAAGTAGCAAAACAATTTGGTTGTTTGGGCAAGGTCGCCCCTCTTGGGCAAGGGCGCCCCTCTATGAACCTACAAAATAGACAGAGGTTAGAAAACAACAAAAACAACAAAAAAACAATCTGGCTATTTGGGCAAGGTCGCCTCTGTGTTTCAGAATCTGCAAAACTTGAAACAATAGAAAATGTTAAAGCGATGGACCTGTGATGTGGGTCCCACCAGGCATGCCAAAAATGTGATCAGGAGAAATCTGCTAGTCTAAAAACACATAACAAAATGGAACGCAAGAGAAGTAAATAACACCTAACACCTCAAGATTGGGCTATGTTAACTCACACAAAATAAAGATAAAGTAAACAATAGATTATACCTTGTGTTGTGTTGATCCTTGGTTGGCCCTTGAAGATATTGCTGATGTGTTCTCCTTGGATGAAATGCTTGCAATGAAGGTGGTTGAAGGATTAATGGAGGTAGGTGGATGCAATAATGGAGGCTAAGATGCAAATGGAAGGGATAAGATGCTGCAATAAATGGCTAAAAGGCTTGAATGCACAAAAATCACAAGTTCTAAGATCTAGATACTCATAAATTCTAAGATCATTAATGAGTGAAAAGGGAGGTATTTATAGAAGAAGTTGAATTTTCTAGAGCATTCAACGGTCAAGATTGAGCCACCATGACCAAGATGGAAGACTATGGTGAGTTGAGGACTTACAAGCCCTCACATCTCGCCATGTGGCGGGTGAAGTGTCCAAAGGACAAGGTGAGATGGCAAGGGTACAAGTGACATGGAAAAGGCCATGTGGTCCCAAGGTACTTGCAAGTACCTTGGGATGGGAGAGGATTTCCCTAAAAAGGTATTCCTTGGCCCCATATGTGGCTGAAAGTGACAAGTGAGGACTTTTAGAAAGTCCACTTTTGTCACCATGGGGATTGGAGATGGCCTTGGAGGAATAAAAGTGAATTTTTAATTCACTTTTTGGAAGAAATCAATGGGTAAGGGAGGATTCCCCCTAAAAGGGATCTTTGTCCCATGGGTACGATGTGACCTTTGAGAGGTCATGGGGAAGACAAATGCATGGGGGAAATAAGTGTGAATTTTTAATTCACATGGGGAAGAGGTCAACCCAAAAAAGGTAAGTACCAAGAAGGTTGACTTAAGGACATGCTAGAAAATGTAAGTGATTAGGCTAATTAATGATGATTAAAGGCAAGTGGAGAGACATGGAGGATGTGACATTAATCCTAATTAAGGATATGCACATCTTAATGAAGGATTAATTAAATTAACCTAGATTAGTGAAAGGGTTATGGAGGATGGGACAAGGAGAGAGAAAGAATGAATTAAAAATTGAAAAAGATAATTGACTAAATTAAATAAATTGATTGATTTATTTAATTTTGAGAGGAAATGGTAAAGCATAAAGTATTTATTTAAATACTTTTGGGAACCTTAGGGAAAGGGGATAATATTAATTAAATGTGTCATTTAATTAATATAGGTGGATTAGATGAATAAATGATGAGATTATGACCATATGGAAGTGGTCAAATTTAGGTGTCTACAGTGACATCATCATACACCTTTGAGTTTATGCTCCTTTCATGTTTGGAAGTTTCATTTTTGCACTTAAACTTTGAATGTTGTGTTCTCAACCATATGAGCTCCTTTTATAGAGCAATTTTTTTGTACATATGGAAAAATCATCTGATCTTTGCATTGGTGCAGGATATTTTTAGTTTATATTTTTAATTAAAAAATAGTTTTTTCAGTGATCTTGTTGTGCTACTCTCCTTTGGGGAACTTTGAAGGGCCATAAATTTTAGAAATGGATATCATTTTGGGTCCATTTTTTTTGGCAAAAGGTTGTAATCCTATATATAATTATATTTATAATAAAGATGTACAATAGTTCATAATTCCATGGCTCTCAACAACTAATATTAAATCCTGAACCCTCCAAATTTACAAAACATTCAAGAATATCCAAAATTTGGCCCAAATTCCCAAGATCTAGAATATGCTTTTGAGGCCAGGAAAAACACAAATGAGACCAAATATTATCATTACATTTTTAGTATATATAAAAGGAAAACAAAATTTGGGGCTGTATCAAGCATTTCATATACAAATTTCACTATTTTTCTATTCCTACATTTGGTCCACTTGACCATCATTTTCATCTTGATGCTTACGGAGATTACCTTCAGATTGCATGGATGGAAGAATATTTAGATTGAGGCCCATGGTATTACGATGTCAAGGGGAAACATTATCAGCATCTGCAACCATTGGAGGAACTATTATTGGGAGATTATGCTCATGAGTGAGCAACACCATAGTTGCATTTTCCCTTACTCTTATCCTTTTGAATAATTCATAATCAATCTCCCCTACATATCTATTTATAGCTACTTGCAAGTGATTTGAACTTTGCATCTCCAAGGTTGTCTTAATTGTATTATACACAAATATATAAGTGTTCCTATGCAACAAAAAATATCGAGGAAACGAGCCTCCGACATATCCTTGTCCCCTCCACAAGTCATAATTTTGGCATGCTTTTAACATGAAATCATTTTGTAGATACACATCTTTGACAACTTTGTTTGTTATAAGCTCTACTGACCGAAACCATTGTAACAAGTCAATCATGTTTGAAAAAAATATAGACAGAAGTTGATAAGGAAACAATAAACACCTTTCCTTTGGTTCAAGGATTTATTCCCCTATGACCCTTTTGATGCATTTCTTGAACTGTGCACAGTGACCCTTGAAGACTAGCTGAAATTTTGCGTCCTTGATGGCCTTCGTGAATGGTAACTCCCAACCATTCACCAGTATGGAAGCTCTATAATTGTGTGGGTAATATTCCATTAGATATTTATGGAAAGCTCTACAAGATATTAGCTCCACACACACTTCTTATCTACTTGAAGATGCTTCCTGATGCATAAGGGAAACACCATGATGAAAACCCTGGAAGAGATCCCCGGTTCAAAAAAACCCTGGATGAACTATTTCCGAAGCAAGATGTTGATTGTTGCAAAACTCAGTTTCATGCAATGTGTATATGAACTATTCACACAGATGGATGCACGATGACACATATGAAGGTGATGAACTAAACACCCTTGTCTTATCAATCAACAAGGTAATCCAAATTGGAATGCGTTGGGGATATTACATTACTCCTCGTAATGAATGGTGAAACACAAAGGAAGTCTTGCACAAAGGTGCTGGTATTTTTCCTATATGCATTGTTTTCAAATTTGTGCACAATCTTGCAAGGCCCTATATTTTTCATTTGCAACTTGGAGTATTGGCCCTTTGGAAATCTCTTTTTCTTGAGATGGGCTGAAACCAAATCTCCAAATTTGAAATCAACTTCTCTCCTCTTCATATCTTCCCTTTGTTTATACTTGTCAACACTATTTTGAAGTTGTTCCCTAAATTTTTTATGGATCTCCTTCATTGCAACAAATTTTTTTTTCTCCTTTAGCACTTGGCCTTTCCATTCCACTGATATCCCTCAACTCAAATACCCCTCTAGGCTGCAAACCATAAACTAACTGAAAAGGACTTTTCCAAATACTCCTATTCATGGAATCATTGTAGGAAAATTCTTCCCGAGGAAATACAAGGTCCCACTGAGTGGAATGTTCGTTGGAGAGGCACCTTAAGAGGTTTCCCAAGCTTATATTAACCACCTCAATTTTCCCATTAGTTTGGGGATGATAGGAAGAACTGGAATTGAGGTTGGTGCCAAGTTTCTTCCACAAGGTCCTCCAAAAATGCCCAATGAATTTACTATCGCTATCTAAAACAATACTGAGAGGAAAACCATGAATTCTTACCACTTCATTGAAGAAGACACCTGCAATATATGATGCATCATTGGTGCTTTTACAAGGGATGAAATGAGCCATTTTTGAGAACCTATCAACCACAACATAGACATAGTCAAAACCCCTTTGTGTTCTTGGAATTCTCATTACAAAATCCATGCTAATTAACTCCCAATTCCTATAAGCGATAGGAAGAGGCTGATACAACGCTGCATTGGTGCTACTTCCTTTTTCGCTTTGAAAAATAGTGCATTTCTCAACAAACTTCCTTACATCAGATTGCATTTTAGGCCAAAAATAGTGTGTCCTTAACTGCTCCAAGGTCTTATCAAGGCCAAAATGACCTACAAGACTACCATAATTCTTTTCCTTTATCAAATTGTCTCTCATTGAACACTTATCTCTCATTGAACACTTAGGTACAGAAAGTTGTGCCCCTTTGAATACAAAATCATCTTGAATCAAAAAATCTAACCATTTTTCATTGGTGTTGTTGTGAGGCTACAAACAAAACTGATATATCTCCTTGAAATTTGCATCATCAACATACATACCTTATAATGCTTCAACTACCACACTTTGCAATTGAATTTATTGCACCATTAGTGCCCTCCTACTCAAGGCATCAGCTACTTTATTGGACTATCCCTTCATATGCTTAATGGTGAAAGTGAAACCTTGCAAGAATTCTACCCATTTATGATTGAGTTTTTCTTGAGTGTTTAGGAATTGAAGAGCATGGTTATCAGTATAGACTACAAACTCCTTTGGAAAAAGATATTGCCTCCATTTTTCAAAGACTTCACCATATCATACATTTCTAGTTCATAAGAAGAGTATTTCTTTTTGGCCTCATTCAATTTTTCACCAAAGAAAGCAATGGGTATGTTCTCTTGTCTAAACACATGTGAAATGATATGAAATGAATTGAGCACGTTCCAAGTAATAAAATGATTATGTACCTACAAAACCACAACACATTAGCTATAATAATATGGTAACACTTTGTTGAAATTTGCATGATAGATGACTTGGTACAACTGATACATAAGCATATCCTCTTTCCAAATATATGAGTTGGCATGTGAATATGTACTTTTCCACATAACATATGGATGTAGAGAAAATGAATCACTATTGCGAACACAATGAATTGACCACTATAACTGTGCAAAAGGAGCCCTTTTAGAATTCAAAGTTGCCAATTTTTCTCTACTCAAACTACTACTTCCAAATGATTCACTAATGACAACAACATCTCCAAGGCTTTCAAACTCAACCTGATCACAACCCATATTTTCCAATGTATCTTCCAATTTATTAACTTCCCTATAAATGTGAGATATTTGAATTTATTTGAATGTAGCCATCAATAACCAAGCTTTCTTAAGAACATAGCTCAACTTCCAGTTTTGTATCCCTCTTTTCTTATAAGCATTGATAATCAATAAATAATCTTCATCAATGTGCAACTTTTGAAGACTAAGTTCTTTTACTAATTGCAGTCCATGAAGAAGTACTTGTGCCTCTGCTATGTTATTGGTACCATTGGATAAATGTATTGCTTTGGAAGCTATCAATAAACCTTGACAATTTCAGATACAAGACCCCGCACTTGCAAGGCCTGGATTACCTCTTGACACTCCATCAAAATTAATTTTATGAAACCCTGGATTTGGAGGTAACCATTTTATTTTGTTTCTGTCAACTTTTCGATGATTTGGTAAATAAAGATTACCTTTAAAGGGTAGTGAAACATGTTCCTAGTGACACAAGAGATAATAATCCCAACTTGTAAACAAGGAGGATACATTTTTAAAGTTCTAGAAATAATAATTGGTGACCTCTAAGATGAATTTCACAATTTTCATCTTAATTTGTTGCACTGAAGTTGATTCTTTTATGAATATACGCCTATTTATCTCCCACCAGAGACTCTAGTTCACTATTGTTGGTGCCACCTTCCATATGCATGTAAATAGTAATGATTTATAAAGAAACACTAACTCATTTGACCCCAATTTTCGATGAAACCTATATAATCAGATGTATCGTCGTGCACTTGTGCGAATTTCCATTTAAAAAAAAAAATTTACCCCGACGTTCGTCGGAATTTCGACGAGCCGTTGTTTTGGGTACGTTTTGATGAAGATCTTTCGCCAAAATTAGGGCAGTCCTACAAAGTTAAATTGTGGTGGGCATAAATTGAAATGAGCTCGAATTTTTATTGTGACAGTGTTTTGCTCGATGGTTTTCTTGGGGAAAATCAGAAGAAACTCAAGAAGATATCGCCAAGTTGAGGGAAGTCATTGTATTTTTCTAGAATTCATTTGTGAAGTCAGATTTGTACTTCCAGGTTTGAAAATCATATTTGAAAGCAACATCTCATCAGATTTCATTTATAGTCTTGTGCATTTTTAGAATTTCATTTCCAGATTTTAGACCTGGCTTCACAAATTCTTTATAAGGGAATTGTTTATAACTGATGGAAAATTCTTGATGGATTTGGACAAAGATTATATTTGCAAGGTTTCAATTTTAACCCTAATGATCAATTTGCAATAGATTTGGGAGCCATAGCTAGATAATATCAAAGGTGTTGGTTGTTTTTTTACTGTAACCAAGTTTATCTTCTAGACACATATCATATAAAATCTCAGATAATACTACCTTACAATACCATCAATCTATATTCTAACCCAATACTACTTATCAAATCCTTATATGAACATAGTCACCTATAACCTCACTCAAGCATTTTAATTAATTCCTTGAATTAAAGCCAAAATGAGAATCACACACCATAACAGTGAGATGAACAGAATAACCCTTGATCATTTTATTCAAGATAATAATATATTCATACAATGGAGATACATGACCTTGAAATGAGTAATTTTCATACAGATGCTAGTACTGTCTTGAAAATTAAGTACCCATGAAACTAAAACCTACAACAGAATGACACCAAATGGTGCAGGAGCACACTTAGGCTAACCTCCATGTTTTCTATTTTGGCTTGTACTTGACTCTAGCCAAGTCAGGATGTTAGTTTGTTTTTAGACCTTAGAAGGTCATTACTTTTGTGGGCTAGGTGAGTTAGTCATTAGGACTAAGGTCACACAAATAGCCAGTGTTAGTAATTTAAGTTTTCTTAATGTTAGTTGTCTATGGGAGATTAGAGTCTTAAAGATGTTCTAAACACTTAGTGGTTGTTATAAAGATGCCTTAAGGCCATTAAATGAGTTGGTTCCTCAGAATCTAGAGGGAATAGTGGTCCTAAGAAATAGGATCAAGGCATAGAGAAAGATGCCAAATGTTGTAAAGAAGTTAGCATGGGCATGCAACTCGGTTACCTTTGGATTCCCTTGAGAATAGGAAGTGGGAGATCGGCCAATAGGCCCTGGAATCATGGGGATGGCATCTATTATGACCCAAGACTCAAATCTCATGACATTGTGTAATTGGTAATTAGTTTTTGAAAGTAAAATAGAGAGCTCTGCAACAGTGTTTTCAAGAACAACCCGAACTTTTGTGATGAAAAAGATGCTTAATGGATTGAGAGACTGAGTTTAGTATTTGTTTAGTGTTCTATAGGATTATCTTAGTCTTTTTCATTTGATAAGCAAGTTGTTTAGAGTAGGATATTTGGTGTTAGGAAAATTGTTTTTGGTTTTAAGTTCTTACTAGTCCAGTCTTGACCAGTCGGTGCTTTCATGGCTCCCCCATGAAATCTAGCCTTGGGAAACACCTAAGGACAGGTGGAAATGTTAGGGGATTCATTATTGTATATAGATTTAGGATTAGGAAGCATGAAAGAGTGGAGAGATCTTTTTATCACTAGTCTCTAGGCGAGCGGACAGAGCTTGGTTAGAGGTCTAAGAATGTCTTTGAAGATTTCTTGCAGGGTAAAGAGGTACTGTATAGAACACGTACAGGTTCAAGTAGGGTTTCATCATAGCTCATCATACTAGGTGGATTGAGGTCATGTCAATCATTTAGTTTATGGTTTGAGCAGGTTCCAAGCAAGATTACAGTCAGTCTTAGAAATTAGGCCTTTTAGCCCTATTGTCCTAAATTGTAGGAAACTAATGTACGGAGGTTGTCAGGCCCTAAGCCCCATTGAACATTTTAAAAATTCCAAATGAATATCCAAATCTACCTTTATTTTTGTAGGGTCTTTGGAAAAATTTAGCAAGAATTGACAAAACAGGACTGGTAAAGGCTACAAGGAATAGGCCTGTTTAAGGTTTCAAATGGTGAAACCTTGAACCCGGTAAGGATAGGCTTGAAGAACCCTCTAAAATGGTTCAAATATGCAAGGTTATGATTTTCAATAGGATGGGCACTCCTGCAATGAAGAATGATGTTTGTGAGAAGTTAGCACTTAGAACTTTCTAAGTGAGGAAGAGAAATTGAACTTGTCAAATGGTGTTAGTCCTCCAAGGTGAAGCACAAAGGATAGAAATCTTAGAAGAGTTAGAATTGGACTTAGTTAATCATCTAAGCCAATCAAGACCTAGAGGATACTAGGTTCCAAGAAGAGACAAGCTGGGTCTCTTAGTTGTAGTGCAAACAAGCCTTGGAACACTCACATCACCAAACCTAAGAATAGTATCTTCACTATAATATTAGGCTCTTTACAAATTCGCTTTGCAACTTTAGTTAGAATTGACCTAAAGATATCTAACTTGCTAACCAACCATATTTTTGGTCTTGAAATCCTTCTTATAGGGAAAATGAAGGAGCAACAAGCATCGGACCAGAAATACACTTGTCACTGGTCACTTGGACCGCCTTATGACATTTCAAAAATTGGTTACAACAGCTGAGGCTCTGGAGAATCTTCTTGTTCATCCCGTCCACTGGAGAATAATTGTTGCATTTGCCAAACTTTGAAAACTTGCACCAAAACTGCCACCAAGACATAGCCAAAATTTGTTATAACCATAACCACTGAGCTGTTAACTACCGATTGTAGACTCTGTCCTATTCTTGTTCAGTTAAGTACTTTTCTACCCATCCTTGATATTACTCATCCATTGGCCAATTAAAATTTACCACCTAATTTACCTTTGCACTATAAGTTATATACTTTACTGCTACTTGATTCGTCTCCCTTTCAAAAGATTCCAAAAATGTGCTAGTGTTAATGATTTCATCTACCCTGCCCTACCATTGTTGCAGTGATCTAACATTTCCTTGGGCATCTACAATATCTGGTAAAGATGTGCCACTCCAGTCATCAAAACTCTTTACCAACTCTTTAATTCTCTTGCTCAAATCATCAGGTAAGGCTTGGAAACCTTGCAATGACTTCACAAAGTCTTGAGTAGGCCTTAATTGTTGAGGCCTATTAGCTGCATTTTGAGAATTTCATTTTCAAATTTTGTTGTGCAAGTTCAATATTCTGATTTTAGGAGTATAAAAATTGGAAATCATTGTAAAATCAGAATTTAATAATTTCCAGAATTAGCTTTTGAAAGTGTTTTTTGGGGTCATTAACTTCAGACTATCTTCTCTTTTGCAGGGGTGGTTGCATGCCGATTTTTTTTGGTGTAAAATATCATAATTATTATATTTTGTTACCTGTGTACGATTAAAAATTATTGGAGTGCGTGTGAGTTTGATATTTTTTGAAGATCTAAATATTCAAGCTTGGTAAAGAAAAATCATGTCAGATAATATTAGTCCAGAACAAAATGAAGAGACAGTTGCTAGATTGTGGGCTATATTGAAAAGAAAGGGTGATGGGAAATGTTATTGTCCTTGCAATAATTGCAAGGGCTTAAAGATGAGAAGATTTTAATCACAACAGCTGAGAAACATTGTAGGCAGCATGGTCACGTTGAAGGGGGGCATGATTATCGTCCATTGGTAAGTTGTTCATTATATGTGTTTATATTGATTGAATTTGTAAATGTTTATATTGTTTTAACATTTGATATATATATAAAAAATCACTTGATCATGATCATGGTTTATTTGTGTCTATCATTATTATAAAGGTGGGGTGCCCTAGGGCACATGATATGAATTATAACGGCCTAGAGAATTTGGTTTTGCAAGCAGAGGAACATGGAGCTGTGAATATCGAAGGTGAAGTTAATGATCCTATGGAAGAATATGATCATGCACCAGAAAACACAATTGAAGATGATGGTACAAATACATTGATCCATGACACATGTAGTGGCACATTTGATCATGTTGATTGAGATGACTTTGATGATGTTCATGATTTACTTGTACTTGAGAAGGCATACGGGCCGCTTTATGAAGGCTCCCAAACAACTCTTCTCTCTGCTGTATTGTTGCTGGTGAACTTGAAGGTTATGAATGGTTTATCCAACATAGCAATCTCACAGATGTTAAGGTATGTCATATATGTCATTTTTTTCATCTATTTTAATTGTTGTTAGTTCATCGCTAGTAAATAAAGGATTAAGTATGTACCTTTAATATTCTTTATATTAAGAAGTTATTTTTTGTTGTATATTGATTGATGAATTTTTGTTACCACCATCAAATATTTTACCTCGCTCATACCGAGATTTATCTGGCATTATGAAAGATATTGGAATAGAGTATCAAGCAATAGATGCATGTCCCAATGATCATATTATATATCATAAACAGCATGAATTTGCAACAGAATGCCCAGAATGTCATATCAGTAGATATCAAACAGATCAACTAACAAAAAAGGTGCCTCACAAGGTTCTTCATTATATTCCCATTATTCCATGTATGCAACAATTATTTAGGTGCGAAAGCTTAGCACAATTTATGGATTACCATGCACGTAATAGAAGTGGAGATGAGATTCTTTGAATGCCTGCGGATGGTTCTGCATTTAGGGACATGGAGGAAAAATGGCCACACTTTAAAGAAGAACCTCGTAATCTCAAACTTTCATTGGTAGCGAACGGTGTCAATCCATTTGGAGAGCTAAGATCTATTTACTCGGTGGGGCCTGTTTTTGTTATCAACAATAACATTCCTCCATGGATGTCAATAAAGAGGGAGCACATAATATTGGCAATGATTGTTCCAGGTATTTGTTTACATCAATTTTATTTAACGTAGTAGCATCTCATTTGTCTTATTTGTTGCATAATGACTTATATGTTTTTTCATTTAATAGTCATGTACATGAATTTATATATATTGCAGTAAAATGGTTATAATAATTATGTAATGTTTATGTTCATTCAACTAGGTAAGTACCAAGTTAAAGTTATGAATGTATATATTGAGCCTCTTATCGATGAGTTACTAAAGTTATGGAATGGTGTCACTATGTATGATGTATCTAGACCAATAGGACAAAGATAATTTCAATTCCATGCAATGCTTGTATGGACAATTCATGATGCCCCAGGGCTAACACATTTTTCTGGTATATTATAACGTTTGACTGCATGACTTTAATGATATTTAATTTTATGAATTAGATATCATGCATGTTTTCTAAATAATCTATTCATTATATATAATTATAAAAATTGACATATTTAATCCAATTATATATGATTTGCAGGTCTTCAAAAGAAAAAATTTGCATGTCCAATTTGTGGCCCAAAGATGAAATCTCGTCGTTCAACAAGTTTAGGAAAGCAGGTGTTTGATGAGTATAGGCACTTCCTCCACATAAATCATAAGTATCGAACTATTGAAAAACATCTTTTCAATGGGAAAGAAGAGACTACATCAAAACCACGAAGAATGACACCTCGTCTATGGAAGTTGGAATATAATAGAATTAATCATCAAGGTTATACATTGGATCAAATTGTTTATCTATCATTTACGATATGTTTTGAATTTTTATTTTTATTTTGTGTTTAACTTATATGCTTCATGAAGGTCGTCAAGGCATTAATGGTTGGCTTCCACAGGGACTGAAAAGTTATCCCAAATAATTTAGTAGGTTGCCCTACTATGAGCAGCTACAAATTGTGCATTTGTTTGATACAATACATATCGGAAAGAATATGATATAAACGTTATGGAAAATATTGGATGGAAGGCATGACAAAGAAAAAATTATCAAAATTTGTAGTGACATTCAGGAAGCCAGTCATGTAATGAAAACTGTCATTCAATTAAATAGCGATGGAGACCAAATAATATAAGTGCCCTTCCTTGGTTATTAATAGAGCAGCAAAGCAATGCTATAAAACAAGTCATACGAAAAATTCGATTTCCCATAGGATTTGCTACCAACATAAACAATATCATAACAAAGAAAGGTGAATTTGGGTCAGGGATGAAAACGCATGATTGGCATACCTTCATTAAGGTAATTATTCTAGTATATTATATATATTTGTATACTGCATGTACTTGTCAGTGTATTATGTTTACTACTTTTGGAAAAATATTAATGAAAATATCATTTTATAATTGCTGCAGTACGTTCTACCTTTATCTCTCCCAGACAACTTTGACAACAATGTCAAACAAGTTATTTATGATCTTGGAAAATACATGAGGTAAGTAGCGATATTTGTTCAATTCGTTGTATATTTTTGTTAAAATTCATTAATATATTTGTGCCTTGAATCACTTGTAGATGGCTGTCATCTAAAGCAATCCATAAAGAAGATATAAATTATTGGAAGAGAAGAATTCCTCGTCTAATGTGTGAAATGTAAAAGTGTCTACCTTCGACATTTTCCAATGCACAAGAACACTACCTCATACACCAAGTTGAGGAGATTGAATTGTGTGGACCTATACACACAAGGTCAATGTGGATGGTTGAGAGGCACTTGAAATTTTTGAAGGCTTTGGTTAGATAGAGAGCACATCTCGAGGGTTCTATGGTGGAGGGATACATGGTATACTAGACCATGGTGTACATTACTGAATATCTTCCTAAGTTTGCAGCAAAGATCCATGTAGATCGCATTTGGGATCCCAACTCCATTAACAAATTTAAAGGGGAGTACTTGATGGGAAAATGTAGATTGAGGAAAGTGTCAGGTAATTATAAGATGGTCATGGAGATTGGTGTAAGTGTTCCAAGGCTTTCTTGCACAACTAGCTAAGAAGACCTTTCCTTGTTTTCTTCTGGGAACCTATTATTTTCTAGGTCCTTGTTAGGCTTAGATGATTAACTAAGTCCTAATCCAACTCCTCTCCAAGAGTCGCACACCTTGTGCTTCACCTTGAAGGACTAACACCACTTTGTTATGTGCAAACTCTCTCCTACACTTAGAAGACTCTAAGTGCCAACATCACACAAACATTGAATTGATTGCAAGGGTGCCAAAAACATTGGAAACATGCCATGTACTTCCAACTGGATCCATCTTGGAGGTTCTCCAAACTCCTTTCCTACCAGTTTCAAGAATTGGTCTTGAGGAGGCCTATTTCTTGTAGCCCTTGACAAAGACCTTTACTTCGTTCCTGCACAAACTTTCCAAACAACTTAAAAAACCAATTCCACTTTCGAATACCCTTTTGGATTTTCTAAAGGATTCAAAAGATTCTATACTCCTAAGTTCTCCGTACATTGGTTTCTTATTATCTAGGTTAAATAAGGCTATTAGGCCTAGTTTGTAGGACCCCACTAGTTTTCTTGCTCAAACCTCAGTCAAATGGATTGATAGAACCTCAATCCTTCTAGCATGTTAGGATATGTCTATACCCTACCTGGAACTGTACTTGTTCTGTACTGTACCTCAATCCCCTGCCTAAATTCTTCAATTCATTACTGTCAAACCTCTAACTGGGCACTCTAAGCTCGCCTAGGACTTGCCATTAAACACAGTTGTTCCACTCTCCATGACTCATAACTCTACATATGTATAGACCAATGGCTCCCATAACACATCCATCTACCCTCAGGAAAATCCCGTGACTAGATTTCACGGGGGAGCCATAAAAACACAAGTTGGTTAGGATAGGACCAGTAAAACCCTTAAACTTTAACCTATCTATTCAGGACACTAAAACAACTTAAATCAGCTTACTTGCAGAATGAAAAAAGTTTAATACTATCCCATGAACACAACTCTAACACTAAATCAAAACATCCAATTCACTTAGTATCACTGTCACTCAATAACACTCAGAGTTCACATAAAAATAGAAATTGCAGAGCTATCTTCTATTCCAAAAAATTGATTACAATCTCCCTCTTTCTTGAATTCGAGCTTGTTTCATATTAGATGCCATTCACCATGTTTGTAGGGTATGTTGTTCGATCCCCCACTCCTATCCTTTAGGGGATCCTATGTAACTGAGTTGCATGCAACATTTGCCATAATGACAACTGTTGTCATGACAATTTTGTAACAACATTTGGCAACTCTGTCATTATGCCACCTTCCTAACTCTTAGGACCTCTATCTCCTATATTTCAAGTAACCAACACAATTAAAGGCCTCATGGAACCTTTCTAACATCATTCATGTGTTTAGAACACATTTAAGACTCAAATCCCAACTTAAGCTACTAAGGCTAAGCAATGTAAAAACTATTAACAATGACTAACTTTGGTGACCTTAGTCCTAATGACTAACTCACCTAGCCACAACAATGACTTTCTAAGGTCCAAAATAAACATACAATTACTTTGACTTGGCTAATGTCAGATACAAGCCCAAAATATCCTAACTATGGAGGTTAGCCTAGGTGTGCTTCTACACCAGAGATTAATTAGAATACATTTTACTTTTGGTTTTTATGTATATTGTACTTATAAATTAAGGTCGTATATCGAGGTAATTAACTAATTATACGTCGTCTGTGAATTTCATTTTTTTTGATATAGTTGGTCGAGAGTGGGATGCACTACATTTGTACATCGCAAACAATCTTGATTGGATGACGGTATGGATTGAATGATGTCAACAATCTGGTCATGCATTAACATGGGAAGGTGTGGCTTCATTGGTTAAAGAAGCTCATCGTAATGGAGATTCCAATGTTACACCAAGGGAAATTGATTTAGCATATGGTTTAAGAGATAAACAGGTATGTATAAATATATTAATCACCCATATTATTTAATTATTTTCAATTATATTGATGTATATATATGTTGAGATTTTTTTCTTTACATACATTCAGCCAAGAATAAATATGTTTATCAACTGAAAATATTGCAATAAGTTTTGCATGTTTGACATATTGCAGGTGAAACACCACAAGGTTATGTGGTGCAATGGTCGTAAATTTCGAATCAAAAAGTTGGATGACAAGAAGAAAACTTGTGATTCTAGGATAACTGCAGTCTTCCAGGTGACTAATGTTTCACCTAGAAGTGACATACATCCAGAAGTCTCAAAAAATCAATACTATGGGATTTTGGATGATATACTTGAGTGTGACTTTAAGTCCTTCAAATTAGTTTTGTTCGTCATCCTATGGTATAGGCTACGATTGAATGAAAATGATCTCGAGAGAACTGTTATTGAACATGATAATGGATTTACCATGGTTAATACAAGGTATTTTGAGCGAGCTGGAAATGAGCCCTATGTTCTTCCAAGCCAATGTGAGCAGGTATTTTACTCAGAGGTTCCAGGTAAAGCGGGTTGGTCATATGTTGTTAGACATTATCCAAGAGGAAGGGCGGTAAATTATAATGTGGTGGAAGAAGAAGATACTAAAGAAATAGAAGATGATGTAGATGATGATCAGGATCAACAGTTAGTTGATGATGTGCCTGACGAAGATGTTGAAGAGGAGGAACTAGATCATGATGATGTAGGAGTTAATGTTCATGAAGATGATATCGTGTGGATGATGACATTATCGAAACTGATATCAATGACGATGATGATGATATGACCAATCCTTACAATGTTGAATCTGGATCGGATGATACAGACAAAGAGTTGGATGAAGAAGAAGATCAATGACATTAATTTGTATTGTCTATTTGATATTAATTTCTTGAAAGAATTATATTTGACTTATGTGGTTACATAATTAATTTATGATGTTTTTAATTTTAATTATATTTGAATCATATTAGAATATGTTCAGTTAACAGATGTAAAAAATAAAATGGATAAACCAAAAGATGAAAGCATGAGACCACTGCCTTGTTGGGTGTATGGAGTCTAATGAAGATCTATAAAAGTGTAATCTATGATGGCAATAATTCAAAGTGTTTGGCACATAGATGTAGTTTATAACTTGTATAAATGTGCAAGTAAATGACTAACAAACTCTACTTGAGTTAGAATGACAATCCTAGTTATGTGATTCTTCTTATTGATACAATTAATACTCTTTAGTTACTATGATTGACTAGGAGGGTTTAATCTTTACTTGAAAGAACCAAATAATCACATCACACAAATACAACAAATGTGTATCGGTAAACTGAATATATATATATATATATGCTTGATATATCAATTTAAACAACATAAAAACATCAATAGTATCAACTACTTCGACATGAGATGATTACAACGACATTTCACCACATAAGATAGTCATTTAATTTGCAATTTGGCAGCAAGCTCTAAGCTAAGACAAACAGACACAGAACCTTACAAACACATACGATTTAGGCCAGTGCCATATACTATTGGGGAGTCAAATTAATTCACAAATATTTAGATTTCCATAACAGGTTCAAACACATAACATATAAGATCTTTGACAATATTGCATTACAACAGTGTCAATTTCTATCCTAACTCAATACTTCTTAACAAATCCCTTTACAAACATATCCATCTATGATTCCATCCAAGCATTTTAATTTACTCTTTGAATTAAAGCAAAAATGGAAATCATACACACCATGATAAAAGTGAGATGAACGCCATAACCCTTGATTATATTATTCAAAATTGTGATATGTTTATACAAAGGAGAGCCATAAGCTCTAAATATATCATTATAACTGAAATGCTAGTACTATCATGAAACATCAAACCTTCATGCTGTTGGAACTGTCAAATTTTGACAAATTCATTATTTCTTCATGATTATTAGTCTCCAAAAAAAGATTCATAATGCAGACAAAAATATCCTCACACAGCATATTTTACTAAAATCCGATTTAAAATTGTGCCATAACGCCCCATAAATTTCATCTGACATTAAAATCTTTACATATGAAAATATTGGCATAAGTTGATGCAGGTCTCATCGATGATAATATACATATCCTAAATGTATCGGCAAAACATAGCAAGGCTCACACTGATCAAGTTATACACAGTTTGAATGTGGGTTTCTATATCTTATCGGCAAGACGATGTAAGGTCACATTGAGCTAAATTACCTTTTGCCAATTGGAATAACGTAAAGTCTATCGGAGAGAATTTGGTCATCAAAGAGAGATTTTAAAACACTGCGCGTAGTGTTATTATTCTTGCTGATAAAGAAAAAGGAGGACTCAATCGGTAAGACAAACGATGCCGGGAAGAGTTCATAAAAGTCTTACCGACCCCTCGGGTTAAACCGACAGAATTGAGCATGCAGAGATAAAGGGTATCGATAAGACGATGCTCGTTGTCTTGCCGAAGAAGAGGCGTATCGGTGAGACATGTCATCACAGGGAGATCTAAGAGACATCACATCAAGTATTATTATGTCGCCAGAACAAATTGCTTGGTCTCAGTGACATACTCGATAAAGTGAATATCTCGGTGAGACAAAGTACTTTTAGAGTAAGGCAAAGAATCGTTGGCCTGATTCATTAAGTCTAAGCAATAGTTGTTTCGATGAAAGTCATGGCGATATAAAAGCAAAAGGAAAGAAACTATTGGGGAGACTTGTGATGTCGGGGAAACTGCAAGACATCTTGGCGGGTGGGTGATCGTTGAACCCTGATGTGACAGCGAGAATTTCAAAAAAAAAACTTGCAGCATTCATGTCTCGATCGGTAAAATACATTAATGGCACCACGAAGTGTAGGAGATTTTGCATATCAGGGTATGATCAATTGAAATCATTGTCTCACAGAATTCAAAGCGAAGGAGAGAAAGGGAACCAACAGAGCAATTAAGGCATTCACCTAGCTTGAGTTTGGAAGAAGTTATAGTAAGTTTCTCATCCTCCCAGAATTCATAAAAATTTGAATTATGGAAGGCACTGGTTCAGGAAAACTAAAGGGAAGAAAACCCGAGGAGGGAAACCAATCAAAAGAAAAAAAGAAAAAGACTGAGTTGCAACCAGAAGGTACTGAAAGGAAGCTAAATCAAGACCTCATAGACCAGTTACTTGGTTCTGGACCTAAAGCTAGGCGTTCTGCATAGCTCAAAGCAGAAGTTGACAAATTGGACGACAAATGCAAATTTATAGGTGATGTTTGGACTCCGATTAGAGGCTATGAGTTATTCAATTTCCATTACCATAGGAGAAATCTCTTTGAGCCAGTATGCAATCCATGGAGGCTCAATTTAGGGAAATTAGTGTACCCTAATATTTTTATTAACGTCGAACTAGTAAAATTGTTGGCCGGACACTATGATTCGAAAAAGAAAGCTATATGTGATTTGTCAGGGAATCCATTGATACATGTATTTGAGAATGCAATTGCTGAGGTTTTCATAATGGAGGGAATATGCAGTGACAAAGTAGTGAGTGAAGAGCTCGATAGTGAGTTCAGAAGGATGGACACCATTTATAAAGGGTGGAGGTTACCTCTACACAGAATTAGGTGTCATGGAAAACCTACTCCAATGGAAGACAGTGAGGGGCCACCCTTTCATGTAGACCTCTTCGAACCTTACTTAAAATATACTTACTACTCAGCGGGATAGGTATTAGGGATGGAGGTACCTAAGCATATGGCGGTTGTGCCCATGGTGATTTCTGTAGACATTCAGTACCACAATTCCAGATCATTTGACTATGCTGCACATGTTTTTAAGGAGCTAGATGTAGGTTTGATGGTGATAAAGAGTGGTGCTTCTGTTCTCCATCTCAGAAATTACTCACTGTTGATGCACTTAGTGTTGTATTTTGGAGAAGAGTTAGGTTTATGGCCCCAGGAGCTGAGGATTTCACAATCCGACAAGGAAGGTAGGCCATTGCCTATTCAATTATGGACTATTGTTTGGGACAATAGGTTTTCCAATTCAAATTTCTTGCATTTTGAAGAAGTAAAAAGGTTTCTTAGGCCTAGAGATTACAATGGACCAATTAACCACAACTGGGGGGATTGGTATTGCTTAGAGAATGCCACAATGATTAGGGTTTATGGCTTTGAGGATACACCTTTCATTCTGCCCAGAACTGTCTCGGATAGAATTGCATACCTTGAAATTGTTAGGCAAATGGATTACTCTAGTGTTATGAACTTAAGTTCATATGGGAAATAGGCTTTTATGCCCAGTACATTGTGTTTTAGTGATTTCATTGTATTAGCCAAGGAAGGTTATGATCTGATTCTGGACAAATTATTGCACTACCACATGAGCAGAGCACCAATGAGAAAGAACTTTGATCCAGAAGGGTATATCCACTCTGCCAGACAAAAAGTAAATCTTGGAGGGTACCATCATGTGCCCTTTAAATATGATGACATAATCAGAAACCTGGAGGCAGAGGAAGCTGAAATTGTGATTGAAAAACATAATCAAGAGTTGGTGGATGCTGATTTGTTATCCTCCATTAAGGGGATTTTAGAAATAGATAGGCCACAAAGCTCATCTGGGAAAGTTTTAAGAATGAAGACTCAGGAGTATGCCTATGTTGCCAGAGAAACAGATGTTGAGGAAACCATGGATGTAGATACAAGACATGAAGACAATAGGTCTTTCATATCAGATGATAAATTTTTAAAGACCTCAGAGTTTAAGATATTTTTATATAAGCAAAAAGGGAAAGAGATAAGGGGACAGGTTGACAATGTCACTCCAGGGAATGAGGATCAACTGTTAAAAAGCTTAAAGGATGAAGTGGACAAAGAGATGATTGACATGACCCCTGAAAAGGGGAGGGAGCTGCTTGAAAAGGCAAGTGTTATGATTTTTCCAGGTTTGGATATGAATTATGCATTAGTTTTTGATAGTTTCTTAAAAGATAACAATGCTACCCACAATTTTAGTATAGAGAAGGTGACAGAGGTATACACAAGATCAAGATACAATCCTAATGATGAAACATTGATGATTTGGGCCTTGTATCCTCCTCATAAGAAATCAATTGTTATTGATACTGAAAAGGCATTCGAACATGTCATGACCCTGAAGGATGGGGAGGTTGATCCTGTAGCAACTGCTGATATTGGGATAAATATAGCCAAGTTGAATAAAGCCTGAATCCAAGCATTGATAAGGGAAAGGGAGATGTACAAAACCAATAATGAGAGGATGTTGAGAGAGAATGAACACTTGAAAGACTTGGTAGGTGGTGTAATAGAACCAACAAGGATGCTCACTCAAGGTGAGAGTTCATAGAAAAAAGACCATTGGGAAGGGTCAACTGCATACTCTCAAGGGAGAATGGATGCATTTGCTGCAATAATAAAAAAAATGAAGGTTTTTTTAACCACTTGGTTAAATAAACTCTGGGGAAAACATTCACAGTACGTAGATGTAATAAAGGAACACAGGAGAGTGGATAGCAGAATTTAGGAAAGAATTGAGGAATTGGAGGAGGACACTACTAGTAATGAAGAGATTGAAAAATATGGCAATTGTATTATGGATAGGCACAGGGATTTCTATGTGGAGTTACAAGGGGATATGCAGGAATTGACAGAGGCTGCCGAAGATAGATTCACCAAGTTATGTGATGATGAAGGGAAAATGAAGGAAGCGACTACATAGAAAAGTGAGTGTGAAACAATACTCCAAGGGATGTTGGAGACAGCCACTGCGAAAGATGTCATATTGGATGCATCATGTGAGAAAAATGAGCAAGTGATAATGATGGAGATTGTGAACCGCAATGCGTTGGGAGATGCCGACACTCATGAGTGCCAGGATTATACGGAGCATATGTCTGCAGTCCATTTGTGGCTCAAGAGAAATTAGTTAATAGTGGATTTGTTAAACCTTTTATGCTTTAAACCTTTTGAAAAGGCACGTCCTTTTGCAAACTGATGTATGAGTATTCGTTGTTGGATAAATTTAAGGGGTAGAAGATAGAATTAGAATAGGATAGATTGCTGTAAGCATTACATTTTCAGAAATGATGACATTCAAGGAGACTATGTTGCATGTATGAACTTTGAAGGAGATAATGAAAGACTATTGATGTAGTGGCTTCATTCTGGTATCAATTGTTTGTTGGATTCTTGTGATTATTTTATTGTCTCCAATCTGATGTTTCTTGGTTGTTTAAATTGAAGTATCAAGTATATATTCTATTTATCAGTACACATTTGTTGTTTTTGTGTGATTTGGTTTATTGGATTCTTTAAAGAAGAAATAAAATTCCTTTCAATAAATTACAGTAATCTGGGAATGCCATTTGGATCATTAAGAAGAATCAGATTATTAGATTTGATATTTTGCCTCAACTAGGGTTTATCATTTACACTCTTGCATGTTTATACCAGTTGTAAACTTATAGTTATATGCCAAACAATTAGAGGACCTGCTAGATAGAAACCATTCATTAAAGGCTTTCATTTGACTCCGTTTTACCCAATAAGGCATTGGTCTCCCTTATTTACATTACATTAGTTTTATTCATTTCATTTAACATCTCTTAATTGAACATATTAATTCATACCTTGATATTGCATATACAATTTATACCAAAGTAGGATCATATATTTCCACTGTTAAATTGCCATTTGTGGATAGTTAGATCAAGTAGGAAACATAAATTGAACATATTAATTTAGTATAAGAGTCAACCAATCATAAGGAAAACATAATATGAAGATGAATTTTCTCAAATCTTGTGGTTGTAGATGCCCTTTTGAAATCTATGCAAAATGTGGGAGGATAGACAAAGCTCATGAACTATTTGACACAATGCCTCGAATAATTGTAATCTCATGGAATACACTCTAATTAGAAAAGTCTCATCACTACCCTCATAACAATCTATCAATTTTTTTTAGTGTCTATTGTGTTATACCCAATTTGGGACATGGGGTATAACAAAATAGACACTAAAATAAATTGAGAGATTACAATTCTTTGAGACATTTTGTCAAATATTTCACAAGATTTTTCTATCCTTCCACATTCTGTATAAATTTTAAAAGGGCATCTACAACCACAACATTTGAAAAAAATCATCTTCATATTACGATTTGATGGATGTTTATACCTTGTTCCAAATCTCCCATATTAAGGAAACCAATAAGGATTTTGGTGAAGGTTGTGTTGGTGTTTAAAATACAATCCATGTAGAGGTTGCAGATATCTAAGAGGTAGCCAACCCCTATCGAGGACAACTACAACCACTAATGGCCAACTAACGAGAGTCAGTAAAGGACTGAATTCTCCTACACTTTTGGCTCTGTAGGACCAAGGTGGGTAAACCTAAACGTGTTCACATGAATGTCTCATGATTGGTAAGAACACTTCCTGTGTACAGATTACAATTCCTACACACTCAAAGGGATAGTGATCATCTCAAGATTTTGGAAAACCAGAGAATGACTACCAGTACCAAAGAGCAACGAAACTGACCCACTTATTTGTTACAATACCTCCCTGAGGAGGACAAGGTTGTATTCAAGTGTTTTATTTTCAGTATTTGGATATCCTTGCTTAGAACCTACAGTCTTGAACTAATAAAATGACACAAACATTATCTAGTGCTTCATCCATAGGGCAATAGAGTCATATAGAACAAAATCCTGATACGATGAACCCATCTCATATAGCATTACTATCATGAGATATTTTAGCATATTAAGATAGTACTTCTTCAAGCATCCTGAGTATATACAACCATGAACATGTAACTTATTTTTCAAGCATTTGATTAACTCTTTGAGTTAAGTAAGAAAATGAATTACATTTTCAATTAACTATTGAAACTGAACAAATGAATCTTTGATAAAGCTATTCATAATCCATGGCACACACCTAGGAGAGTAAACCATCTTAATTTTATAGATTTCTTTCGATATAAGTAATTAAAAAAGCATATCACACTAATATGTATATAAAACTAACCCCAAGATGACTTCTTGAAACAAAATGTTCATAACACTTTAACAATAAAGAGGACTGTATAACTTCCAAGCGTCAGATTGCAAAAATTTTTTGACCCTTCACAATGAGCCGTGAAATCTCCTTTATAGAATAGGAGAGCAACAAGCATTAGGCTACATTGTGACACCAAATTGAATTTCAGCACCAAAATGAAATTCAAATTTGCATTCCTTATCATAATGATACCGTGCATGAACAAAGGAATCAAAACGGTTATGAAATAACCAGTCGAAAAACAAAATTTTGCACAAAGCATGCGCACGTCCATATCCACATCCACATCCACTTGATAGAACAACAAGAGAAGAGAAGACACGTCCAACGGACCCACTGCCAGTAATCATGAAGAAGCAACATGGCCCCAGTACAAGCAAACGCTCTAAGTTCAAGCCTGCGATAGCGATGGCACCACCTCCTCTTTACCAACCTTGCGAGCACATTCCCAAACAACTGGACCTGGTGCTAATGTAGAAATTGGCTCAATTGCCATAACCTCCTCATCCACTCCCATAAGATCGGCCAGGGAAGCCAAATAGTACCGATAATTAGAATCAGTTTCAGATTCATCAGAATCCGAGATGATTATCGGGGATGAACAATGTACTGGCCTCTTCCCAGTGTTCCTAATAATAGCCTTGCAAGACATGGGAGAATCGGATTTCTTCATGACTGGTGAAGCCAGCCTCGCACTCCTTCGCTTAACTGATTTACTCGTGATAGAAACAGAGCGCAACCACAAACAGAAGAAAAACCTTACTGCACTTAGACACAAGAGAATGCAATGCTGATTACATACAATTCAGTTAGCATTTATAGAGAAAGCCAGTATGCAGGGTACAATTACTTGAAGGTGATTCAAGCACTTGCATAGTTAATGATCCAGATAACTATGAATACCCTCAGTAGGATGGCACTATTCGCACGTAGGAGGAAATCAGGTGGAGATCCTTGGGAGAAAAGAAACTTGTATCATTAATGACACGAGCAACAACCAAGTAATACATGCCACGCGGGCAACTCACACACTTCTTCCCTATAAATGAACCACCGATTCGGGAGGCACTTTAACAAATGGAGGGTGGAGATCAAGTCAATGGATGTTGACAATCCACGTTGACGCCTTCAAAAAACATATCCAATCAAAAACCCACAGAAGAATAGACCCAGACCGTACAATGGGTCCCATATAATCCCACTTGCACGAAAAGAAAAGCCACGTGCCACTCCCTCGCGAACCTCGCAACACTCTCTCAGATATTTACTCTACCCGTGCGAGGTGTGCGAGAGATCATGATTATCCCGTTATTGATGGCTATTACTGATGAAAAGACGACCCCCTATCATATCGAACACCTCGGGAAGAAAACCCATTCATCCATCCACGCCACGTGGCCATATCTCGCGAACCTCGCACTACTTTGATGACACCAGCAGACAAACCTATGAGGTCTGCAAGAAGTGGTCAAGATTGAATTATGTGATCGGACGGCTCATCAGCCCTTAGATGGAACATTTAAGTGGGGCCCACATTGAAATTTTTGGCAATGTAATACCTAGGCCATTACGCCAAAAAGACCAAAAAATCAGGTGAAATAGGGCCAATTAAGCACGACCCGAGAGGGATGAAACCTCACTTAAGTGACCGGTCCACCGTGGCAACAGGTCACCGTTAAAACATAACAAGAGGGTTTTGACCGATCCATACTGAAGGTTACCCTGAGTAATTTAGAAACCCTCTAACCCCAACTTCAATTTACTGAAGTTCCATCAGGTTGTGGAATTTTTCTTTGCATCTACCAATTGCATTTGTTTGAAAGTTTCTAAAACCTTTTCAACAAATCCATTATGTGTATATTCTAAAATCATTATAGTCCTTATAGTCCTTCTAGTCCACATCACTTTGTTTTTTGAAGAAACTAAAACCATATATTTCTTATTTATGTTCTAAATTGGATACATGTTTATAAGTTTGATATTACAATTAATAATATTAATTTTGGCAAGACATTAAAAGATTTTGTTGATTTTAAAAATATATGCAAGAGGGTTAAAACATAACAAGAGGGTTTTGACCGATCCATACTGAAGGTTACCCTGAGTAATTTAGAAACCCTCTAACCCCAGCTTCAATTTACTGAAGTTCCATCAGGTTGTGGAATTTTTCTTTGCATCTACCAATTGCATTTGTTTGAAAGTTTCTAAAACCTTTTCAACAAATCCATTATGTGTATATTCTAAAATCATTATAGTCCTTATAGTCCTTCTAGTCCACATCACTTTGTTTTTTGAAGAAACTAAAACCATATATTTCTTATTTATGTTCTAAATTGGATACATGTTTATAAGTTTGATATTACAATTAATAATATTAATTTTGGCAAGACATTAAAAGATTTTGTTGATTTTAAAAATATATGCATCCCAATGTAAAAATGCCAACAATGGAAGCAATGATTGTAACACATAATTTTTGATGTAGTATCCAATTCAAAGGATGATATTACAATTTAGGGTTATGATTGGGTATTTAATTAGGGTTAGGATTTAGTGTTCGGGTTAGTGTTAGGTTTAGAGTTAGGGTTAGGGTTAGGAAAATAATGTTAGGATTAGGGTTAGATTAGGGTTTATGTTTTATGGTTAGGGTTAGATTTAGATTTTTGGTTATGGTTGGGATTAGATATGAAATTAGGGTTAGGGTTTAGTATTACAATTAGGGATTATAGTATTAGGGTTATATCTAGAATGAAGTTTTAGGGTTATTGTAATTATGATTAAGGGTTGTTTTTATATTTGGCTTAGAGTTGGGGTTAGGATTAGGGCTAGGGATAGGGCTAGGGTTAAGTTTAGGGATAGGTTTAGGGTTATTAGAGTGAATGCAACTAATTAATAAAATAAATAATATTTAGGGTTAGGTAATTAGGGTTAGGGTTGGGGTTAGAGTTTTGGTTGTGGTTAGGGTTATAAAGATAGGATAAAGGTGAGGATTAGGGTCAAGGTTAAGGTTTCGAGAGAAAGGGTTAGGTTATGATTTGGATTACCCTAAACTCTAACCATAACCATAAACCTAATTCCAAACCTAACCCTAAAGAAAACACATAACCTAACCCTAATTGTAGTGTTTGAGGCTAGGCTCAAACACTATATAACCTAACCCTATATAACCTAACACATAACCTAGCACTAGAAAAAATTCTTCTCCCAAACAATCTCCTCTACTTCTATTCATGCCTACTAGAGTTGCAACATTCAACATTGGTGCTTCAACCATTCATTCAAAGCTAAGAATTTGAAAGCAACGTTCATTTGTAATATAATTAATCATTTAACAATATTATAATTATTATTAATCTAATACAATATTAATATTATTAATAATATACCAATAATATTAATAATCTAATATAATTACTATTAATCTATATATAGATTATATATAATCTTAATATATCAAATATATCATTATAATTCATATAATGTAATATAATATTGTTATATAATATATTAATATTATAACATTACTATTAATCAAAGCGCTTTAATATTTATGTCGAGTTTTAGTACATTATATGACAGGTTACTAAAGCGGCTCCGAGATGCACGTGCTCAAAATCGACAGTGATGTTATAATCTTGATGAAAAGTTTCTTGATGGTTATGTTCAGTGCTGGTGACTTCTGAAACACAAGAAGATGTGATTTTGGCCCTATAAGGAGAAGATTTAAAAGTTGATTCTAGATCTCAAAAAAAATATCATATTAAATTATGAAGCCCCTTTCTTTGGCAAGGAGATTCCATGTGTGTTCAAAAATTCTTGTTGCACACATTTCCATTACTCATGTTGCTAAGAACCTTGCAAATCCTCATATTTGAAGATTGAAAAAATCCAAAGGTATATTTTATGGCCTCCCTTTAACCAAGGAAAATGGTTTCACAAAGTATCCTAGGAGTTTTATTATTTCCCTCATGACTATAATAGGCTTGGCTTACTTTATATTCACTACTCTAAATGGTGACATAATAGGCTTTGCTTGCTTTATATTCACTACTCTAAATGGCACCATAATTTTTTTAAATTTAATTAACATACTCTAAAACCTAACTAAAGCAGGTTGTAGCTCGTCAAATTGGACAAGTGAAATGTCAATGCCAAAGCCGAGGAAGACTTTGGAGGAGTGAAAACAAGGTCAATACCAGCGCCGATGAAGAGTTTGGAGCTAAAACAAGGTCAATACCAGCACTGAGGACCAGGTTGAGGGCACTCACAAAAAATCGACGACCAAGGGACAATGAGTACTGTAAGTTTGGCACCCCCATTCTCTTTAACCTGCAATTTTCATGCCTAGTTTCCAAAGATCTTCTCACACATTGGCCCCCCCATTCTCATAAAATGGTATAAGATAAGACAGAAAAAATAAAATAGCTTTGTCTTTCACATTTTTATAGTGATTACTAGAGGCACATAGACCAATTCTTCATAATAGATGAATTTGATCATACTTTTCCAATGATGCAACAGTTCAACTTTGGGGTGTATCATTTAGGCAACAGTTCAACTTTGGGGTTCATCATTTAGGCAATGACGGATCCCTACTCTTTCCATATGCTCTTTCCTTTCTATTTCTTCAAATGTATAGTTTATGTCTTATATTGTATTGAAATAGTTATTCCCACAACTTGTGTGGGACACCATACATTTGTAATTATCAATAAAAGACATTTGTGAAAATTTTGTGCAATCTTTCTCTTGTATACATTTGCATAATGAACTGCAATTCATTTGATAATACTTTTGTGTATATGAATGGAACTTAGTAGAATTGAATGTGTACCTTTATCTTTATTTTTGCAAAAACTATCCCAACTTTACTTGATTGAGTTAGAAGCTAAATTAGGTAAAAAAATTGGTGACATCTTCTATATGTTTTCCTGCTAAACATCCTCTCCAGTTGCCTAAACTTATCCATTGGGCATGGTGTCGACTCTTGGAACTTGACAAGACTTGAGAAATAGTCTTGCATATTGTTGTAACTCATCCAAAATAGTGCATAATGTTGGTGTTTTTTACAACCCAAGTAGAACCTGCAGAAGCTTCTATGAGCTTTCCATACTCAATTTTAAAAGTCCTGAAGGCACTGTGCCAACTTAACAAGAAAAATGAAACAAAACTGTTATCTCTCCTACACTTCGGACTCTGTAAGATCTAGGAGGGTATCCCTAAAATAGATCATCATTCATGATGAGAATGATTTGCTCATACATGGATAAACAATAGATAAATTCTAGTCTAAGTTTAAACAAGATAATCCTTCAAGAAATTGGCTATTTCTCAAGAGAATTCAGCTCTTATTTAACAAGGAATTGAAATAACACCTAAGTGTGTTTTTATGAAATATTCGAGTGAAATTGCCTGAAGCTATAACAAAAAATACAAGAACAATAAGCAGTCAGAGTACCAATGCCATATCCTAAAGCACGGAGTCAAACTGGAAACTGAACTATAGGGTAACTTTCATCTAGAGCATCTATGATCTGTATGTAAGGCATTACCATCCATTCATCAATACATGAATCTATTACTCTTTAGCAAATCCTATGTGCTAATTTGCATGAACTTATTGAACAACTGAAGCATTTAACAGGTCCATTGAACCAGAGCTATAGTCAGACATAATCCACAGGAAATGACAAATGAAATTTAACGAACATCATCTTTGATAGAATTTTCATTAAAAATTCATGCAAATTATTACAATAGGGGAGAAAATAGACTCAAAACAATCACAAGATTTGCATAAGTATGCTCCAAAACCCCATGATTTACTAAGTTCCTAAACAAACTCAAAGCTTCAAAAAATTGGACATATTCTTTTCTCTCTCTCTACTTGATTCTTCTCTTATGTATCTTAAGTAATTTCAACAGACCTATTCCTCGGCCCATAATTCCCTTTTATAAAAACAAGGGAGCAAACAAGCTTTAGGCCGGAGGATACACATGTCCATTTTTTACTGGACCGCTAATTACTAATCAGTTATCTTTACATCATTTGTTTGGTAAGAGAAGAAAAGCTTAAAACAAAATGATGATTAATTTGTTACAGAGGAAAGGAAAGCGTGGTTCCAAGTATTGATTCCTTGACACCAAAGCATCTTTTAACCGCTCCATGTGCTGATTTTATTTGCACAATTTGTACCTGAATCCAGGAAGAGAATGCATTTCAAAATATAATACCGTAGGCTAGACCTGTATTTTACATGACCAAATTGCAGCTCTCATCCCCATTATTTATAATTCAACTTCATCAATAAACATCTTTTTCCATGACTCAAAATCTTCCTTCGATGGCCAATTGAAAGCCATCACCCGGTCCACCATTTTTCAATAAGGTACATACTTTATCATTAATGACATGGTTGTCTTGTCAAAATTCTCCAAGAAACTAATGACAAGTGATAACTTCTCTAAAGTGTTCTCCAACATGCAAATATCAGCATTTTTGCATATCTCATGAGTTTGGGTAGTCATTATATTATTCATCTGCTCCTTCCACTCCTGCAAAGGCTTGACACTATCTTGACTATGCAAAATATGAGGTAGTGGAGTCAAATCTTTTCCATCATAAATATCTTTCAGTGCTTTGATTTTGGACTCCATAGGAGTAGCAAACCCTTGGAATTTTTGCTCAACAATAGTCTTAACAAATTGATATGTTGTCATGACTGTAGGATACTTATTCCCATGCTGCTTTGCTCCAACTGCCATAAATTTCAATTTTTCCATTCTAGGGCCCCATCTATTTAGCAAAGGGATAGCCAATTATCTATCCCTTGGAAACAATTCAAGTGCTTGCAACATCAAGGCATAATTCGCATGAACACCATTCAGCTTACTCTGGACCCATTTATGTAGATGCCTTAACACAGTATCAACAATTTCTAAATTATTCCTTCCTGTTGCATCCCGGATTTGATTTACCATCTCCTTATATTCTTCAATCTGCTGGAGTAACTTTTCCCTAGAAGGATCTTCGCTCGAGATACTGGCCTTCTCAACCGCAATAGGCACTTGTCCCATATTATACGGGACCATAGCCCAAGATTAAACCTGTGCAGGAGGTTGGGGTTGATCAATTGGTTGGTCGTAATTCCTTTAATCTCATCCTTCCCCAATCTTAGGGTGATGGCTCCTGAGCTCGTTGCAATTTCAGTCGAATCTAGTGGTATTTCTGGATTTATTTCATCCGGAGTTACAATAATATCCTCCTCATCATTACCTTCTTGGCCAACATCCCCCATACTATCAGTTCTAGGCCTCTTTGGGGATGACATGCTAATTTGTTCTGAACCCTTCGGAAGTGAATCTAGATCAATAATACCAAATATTGATTTCCTTAGGATGGATGATGCACCACTCATCGTAACTTCCTCTATCCTATTTCTCTTCCTTCTTGAAAACAGTTTTATTTTCCCTTAAGGCTGGTAGGTAGGCCTTTCTTTGATTCTTATCTCAGGGTGTTGCTCAGTAACATGTGACTTTCCCTTTCCTTCTACAATCCTTTCCTCCTTCAAGACTCCTACTATGCTCTCGAAATTGTCAAGAACATAGATTGTCCTGCTGAGCTCATCTTTAGCATCAGGTACAGGATCAAAACCAGGTATTTTCTCTTGTTTACTTCTTACCATTTTTGAATAGGCAATGTACATTGCCTTTCTCTCATCCTGTAAGTCCTCATCAAAAATATTCTTAATTATATCTTTAGGATAGTAGAAATTGTGAACAAAGGTTCTAGTCCGATGTCTAGCTTTCATTTGGGAGATAAAACCCTCAAGATCATAATTTCTAGGGCAGACAGTATTCAATCTATATGGCTTGAGTAACAAGTGTAAATTTCTCCACCCTCCCTTTATCATAACAAAATCTACAAAAGCTGTATATTCAGGGAAAAAGGTTCCTTTCTTGTGTTCAGCAGGCAAATGAAAATCTTGAGATGCTCCCAATTGCCTCATAATCTCTACAAAACCAAGTCTGAGAGGAACTTCTTTAGGTAGGACAAACGGGATGGCATTGGTGCCAAAGACCCTGAAGATTGTAGTATTGTGATTGGGGATAATATCACCCCAATTGTGGGTTAGATTCAGCTCAGGCCTCCTCTCCATATGTCTTAAAAAGTCATGAATTTCTTTTGGAATCCTGGGTGGATCAACAACTAAACTCTTCCTTAACTTAGATCCAAAAATATTATGAAAGGTGACATAATCAAACTTATGATCAATTTTGTCTAAGACCCTAGTCCAATATTGGACAGGCATTTCAATATCTCCTTCCATCTTCCTCAACTCCATATCTTTTTCAAATACCTTCTGAGCCCTATATAAAAACATTGAATCAACAATGAAAACCATCTGAATTTTACCCAATTCTTTCCCGGCTTCAAAGCTGCTAAGCCAGAATCTATGTTCTCTGCAAGGTAAGTGGCAAAGCCATATACCACATTATAACCAGGGTGTTGGAGGTTGATAGCCATATACATTATCTCTATAAGCACATTCTTCTTCAGGTCAATCCCCAAAACTTGACATAGTGCACAGATGGTCTTCTTGAAATGAGGGGCAAAGTAGTCTACCGGGAAAGGTTCATGCTCATTCTTTCCAATAACAACCTTTTTCTGATTCTTCCCTCTTCTCGACACAGCCAAATGGGGTATCAAAAGGGATGTCCTTATCAAACCCTTAGTGTTTCTGTATTCTTCCTTGAAGACCTCCAATTTGATGGGAATCATATCCTAGCTCCATTCATGTAAGCCAAAAATCTCTGCAATTTCCTCTCTGGTTACTTTAATCATAGGCTTTCCAAGATGTGTTTTGACAATTCGAGTCACAGGATCGTACCTTGCAGCAATATCTTTTAATAAGTCTACATATTCATAGACATTCGGTACCACCAGCTTACCCAAGTCTAGTCTCCATGGATTACAAAAAGGAATAGGAAAATTTCTATTTCCAAACCAATTGGAAAAGAGCTGCACACCAATGTACGACAATTCAACATCATGGATTGTACACTGTTTGTCCATTAAACCTTCATGAATCATGGGTCCATAGAACAATGTCCTTCCTTCTTGCTTCTTGCTCGTAGAAGGTTTCAACAGATCAATAATATCTTGTGAGTAACCCTTGGGCCTACCCTCAGGACCAATAGTTCGTGCCTTGGATGCCATATATTTTAAACAGAAGGGGATTTGAACTAGGGTTTTCTTAAAGAAAAACAAACAATTACACCCTATTCTCGACTGCCGTTATAGAAAATTTTTTTATATGCACACAAATCACTAGCAATGACCTATATAAGCTCTAACAACCAATTCGCTTAACAATTCACCAAGAATCAAAAAGGACACAATCGCCAATTATTCAATAGGCAACACTAATATATTCTGAAATTACAAAAGAAGGCGTTCGTATCACTTACTGTTTATTTTGTAGAGCGTCAACTGTTGCGATAATGGAGAACTGAGATAATAGATGCTTTCTAAACACTGAGGAATTCTTATAAACCAGAATACAACACTGAAATAGCAATCCACTGGTTATTTAGCATTTAATTATGTAGGCTGAGTCGAACTTGACCATTAATAGTCACTCACGTGAGATAGAACGGCTATAGTACATCACCGGTTTGTTTGAAAACACGTCGTTGATCAAAGATACAGTTGGCCAGACGGACAGTACAGATTTGGTCAACAATAGTTTGAAAATGACACATCCTCCTTCCAGTCAGCAAGGGAGCAAGAATATTTCCCATTAGGTACCACATTAGCATGGAACGGGTCCCACCTCATTCGTTAATCGATAACACCGACGCCCACGCGTCAACACATTGCGTACCTCGCAACATTATTGAAACTGAAGTTTTAATTGCGCGAGGTCAGCGAGGGACGGCCCAAATGCATCGAATAGTACATAGTTGTTAGCATCATCACCCGTCCATCAGTCAGCACTCAAAAACTGGCCCCACCAAGTTACACTATAGGTGGCAGCATCTCGCAAGCCTCACAGCATTTTCTGTGATGCAAGCACAAACCTTACAAGGTGTGAGATGAATGGTCAAGATCGCAGTTCCTGCATCCATCGGCTAATACAAATTTGCACATGTGAAATAGTTACTTTAAAGAAAGGGGACCACTAGGCAAATGGGGAAATAACCCACGGGGTCAAAAAAATAATTCAAAGGCTACATTGTAAAGGTTAATAGGCCGAAAACCACAGGGACGCATAAGTCAAAATGCAAAACTGAAAGGATAGGTAAAAGGGGTCGGTGAAGTGACGACCAAAAGGGATAAAACACAACTTAAGTGACTGAGTACTGTTGATAGCAAGTCAACGGTCAGAAAGAAAAAACCCCCAAATACTAGACCAGAAGAAAAATAATGAAGATAAAACCACTCCAAAGGGAAGGAAAATAAAAGCTCCACCACATAACACCTACCAACCTTATTCAACCTACCAAATGACTCAAAACAAACTAACTATGCAAACAAAACTTATTCACTTAAAACAAAAACTATCCTAACCTAGACTAACTGAGGAAAGGAATACCTAAATAAAACAATTAACTGGTTCATGAAAGTAGCTACCCTTTCTTTGCAACTTGTAATGCTCCATATGTTTGTGAGCATCAAAGAGGAAATGAAGAAATGATAGATGTTTAACCAACTATTGCAATGCCTCATAAATGGAGAAAACAAATCCACAAATCCACTTACCATTCATGTTATCTTAAAATGGATAGGATAGTAGGATAGAGTCCTCATGCTTGAGGGCAATAATGACTTGTGATGCATTGCTAGTTTCCATCCTAGTTAGATGCCTAATAGGACATCCCCTTGAAAGCTTTAGATTGGTTTTTCCTTTTTCCTCTTTTGGTGTGATCATATCCTTCATCTTACTCTTGTGGTGCTCTTGTAGTACAAGAAATTGATTTGGAACTTCATGGTTTTCTTCTTCTTTCAAAGAACCCAATAAGGTTGATATAATATTATCATGACTGCATTCTTCAAACCTTTCTACCTTTTTTATGGTTGTCCTGTTTCATGGCTAAGTTTAGACAAGAGAGAAGGAAAAATAGCTTGCTTTTATTAATTGAAAGGTAAAAATACAGCTGAGTACAAGTCTGTGAAAATGAGTTACAATACTATCTTTTTCTTGAAAGCTCCAAAAATGAGCTACAATACTTGCTGAAAGAAGAAAGAACTAACTCGAAACTATCATTTGAAGTTACTTTATGCTTGCAAAGATGCTGCACAAAGATGTTAAGTAGATTTGATTTGTGATGGACACATTTGGACGGTAGTAACAATAACTTGCAATCTATCAAGACTTGATTACCTTATAACCTATCAATTTCTAGCGATGAAATGATAAATTAATCATAATGTCACCTTCGGATCACATCACCATGAAAGAAATTCATCCAACATCCTTATGAGTGTTGGCACCACAAAATAGGTATTTGTTAGATTTGTCTTCCTCAAGCGAGGGAAATTTAGGAAGAGAAGAGGAAAGCGATACATGTAGTAGGTCTAAAAGAGGGAGATCAACTAGAGGTCAAAAGATTAGAAGAAAATTCTATAAACGCATGGAATTTTTTCTTACTGAAGGGGGGTCATGTTCTTATGATAATGAGAGCATAGGTGACATCGAGGTGCCCTTGAGGTACAAACATCTACGGAAACAATGGGTACCCAAGGAACTTCCTCCAATAAACACCGATCTTTGTGTCAACAAGAGGATATATCACATAGCACCATCGTCATTACATGGTTTGGGCCTATTTTGCATCGACGGCATAAAAGTATGTTACGACAAAGTTACCGAGTTGATGGAGTATGTTGGAACCTGTTATAGTTACAAAGATTGGATGCAACTGGTTTGATATACATGAAGTATGCGTAGGTATGCACTATCAACAAATTATATACAACTAAAAGATAAGGATCAAAATAAAGGAGTGGCTAGGTACATTGATGGGAGGCCAAAAGCATCAGGGAATATTGCAGGGTTTATAAATAGTACATGACCTGGGTCAACAAATAAGCAACCCAATTGTATATTCGAGGCACGAGAGCGAAACCATGTATTCGTATGTGCGATAAAATCAATAACTGTAGGGGAAGAGTTGTTAATTGATTACAATTTGAATCGCTTAGATACAAACACAATTACTATGGGGGTGGTATGTACTATATATATACCATTTTACCCAACCTCCAATTAATAACTCCAATATACCATTTTATTATTATGTTTTTTTTCGTAAGTATATTGATTTCATTTCGGTAATGTTTTTTATATTTAATTTTTGTCACAGCGGGACATTGATCATATGAGGAAGGCTCCGGCCCATAGCATAGATCGTGATCCATCTTCAGGCGCTTCTATCCGACAGGTTTACGTCATTGTAATTGTACAAATTAGATACGAGCAAATTGTTTTATTATTATATTTTTTTCATGAGTTTATTGGGTTAATTTTGATAATGTTTTTAATATTCTTGTTGCAGTTGGCTGATTGGGGAAAGGAACCAGCAGTACAAGAGAGAATCCATATGGAGGTGCAGTCACTATTATGCGATGATGACATCACATTTTCCACAAACCTTGTGGATATGATGAGGAAGGCCCAAAAAAAATGCAATCAAGAAATCCCTCAGTTGGTATTCGTAGTGCCTCAAACAGATGAGATAAGAGAAAGGGTTAAAATATTGTCTCAGAGAGCACAAAACTTGGAAGTAGGTTGTCATGAGATCTTTAATTACAACATATGTTCATTCATAGTTTTATATTTTGTACTCTTTTATGTCATGAACTAAAATATGTGTTGTTTTTACAAGATTATTTGCGTCCTCATGATCATGCCGCTGGCCGTGATCAAGGTATTGCAAGTGTTTCCCGGGAAGTAGGGGACGATACAAGTGTCAATCCCGATCTTCCTATGCATACAACACATCATCCGGCCCCATCATCTGTGCCTATATTATCGTCTGAAATGTCGGCAACACATACCATGCAGGCATTCGATAGTCCACCCTCTGGTAGCGAACACATGCCACTACATGTGTCAGTACCTGTGGATGCATAGGCCACTACTATTGGTGATGTTTTAGTAGCATTTCCTGGATCTTCCCGTATTACTAGTATGGGAACATTGCCAGTTACATTTGTGGTGACTGTGGATTTCCTTCCCATAAAGATAGAGAAGGTCCCATGTACTTTAAAATGTTTTAATTATTATTATTTTTTTTTTAAGTAAGTGCTAACAGTGGGGATAGCACCCTATTATATTGATTTACAAAATGGTAATATTTGCCTACATTATAATTGCAGGAAATGATGTCTTTTATAAACATCTAAGTGATATTTCATTGGAGCTCTTTGGGCCCACCATACGTACACGGTGGAATGCCCAAAATCAAGATTTAAAAGATGAGCTCATTAACCGTTTAGTTGTGTTGTTCGGTGATAAAACATTCAACCGAACCAAGGTCCTTAAGAAAGTTGGTACCTATCTAAAGTATGTGAGGGACCAATATAGGTCACATTTAGAGAAGAACAGAAAGTACGAGCGTCCCCCCATGATTTCGGAAAGGGAGTGGAAGGACTTGGTGTCGGATGGAAAGGAGAAGGCTGAAAAGAAGAAAGGAACTACCGGGCCAAGGAAGGTATGTAATACTATCAATAATTTAATTATATACTGATTAATCTTTATTTTTACATAATCTAACATATTTCAAATTTTTCATAGGCTTCCTGACACATCGAAGGCAACAAAGGCAAGACTAGAGAAACACGGGCAGCACAAACTTGGTTCTGGTGGTTATATGAAAGTAGCCGCATGATTTGTAAGTATCAATAAATGAAATATTGCATCCAAATAATAAATTGCAAACAATTTTTGTTTTATCACATCATAGAAGCAAAATTCATGATCACATGCAAAAATGCAGGGATTTGATTTCAACAGAGTGCCCACACAAGAGGACCTAAAGATTGCCTTCGACCAAGGCTATGGAGCCCTGACTGAATAGCTAAGAGTCTCAATTGGGCAAACACAATCTTCAACTGCATCCAACACGCAGGTAAATAAACTCAATAAAGTTTATTTCAAATTGAATACTTGTGCAATCTGTTCAATATTAATTTCCACCATAATAATGTGCCTATTTGTTTTACACAGATAAGCAATGATAATCCTGCACATGACATTGGAATGCAACCTGGTGAGGGTGGAGCACAACCTGTAGATGAAGGCCATGGTGTGCATCCTGGTACTAGATGTATTCATGTGCTATACAAAACGCAGTATGGGTTAATACAATTAAACATCTTTAATTGCATTTAGTGTATTAATGAATGTAACCTTTTGTGTTTCAACTTTAGAGCATGTAGAGCGTGATCAACATGTTGAGCATGATCAGGCTAGACAAGATCAGGAACATGATGTGGCTCCATCAGGTAAGCAGGACCACTCTAATGTTCTTTTAAACATTTTTAATTGCAATTGGTGTATTAATTAATGTAATCTTTCGTGTTTCAACTCCAGATCAGGATTTAGAGGGTGTTCAACATGTTGAGCATGAGGCTATAAGACAATATTAGGAACATGATGTGGCCCAATCAGGTAAAGAGCACCACTCTGATGTTCTTTTAATTAATGAAATACGTGTAACAATAATAATAAAACATATCAATTTAACATTTCTTTGCTATTGCAGTAGAGCCCCCCTTGCAGCTGCATCCACATGGTTGTGAGTACACGAATAGGTGTACATTAAGATAATGAGCAGAGCTCGAAACAACTCAAGGGGGGACAGATGATTTTGAAAATGATACTCCACTTCAGCTTTTTTTAGCTGCAAAAAAGAAAAGAAAAATAGTGATTGTAATCATATTATGACAGCCATATTTTTGATAATATGTACAAACTGAAAAAATGAAATATGTTAATGAATGAATCTGAATATGTTAATGAAAAAATGTTATATGTTAATGAATGAATGTTATATGTTATTAATGGATGAATGAATGAATGTTATATGTTATTAATGGATGAATGAATGATTAATGTTATATGATTGAGTATGGGGAATTGAGAGTGATGTGAGGGAGGGGGGAAGGGCCAAATGAGCTTCCACCTTCATGTGGTTGGCCCTGTTAAGTAGAGATTATTAAACTACTCTCAAAACAAAGAGAAGCTCAAAAAGGTAAGTAATGCACTTTTCAATATAAGAAATGCATCGTTTGAAGCATCAAACCAATCTGCAAAGATGAAAGAAAGTGCTAACTTTTCACTATGAACATTGTGTTGTGTGTGGATTTGGTTTCAAAGCTTTGTTGATGGAGATGGTTTGTATGACAGCCGAGAAAATAGTTATCATTATTGCTGCTACAAATAGGCCTCATATCGCTGTAATAGTCTTGATCTTCCAACGAATAGGTTTAAAAAAAAAATGCACTTTCTTGTCGAATTTACGACGAACCGGAAAAACGTCCGATGAATTTGCAATGTATCTGACGAAGTTTCGCCATAATGACTTTCCTATTTCATCGCTCATTTGATGAACTTCTATCGCTATTTCAATCTAAACTATGTCGCCAAGACTCCTACCGGTGTAATCTTATCGGTGTCATATAGCTACTCGGGTAGACCTTCAGAACTTACTCCGATGATATATGTCTTGCCGATATGCTTCCCTCGATGAGACAATATGTGTATCTTGCCGATGAAAAGTTATCACTGAGACAGAAAACCAGTCCTCTAGATATATCTTCTCAGGCACTTTTGATCGTTGTAATAGTCTTCATCTTTCACCGATATGCCTACATTTCAACGAATAGGTTTTTAAAAAAAAAGTGCACTTTCTCGTCGATTTTACGACGAACCTCAAAAAGTGTTCGACAAATTTGTAATGTATCCGATGAATTTTTTCCTTAATGACTTGCCTATTTCGTCACTCGTTCGATGAACTTCTGTCTTTATTTCAATCTAAATTATGTTGCCAAGACTCATGCTGAAGTAAGCTTATCGACGTCATATAGTTGCTCAGGTAGACATTCAGAACTTACTTCGATGATATATGTCTTGCAGATATGCTTCCCTCGGTGAGACAATATGTCTATCTCGCCGATGAAAAGTTATCGCTGAGACAAAAAACCAGTCCTCCCGATATATCTTCTTAGGCAATTTTGATCGCCATAATAGTCTTGATCTTTCAACAAATAGGTTTTTTTTTAAAAAGTGCACTTTCTCGTCGAATATATGATGAACCACAAAAACGTCTGATGAATTTGCAATCTATCCAACGAATTTTCACCGTAATGACTTGCTTATTTTGTCACTCGTTCGACGAACTTCTATCACTATTTCAATCTAAATTATGTCTCTAAGACTCCTACCGATGTAATCTTATCGGCATCATATAGCTGCTCGAGTAGACCTTCAGAACTTACTCTAATAATATATGTCTTGCCGATATGCTTCCCTCGTGCTTTGTCGATGAGACAAGATGTGCATCTTGACGATGAAAAGTTATCGCTGAGACAAAAATCTAGTCCTCCCAAAATATCTTCTCAGGCAATTTTGATCGCTATAACAATATTGATCTCGCAACGATATTACCAATACATCGAATTTGTGTCATAATGGCGATGAACTTACATTGTTAATCCGACGGTTTGGCAAAGGTATGCCTCCCGTCATCCGGGCACTGTTCGTTGCGCGATCGACGAAGTTGGCGTCACGGTTTCGACGAGCATGTGTCGTGAGGTCGACATTTTGCAGCCTGTCGGGATGTAGATGAAATTTGAGCTACGACGCTAACTTCTGTTAATCGTCGACCGACCAACAATGTTTCATCGAGATTCCGACGAAAGGCCATCAGAAATTGGGGTCAAATCTTGTAGTGAAACGACCAACTTGAAAATAAATCCCACAATGATTTGGGCAACAAAAAACAAAATTTTAGCTTTCCTTTTAGAAAATCCTAGCATTCTTGTGTCACTGGACATTGCACAAACAAGCAATTCACTGATTCATTTACCTCTTGAGACAACACACACCTAAAAGGTTCTGCAATTCCCAATTTGGCCAACCTATCACTTGTCAAGATTCATTTTATCAATGCTAACCAAGCAAAACTTCCTGCCTTAGGGATCACCATTGGGCTCCAACAAATGAGTATGCCCTATGTGATTGATTAAGAACTTCATTGCAAATGATTGATTTGTATCCTTGTTTAACTGAGTAAGTTCCACTTTTGGAAGGGACCCAAATTAACTTGTCCTGGAGAGATGAAAAAAATACACACCTATTCCTTAGTAGGCATTGCAAGATAAGTTTTCGATTAGGAGGTATTGGTGCCAAAGGAAAATCCTTCCATTTAACCATCCCTGACACAACATATGGAGAAAGAACATAATCGAGTTTCACTTAGTGCCCCAACGTGTTGATAAAATTTGTTGTGTTGATTACAATTCCTGAATAGAATTGAGAGAAGGGTGTTTGTTCCATGAATCCTCCCAAAATTGAAATTCTTCCCCATTGTTTACTTCCTGTATAGTCACAAAATTGCACTCCTTGCAATTTCACATAAATCCTTGCATCCGCTTTAGTTTCCACTCCTTTAGCATCTTAAGTAGGCTCATTTTAGCCCCTACATTAGCCTTTTCCCCTCTCAAGATGCTCCAACACCCCTTTTCAATAGTTGCCATTGCGTGTCAGCTTTGCGTTAAACCTTGCACTCTTCCTATTTTTGTCATTTTATAGTGTGATGTGTCTGGACACTAACGCGCCACGCAAAAATTTTCTCACCACACTAGTGTCCTTCAACGTTTCAACATTCAAATAACCATTTTTCGTGCATGTTTTCCACTTGTCAACAAGTTTTGTCGATGGTAATGGCTAGGAACACCCGAAAATGGTTCAAGAAGCTTCTTCTCCCTCCTTAAATGTCATCTTTCCACCTCATTTGAAGACTCTTCTTCCTCTAAGTTCTTCTAAATTCTCTCTATCACTTGTCCAACCTTCTACCATCTTTCTTTTGCTTATACAACTTCATACAGCCTGGTGTAGCAACTCCAAGCTCTCTCAAGCTCTCCTTGCAACACTCATGGCTCTTGCAGCTATCGTGCTCTCACTCCTTGCAACTCCATCTCCCTTGCCTTATGCTTGCGAGCATCTTGGGATTTCACAATCCTTTATCTATTGCATCTACATATCGTTATATGGGTTTTCCTTCTTGAGTGGGGATTTCTTTTATCACCTCTTTTGTGATACATGCTCTCCTCCTCGAGCGAGGTTTTCTTTTATCACTCTCACTTTGTGGTGCACGTTCTACTCCGAAGTGGGTTTTTCTTTCACCACGTGCTTTTTCCATTTCGGTTCATCTCTCTTTCTATCTGGCTATCCATGGAGGTGGGAACACCAAAATGGGGGTTTGACTGAGGAAAATCCCTATACAGCCCCAACACTTTCTCTAGATATCATGCATGTAGGTATTGAATATATTCACATGATGGAGACTTCATCACTTGCATGGTTGTAAGTATTTCCTTTCTACTTCTTACTCTCTTTATCACTTCTACTTCACTTCATCTTAGTTATATTACATTTTGTCATTTTCCTACATTCTATCAGTTCTCAATAATTAGATTTCTAGTGGTTACTTAGCTATTTTCTATGATAGACTCACCCTCTAGTCCGTACGAGATGCTAGCGCACCTCTGAGATGCCAGCGCATTGCGGTGTCGTCCGTATTCCGTGTTGTAGTCCTTTGGCTGAGAGATTGTCAATTTGTCTAGGGAATCTCTATGACCTGAGCTTCCTGATTCTAGAACTCTCCTTGTTGTTCCTTGAGGTAGTTTAGGGTAGTTCTCCCCGTGAGGCTCTTTGAGTGAAGAGAACTCGAGTAGTGAATCCCCCTTCTCTACATTTCCCAAGATAAGTATAGAGTAATGACCTCTCTACATGCTACAATAAAGTTCCACATAACTGAACCACTTGGTGGATTTGAAATGGTAAAAATTCTATTTGGGCTCTCACTATCCAAGTATTTTTTCTGCATTAACTTGCACCATTTCAAGTTAGGTTTAGCATACATCTTCCATGCCAATTTTTCTCTGAGAGCCATATTTCTTGCAGATAAATTATCTATTCTAGATCCCCCACTAAGCTTGTTTGTACACATACTCTCCAAAGAGACCAAAGGGATATTTCTCTTCTCATCCATAGTCCCTTTCCATAGAAAATTCTTTATGATCTTTTCAATTTTCAAAATAACACATTTTGGAGCCTTCAACATAGCCAAATAGTAATTTGGTATATGGTTGCTAGAAAAAATTTAATCATCAAAATATGAACTGATAAGGAAAGCCATCTAGCTTTCTAGGAGAGTATTCTAGATTTAATCCTTTCTAACACTTTGCGTTAGTACTGAACTTTGTTTGTGCCCATGAAAGAAGGAATGCCTAGGTATGTGCATTAAAGATCAACTTTTGAAAGCCTAGCAACTCCACCAACCTCCTTGAAACAGAGGCTTCAGTATTAAAAATCTATATTTTGGATTTACTAGCATTTATTTTTTGACATGAAGCAAAGGAATCTTTATCTAGAATTAGTTTTAACTATGCAGCTTCAGCCAAATAAAACTTTCCAAATAGGACAGTATCATCTGCAAATAATGAATGTGTCACCAAAATATTTGTGTTTGGAATTGAAACACCTTGCCCCAAGCCTTGTAAATGAACCTTATGTATTTATTTACTTAGTGCTTCAACCATTAGAATGAATAAAATTGGAGATAAAGGGTCTCCTTATCTCACTCCTTGAGTGGAACTAAAGAAACCCATTGGAGTCCCATTTATAATAACTGAAAACTTTTCCCCTACCAAACATGAAAGTATCCACTTACACCATTTTGACTTGAAACCAAACCTTTACAAAACCTGAAGCAGAAAAGCTCAATCCACTTTAGCGTATGTTGTCATCATGTCCAATTTAATAATGAAAGATGGCATATTGTTATTTTTAATAGAATGTAAAACTTCATGAGCTACTAACGCCCCTTCCAGAGTTTCCCTTCTTGGCACAAAACCTCCTTGCTCTTGTGATATAATTTTTGATATGAGAGGTTGGAGCCTAAGATAAATTTCTATAGTGAAAATCTTGTATACTGTATTACATAAAGAAATTGGTCTGAATTTTGCAAAAGTTTTAGGATCCTTCACTTTTGGAATAATTGCAATATGTGTTGCATTAAATTGCTTTAACATTTTCCCTATTTTCCTGGATTCCTCTAATGCTATGAGCACATCCAAACCAATAAGATCCCAACACTTTTGGAATAATTGCAATATGTGTTGCATTAAATTGCTGTAACATTTTCCCTATTTTCTTGGATTCCTATAATGCTAGGAACATATCCAAACCAATAAAATCCCAAGACTTTTGAAAAAATAGTGCTATAAAACCATCAGATCTAGGTGCCTTGTCAGGCGATAAAGAGAATACCTCCTTCTTTACTTCATCAAGAGTAAATGGATTTAATAGATAATAATTATCCTCCTTTAGAATTAGAGTGGGGATGTTTTCTAGAAGTTCCTCTCAATCTTTAGTGGCAGTTAAAGCTTTATTTTCTAGGATAGATAACATTTTTTTGTAAAATTTAACCCCTTCCTCTTGCATTTCTTCTTTCTTTGATAACAATAGCCTTGTAGAAATGTCCTAAATTGTGAAAATTCTATTTAAATACTTTTTTATCTACGTTGATGCATGAATTTTTTTGTGTTCCTATCCCCTTCTCTCAGCCATAATTCCCTTGAATTTTATCGCTAGTAGACTTCCTCTCTTGCCACAAGCTCTGCCCATTTTGATTGTACCTTCTTTTGCTGCTCAAAATTTATGGAATTTAGACCTTGCGCTGTGATTTCTTCACTAATTTATGAAAGCTCTGTGAATTTTTTTCTTTTTTCTCAAAGATATTCTTGAAAATATGCATATTCCAGATTTTAATTTGATTTTTGATGTGGCTCATTTTCTTACATAATTGAAACATCCTAGAGCCTCTTACAAAGGGAGCACTAACCCACCACTGTCATAGCAAAGGAAGAAAATGAGGGTGTCTAAACCACATTTTCTCAAATTTAAAGGAAGACTTGGGCTTTAAAATTGATTTTGTTACCTCAATATTCAAAGATATAGCATAGTGATAAGAGCTTGTGAAGGGTAAATTTTTTTATGTCAAAACCTTCTTCACTATAAGCCAATTTGATGAAACTAAAAATCTTCCCAACCTTTTTGCAATTTGTAAGAAGTCTTTTCTTCGATTTATCCAAGTAAATTTTCATTTTTTTGGAAATATATCCATTAAAGCATTATCTTTAATAAACATTGCAAAATATTCCACTACCCTTGGTGGTGGAAATATTCCTCCTTTCTTTTCATTCAAATTTTTGATAGCATTAAAATCTCTAGCTAATATTATTTTATCATCCCTTCTGTCATCCAAAACATTTGTAAAGACTTCCCAAAGCAACTTATTCTCTATTGTAGTAGTTGGAGTGTAGACATTTAGCAGTTAGAATTGAAAATCAAAGTGTGATACTTTCAAAAGTTGCCAATTTATTTCTTTCTTAATTGATTCTACAACAATTGTTTTAGCATCCCAAAGAGTAATAAGACCTCCTAATGCACCATGTGCAGGGGAATGAACTATATTCCACTTTTTCCATTTTTGGATTGAAGAGTCAAAAACCTTCTTAAATTTTTTGGTTTCTTGCAACAATATCACATCAGCTCCAAAAGCATCTAACTACCGCTTGACTCGAGCTCTCTTGTCAGGGGCATAAATACGCGTGACATTCCAAGATATTATCTTAATTGATAGTGAGGAGAGCATGCAACATGCTCTCCTCGGATGTTTATTTACAAATAATATTATCTTGCTATCCAAGGTTGTTTACACCTTTGCTGCTATTTCTTCTTTCAACTTAGTGATATGTGATTTTCTTCCTCTCTTTCCTAGGGAATTAATTATTACAGATTGATTATTGGGAGTCTATATATTGATAAGGTTTGAGAGTAATCAAAATCTACTAGCTCACTCTCTCCTAGTATTGAGGCTTGTACATCAGTTTTAGGATCTAATTTTTTTCGAAAGTGCATATTTTTCATGTAATTCTTAATGATTCCTTCTAATTCCTCTCATCTTCTTATGAAATTGTATTTTTAATATGTGGTCATTTTTGGACATTGCAAGAATCTATTATTGTAAATTTTCATTTATAAATGCATTAAAATAAATTGCTACATATTGTATTTGTATTTTGAATATTTTACATATCTGTTGTGCCATTATTGTACTCTAACTACTTTTTAAAGTGCCATGTTTTATTTTGTGCATCTTATTATTTACAATCACAATCTTGTCTGCCTTCATGCTATTGTGCTTTATTTTGTACACCCTTTATATAGTAGTGTTAATGAGAGAGACCTTGTTCTAGTTGAAGGTACTACTTTAAGCATCTTTCAATGTTTTTTCTTCCCCTTCTTGCACTATATTGTGACATACAATTTCAATGGAGCTATCATATTTCTCCTTTGTCAATATTAAGTAGGGGTATCATATTGTTTGTGCTAATACTTCCTTGGTTCCATTTTGTGGTGAGGTATGTATTGTTCATACATACTAGGTAGATGTAATAGGGTAAGTGCAAAAAGATGGGGAGCCAAAAAGCGGCCAATTCACCTTTTCAACCTGAAATAGAAAAAATGTGAGGGTGTTATAGTAGAATGTGCTCGCGTTTTGGTCTACTTTGAAAAAAAATCTTCTCTTTCTTCTTGTTTTTTTTCAGGGAAAGTATAAGTTGACATTTACATATGGACATTTAATTTCTTATACTTTAAGTTATATTTCATGTATATAGTTTCAAGATGTTTGAGAGTGGTTTTGGATCTTTAGGAGTTATAATGCAAATTATAGTTTTCTGAAGATCTTTAAAAAATTTAGATTTAGGAAATTTCAGTAATCAACATGTCAAATTTCAATAATCAGGAGGTCAAATTTTAGTAATCAACAAGTTGTA